>JAPDVU010000007.1:41311366-41646366 GCA_026230045.1 Corynorhinus townsendii | reverse complement strand
TCCTCCTGGAGCACCAGCAGTCATACAGGTTAGCAACATGCTAAGGATGGAACTTGGAAACTGAATTCAGTCCTGAATCCACAGGGGCCCAGGCGCCGGGACTGCTGGGGCACCTCTCTGTAGGGCTCATGGCCATCACGCATGCTCTCCAATGATGTCACTGCCGTGACTTTGCTGGAAATAGAAGGTTCTTTTGGTCAAGACCATTCCAGGCTGTAACACAGAGATTTACTTCACCTCTTTCCTATGCGGAAACTTGGCTGTGAACATCCTGGGCCTCACCCAGGTGCTGCGTGTGTGGTCCCGCCCTCTTGGTCTTCACGGATGCACCACCCCACCCACCTCCACTAGCTGCTGACACTGCCCCTTGGAGACTCTGCCCCCATCCAGGGATCTGAGGGCCTGTGGGCACAGGCTGCCCAGCCACCAGCCTCCCTCCTCCCAGACACACCTGTTCCCTGGGACATGGCTGCTCAGTAAAAAACCCAGCCAAAAAGGAACCATCTGCCAGAGGGATTCTGACAAACCTGATCGTGGTGTCAGAAGACAGCCTGTGAGATAACCCACCAGAGGGAGAACACTGGTCAAGTGCGCGGGCAACCCTGAGACATGGACAACCTACCAAGTCCTGGCTCACACAGCTCTTCACGGTTCAGAGGGGCGTTCATTCTCCAGAAAGAGGGGACAGCAACCTCATGCACACACCAGCCTTCATGATCCAAGTCCAATAACTACTCTGTCCTATCCAGACAGATAGATGGGGCCAGAACATTCTCATGTCACACTGGGGACTCCTTAGGAGAGGGTTTTGAAATACCTGTGCAGGTCCCTGGTAAGATGCACGTGTCTCCTGGCCTCACTAATGTTTGGAGTGACCTGGTAGGCCTTGTCACTTTCTGAGGCAAACATTAATAGAGCTGGCCAGGACCTCCAAGGGGATCCTCCCAGCTCCAGGGTAGCCGTCTTCATAAAGTAATGCATGGAAATCAGGGGAGGTGGTGTTCAAGAGATGTGGGCGTCCATTCTCTGCCTGCCAACACATCCAGCCAGGGGTCCCAGTTCTCAGTGAGCGCACCAGCCTGCCTCTCCCATGTGGGCATGAGGCAGGGGCGGGAGCCACAGCCGTGTCTGCAGGCTAAGCTGTGCATCCTCAGAGGAACTGCAATACCCCCGCCAGAGGATGTAACCTGAAGAAAGGTGAGAAGCACAGATCTTGTTTAAAAAATACCCGCAGGAGACATGAAAGAGAACCCAGGTATGACAGATCCACTGTCACATCCAGTCCTTGCAAACGATCCTTCCCGGGAAGGAGGGGAGGAGGGACCCTCCTATGCTCCTGTCTTGGGGACAGCTGAAGGCATCCTGAGCTTGTTGTTTACGGAAACGCTCAAAGATGAACAAGCTAGGGCACCCCTTCATGGATCCCAACCTCTAATTTTTACCTTTTTACCATGTATTTACCCAATTTCATCTTTCCACGATCAGATTTTTGGTCCCTTGAGTTCATTTGTGATCACTTGGACCTAATTTCACATGAGAAACACAATTGTGATGTCAGCTCCTCGCTACTCTGAGATGAAGGCATTGGCGACACTGGGCAGTGCCCACAGCAGAGGTTAGTGCGCTGATGCCAGGGAGCATGTCCCATCTGGAGAGCAGCTCCTTGAGGAACATGAGAGATGAGCATGACTGCAAGCCCACGCATTCCCGTCCCGCTATGTAAATAAACATGCATCTCCACCTCAACTGTTTGCCATTAAAAGGGAGGTCCTTAATTTAGGACCAATTTTTTTTTTTTTATTTGAACCCACACACATTCATTTTCTCTGATTCTATCATTTTCTCTGTCTTTCTTCTAGTTTGCAACCGAAGTGCAAACAAGTTAGGAAGTAGATTAACAGTAATAAATGTTTCAACACAACATTCAGTTCTCTCTTTTCCCTCATTGTGGGCCCCCACCTTCCACTGTGCTGTTGTCAGGAGTAAGTGATGAGGAAATTCAGCTCAGGGCCCTGGTGGGCAAGTGGGCTTCCATGAGGCCCAGCTGTGGGACAAGGTGGGGCATGTGCACTCGCCCCACAACAACCAGCTCTCTGAGCTCATTGGAAACAGACCCGGTGCTGGTGAGCACTGTCCATCAGGCCTGTTACTGACCCGCCGAACGACAGCCTTGGAAGCAGGCTTGCTGCAGCTGGAAAATTTAAAGCAGCTTCGAATCAAAGACTCTTCAGATGATGGCAGATGGCACGAAGCCCTTGGAGAGTCCCCGGCCTCCCTGTTCCTGTTCTCATTAAACCTCACTGCGGATTCTTTTCCTAAGACCAATTCAGCCTCTAAGACATTTAAGAATCATCTCTGCAGAAGTCTTGCTAAAAATTATTTTGAAAATATCACTCTGTCGGCTGCACTTCTATTAGTAAAAATATCTCTGAATGATGGAGGAGAGCTCATTTACCAATCTTTCAGTGTTCAAGCTTTCAGGTTTTCTAAGGTGTCCACCTGTGTGTTACAAATTTTGAGAGCTGTGAGAGAAGGAACGTTGGCAAGGGCACTGGGATGTGGCTTCCTGATGGCTCGTGGGCAGCAAGGGCACTGGCAGGTCTGGGCACAGGCTTCCAGCTGGTGTTGTCACCTGGGAATGAACACACCCTCACGCTCATGAATCGGCTATAGAAACCTCTCCACATAGTAAGGGCTCTTATTTCTTCCCTAATGTCTTTTAAAACCAAACCCAGTCTCCTTCCTCAGGAGATGTCCCAAGACCCTTTTCCACAGATTCTGACCTCCTAGAATGAGAACACCTGAAGTCTGAGTCCCTGCCTTTCTGAATTCCCATAAAGTTCTGAGACACTGAGGCAGAAATCAGTGGAATCACACCCTTTGGGATGCCCTGGCCCCCGGGGCATCCTGAAGGATAAGATGCTCCAGTTCCAGGTTGCTCCAGGGCAGGGACCTTCACCCACTCAAGGACACCTGGGCGTCCCCAGTGCTTGTCCACTGTTAGTGAAGCTGTTCTGAGCAACACGTGCAGATTTCCCTGCGCATGTAAATGTTCATGTAAATGTCCATGTTCATGGACTGAGGACATGGTTACAACGACGTTCACTGGATATTTCCTTTCATAAGGAATTTCCACACTTTTCCAACATAGCTGCATCATTTTCAAGTCCCACCGGCAACTGGCAAGTGGTCCCGTTTCTCCCCTCCTCGCCAGCATTTGGTTTTGTCACTGCTTTTTATTTTAGTCATTGTCACAGAGATGGAGTGACATCTCATTGTGGTTTAATTTGCATTTCCTTAATGGCTAATGATAATGAACATCTTTTCATGTGCTATTTTGCCATCTGTATATCTTCATAGCAAAACTCTCATGTATATCTTTTGGCATTTTCTAATTGGATTGTTTATTTTATAGGGTTGAGTTTTGGGAGTTCTCTTTATATAGCTCAGATAATAGTCCTTTGTCAAATATGTAGTTCGCAAATATTTTCTCTCAGTCAGTATTTCCTCCCGAAACCACAACTTATGCTTTCATCATCTTTGGAGGGTCTTTCATAGATGAAAGTTTGACACTGAGATGAAGTTTAGTTTATAATTTTTCCTTTTATAGATCCTGCTTTTGGTCTCAGTGTCTCAGAACTTTATGCCTATGGATGTTTATCTCTTATTTATTTTCTTAAGGTTTGATAGTTTTGTAGTTGACTTTTAAGCCCATGATCCATTTAGAGCTAATTTTGTGTAAGGTATAAGTTGCAAATTGAGGTCTGTTTCTTGTTGGTTTGTTTTGTGTAGACACAACCAGTCACCCCACGCCATTTCCTGCATGTTTGTGAGAAGTCACTGGGCATACTTGTGTGAGTCCATTTCTGGGTCCTGGGTTCTGATCCATTGATCTATGTGTCTGTGCCCCCATCAGCGTTATACTCCCATGAAAAACCGTAGACAGACAGTAAGCCTTTAGTAGAGCAATTTCCCACTTTATTCTTCTTTTTCAATGATTGTTTGAGCTAGTTTAGGTTCTGTTACTTCCAATGCAAATTTTAGAATAAGCTTATCTATGTTTGAAACCTTGCTGGGATTTTGAAAGGGATTGCATGATGCATAAGCATCAGTTTAGGGAGATGAATCATTTATTAGCATGCGTCTTCCAGTCAATGGCCATGCTATGTTTGTACATTTATTTAGAAATATCTGTCCATTTATTTAGGTCGTCTTTGATCTCTTTCATCAGCAGTTTGTAATTTTCAGCCTACAGACCCTGCACACAATTTGTTAGCAATTCATTTTCCTTGCTGTGACTGTAAACGATATTGTGGCCTTCATTTAGGTCTTTGTGTGTTCTTTGTATCCGGAAGAACAGCTAGGGTTGGGGTGTCGATCTGTGTTCTGCAAACCTACTGGACTCACTCACTTCTCAGGAGTTGGTAGAATCCTCGGGATTGTCTACATAGACAGTCTTTCTTCTGCACGGAGAGGGGGTTTATTCCTTCCTTTCTCACCTGGATGCTTTTTCTCTCTTGGTCTTGCCTTGTTGAACCAGACACCATAGAATAAAACTTCTGGTAGCAGATATCCTTTCCTTTACCCCAGTATTAGGGAGAAAGTGCTCATTTTGTTAGCATTGAGTGAGAATTTATTTTATTTTATTTTTTTATTTTAAGAATGAACTTTGTACTTTAAATAATTTTAGATTTACAGACAAGTTGGGAGATTAGTTCAGATACTTCCTGTATTCCCTCACACAGTCTTCCCTGTGATTAACATCTGACATCTGTGTCACATTTGTTACGATTAATTAACAAGTATTGACACCTTCTTATTAACTAAGCTCCATATTTGTTCAGATGTTTTCACTTTTCTCTGTCTCAGCATCCCATCCAGGTTACCACATTACAGGTATTCCTCACACCTCCCTAAGCATCTCTTGGCCGAGACATTGTCCCAGAATTTTCTTGTTTTCGATAACTGACAGTTTTGAGGACTGGTCAGGAATTTTGTAGGACATCCCTCTATTGGAATTTGCCTGAGGTTTTTCTCGTGATGAGACTGGGATCATGGGTTTGGGAAGGAAAATGACAGAGGTAAAATGCCATTCATATCACATCATATCAAGGTACATGCTGTCGACATGACTGATCACTATGGATGTGTACCTCGATCACCTGGTATAGGCGATATCTGCCAGGTTCTCTACCATAGAATTCTTCTTCTTCTTCTTTCTCTCTCCCCTTCCTTTTCCCCACTCCATCTAGACCCCTCCTCCCCTTCCATCCCATCCTATCTGCAGGGGTCACTATGCACAGCCCACATTGAAGGGATTGGGAGCTAAGCTGCACCTCTTGAGGGCAGATTATTTACATACATTATGTGGAATTGCTCCTCATGGGAGATTTTATTTTCTCACCCCATTTGTTTATTTACTCAATCATTTCTTTACATCAGTATGGACTGATAAATAGCGACATTACACTCTGGGTTATAATGCAATATTAGGTTCTTTATTTGGTTAGCTCTTCAGGTGGCCCCTGTGTTGTTCACACACGTCCCTGTTGGGGGGAGCAAGATGCTGCTAGTCTTTCCTGCCCAGTCCTAGGATCAGCTATTTATCTAGCAAGCTCTGATTCTGCTGTTGGAGAATGGTAACAACACCAACCTGGGATCCAGGTGTGCACATTGCCGCTGGGGTGACCCTGCTCTGGACACTTAAGCTGGCAGAGAAAAGGGAATGTGTGTTCTGACCCATGTGTGTAAAACACATCTGTAAACATCTGTATCTATATTTAGCAAAACCTGAGTTCACACTGACTCTACCTCTGACCCAGTCCCAACCACATGGAGCATTCTAGTCTCCACTTTTTAGCATCTTTATCCTTCCTTCCAGCTGTGCCCAGGCATTGGTTTTGTAAGACCCCCTCATTGCTGAATTACATTTAGGAACTAAAATTCATTATTTTGTGCTATGGACAAGCAGGTCAACCTCAGCCATGGTGCTGGCAAACTCCTTGCTGTCATGCGGAGAAAGTATTCCCTTTATAATTGTGTCTTCTCCAGAATGAGCAGATGTCTTGTATGTAAAAATATGCAGGAAGCAACACTTAACATTAGACCATCCAAAGTCCACTGTGTGGCCAAGAGTAATTGTGACATTTCTTTTGTTCTCAGTTGTCCTCTGCATAATGAGAAGATGTGATGTGATGTGATGGTCCTTGAAGACTAAACTAGTAGATACTGATGTGGCCAAACGGGAGGCTCATTTTGAGAATGAAACTGTTACCTAAGGCAGGAACCCTGAAGCTGGCACCATGAAGGAGGCACTGAAACTCCATGGGACCCCAGACACTTCCCTTTCTTGCCGAGGGAAAGAGTCCTCTGAGTGTGTGGGGTGGGGGTGGCATGCATGTGTGAGCTCCTAAGTGTGTCCTGCAAATAGTTGCCTCTTTCCATGAGAGCACGTGGTAGAAAGAGCCGTCTTTGAGAAGCGGTAAACATTGTCCTGACAGAGGCGCTCTATCCTGCTGCGGTGGGCTGATATGTGTCCTCTGTTGTCATTTTTTATTTGCTTGGGCTGATTTGAGTTAGAATTTTTTTACTCTCAAGTCTCCTCTGTACTATTAGTTGGACAGAAAACAATAGTAGAAATGAAAACGTCAGTAACACAACTGAAATGCAGGCCTGGCCATATGGAAGGTGCTGGCAAAGAGGGTGACAATCTGTGCAGGTGTGCCATGGATTTTCTCAGCTCTCACCTGCAGGTCCTGAGTCCTGAGAACCCTTCTGGTCCCAGACCTACCCGGGTGGCCGGTCTACTTGCTGAAGCAACAAAAGGCCCACCAGCTGGTAAAGTCTCCCTGCTCTTTATATGTCCCCAGGACTGCTACACCAGAATGTTCCTGGTGACTCCCCATCTAACCACAGCAGGTCCTTGAAAACCTGGAAGATCAAGAGTGGTGCTGGCCGCTCAGCCTGGCTGTGGGACTGTTTTGACATAGATATTATCCCAGCAAGGGCTTCACCAAAGGCAGTGGGATGTTTGGAATTTCACTTGCATTTCTGTGGCTTGCTCACTAAATAACAAGGTGACCACACTTCCCATATGTCCTGGAGCCCTAGGGCTCCTGCCACAGTGGCCGCAGGTAGGATGGCGTCTCCCATGTAAGGGTCTCCAGTTCCCGCAGTGCCAGCCAGTTAGCGTGGTGGGTGAGGCACTGTCTGATCCTCATCGGGTCCCATGTGCAGAGCATGTGTGCTCCCCCGGGTCTGTGTGTGGGGAGGGAGAGAGAGAGGCTAAATTCACTAGACTTTTGATGTGATTGAGGTTGTCATTTGTATAAGATTTTAAAATATGTATAACATAATAACTGGATTAATACCAGTATGTTGAAAGGTAAACTAATAACCAAATATATCCATTAATTTTTTAAGTGTTTGTAGCACAAACAAGATTGTAATTGGAAACAACTTCACTGAATAGGGAAAAATGATTTTGATGCCCCAGGCAAAACACACACATACACACACAAAAATAAAAGCGTTTTTTTTTTTCTTTTTCTTCTGAGAACATCTGGTTACAGTACTCTAAAAGCAAGTTTGGATTAACCTAGAAATTAAGTGTGTGTCATATACAAAGCATTGATTAGAATATATTAAAATCCATAGGCTTCATGGGAGGTTATAATATTCTTTACTACATATGGACTTTTATAAGTCTACTAGTGGCCCGGTGCACAAAATTCATGCACGGGGTAGGGGGCTGTCCCTCAGCCTGGCCTGCACTCTCTCCAAACTGGGACCCTCTAGGGGATGTTTGACTTCTGGTTTAGGCCCAGTCCCAGGGATCGGGTCTAAACCAGCAGTCAAACATCCCTCTCGCAATCCGGGACCACTCGCTCCTAACAGCTCACCTGCCTGCCTGCCTTGATTGCCCCTAACCACTCTGCCTGCCAACCTGCTTGCCCCCAACTGCCCCCCCGCTGGCCTGCTCACCCCCAACTGTCCCCCCCCACCGCCAACCTGCTTGCCCCCAACTGCCCCCCCCTGCCAGCCTGCTCACCCCTACTGCCCTCCCCTCCTGGCCTGATCACCCCTAACTGCCTCTGCCTCTGCCCCCACACCATGGCTTTGCCGGGAAGAACATCCAGAAGGTCTCCCATAAGGTCTCCCAGTCTAATTAGCATATTACTCTTTTATTAGTATAGATAGAGGCCTGGTGCATGGGGGGGGGGGGGGCCGCGGGTCTGCCCGGATCAGGGTGGGGTCCCCTTGGGGGGTGGGGCCAGCCAGGCCAGGGGCCTGGGGTGGTTTGCAGGCTGGTCATGCCCCAATCAGGATGGGGGTCCCCATTGGGGGGGGGGGCGGTGCCAGGCTGGGCAAGGGGCTGAGGGCTGTTTTCAGGCTGACCACACCTCCATCAGGGTGGGGGTTCCCACTGGGGGGCATGCCCAGCCTGGGTGAGGGACTGAAGGCCATTTTCAGGCTGGCCACGCCCCTTCAGGTGGGGGTCCCTGCTTGGGGGCATGGCTGGCCTGTGCTAGGGGCTGAGGGCCATTTGGGGGAGGTTTGCAGGCTGGCCAAGTCCCCAGCTTTGTCTGGAAGGACATCCAGAAGGTCTCCAGGTCTAATTAGCATAGTACTCTTTTATTAGTATAGATAAGGCAAGTGGAAAAACTTCTCTTCTGAATTCTATGTTATCAACAATTAAAATAAATCTTCTGACTTAAATGTTCCTGGTATGCCCCTCCGTCTATCTGCCCTTAGATGGAGTTGGCTACCTAGTAACAAATTTTTAAGATGGAAGAAAATGATTCCTTGGAGATCTGTTCTTCCAGTTTAATCCTTTGCACAGGATCCCAGCTATAAACAGTCTTAGAGTATTTGCTCTGGGCCACCATTTGAATCTTGAATATGCATCCACACCACACACCGTAAGACAAGAAGTTGGCTCCAGACCTTGACTCTTTTTCCTTCTGCCCAAGCCCAGCTGCCTCAGCTCCCAGAACCATAGGTCAGTCCAAGAGCTTCTAAGCCCACAGCCCAAAGAAATCCAAATTCTACCTCTTGGGAAGGCAACCACCTGTGGAGGCCCTGCAGTGTCTGCCTCAGGCCAGGTGTAGACACCTAGAATTAAAAAAACAATAATTATATCCCACCCACTGTGGCACACTGCCCTTGTCAGGGAGAGACCGATACTACCAGACTTGAGGTACACAGCACTGCTGTCTGCATTCTAGACACACCCCCTTTCTCACAAGTAGGTCCTATTAAATAATGTGATGATTTGGACCTCAGTGCATAGAACACATGTGTTATACTTTCGAGTCAGCGAAAGGAATTGCTCTGGAGGGCAACTTGCTCCCTGTTGACCTTATTGATGGATCCCCAGCCGTGACTGAGACCCTCAGACCGAGGTCCTCTAAGATCAGCAAGGAGGCATGAAGATAAGATTTACTCCTTCAGGGAAGCCAAGCAGGGGTAAGTTGTACTTCTTTCATAGTTACAAAAATTCAGTCCAAGACACATCACACCTCATCTCCTTTCCCACTAAGAATAAAAGGCCAAAATCAATATCCTGTGAGTGTGTCCCCATCCACCCCCTGCAACATCACAATACAACATGTTGGCGATGAGTCGTGTTTCTTGGGATACCTGTTATCTGTGTGTCTCAGACAATGGAACTGCAGATTGAAAAGTCCAAATCATGGCATTATTTAATAGGACCTACTTGTGAGAAAAGGGCTGTGTCCTTCAAGTCCGGTAATATCGGTCTCTCCCTGACAAGAGCAGTGTGCCAGAGTGGATGGGATATAATTATTTTTGTTAATTCCAGAAAATTTGCTTGATGTTCATAAATAATCCTTTCGATCACTTTAGCAAAAAGGAAATGTTAAAATGATGGAAAATACCATTCATCCAGACTTGTCTGTAGTCCCTAAATCATTCCCCAGTCCATTCCTCCTGCTGACACGCAGAGATGATTTTAATTAAGGACCCTTGACAAGGGACCATAGTCATTTAAAATTACTGGCTCAGGAAAATCTTTATAAAGATGGCTTTAAAGAGTTCAGAAATCCCAATAGTTCTCAGTATCGAGAGGGTGCACCATAAAATTGCAAATGAGTGCATGGGCTCGCCGGGGCTGTAAAGTGCTGTTGTTTTTCTGGTTTGACATTTCATGGATTCCAAGTGGGCCTGGCTTAGCGGTAAAACATAAATCACAAGGCAGATCCGAACATTGTAAAACTTGTATGTAGGAGCCTTTTGGGCTACGAAGGTAATAGTAACCCATAAGTATTCTAAGAGTGTAAGTTATTGCTAATGGCACAATTATGGTGTAAAATTGTAATTTTTATAGCAGAGGAGCACCAAAATCTAATTGCCAGAATTTATATAATAGCTGTGAATTAATAGATCAATTGAAATTGTGATGACTATGTTAACAGTGAGACAGAAGCATCTTTTGTGTTAGAACAATAGTTTAAAGGCACAATTAACGTTCTTTTATCATTATCAAAAATAATTCTTTTTAGCCCTGGCCAGTGTCTCCCAGTAGTTAGAGCATAGGCCTGCACAACAAAGGGTTTCGAGTTTGATTCCAGGTCAAGGGCAAGTACCTGGGTTGCAGGTTCCCTCTCCACCCTGGTCTGGGTGCATGTCAGAGGCAACCAGTCAATGTGTCTCTCTCACTTCGATATTTCTTTCTCCTCCCCCCCCCCACCCCCCGCCACTTCCTCCCTTCCACTCTCTCTGAAAAGCAATGGAAAAATATCCTCAGGTGAGGATTAACAAAAAATAAAATAAAATAGATAATTCCTTTTAACTTTTAGCTAACAAAAATGAGTTATCATTATTTTCTCTCCTGGCCAGAAATCACCTTGTTTTCCTTTGTGCTCCTTATAATACTTATGACCTCAGCCTGGAGGTGGATTTGTGGGTAAATGTTTCTCCCATTCCAGAGTGTAAGCCCCTGGAAGGTGAGAGCTTTGTTTTATTGTCCTGGGATCCTGTTCCCCAAATACAGTGAAAGTCAGCACCTGGGGCTTGAATGGAATTGAATTCGATGAATGGAATCATTAGACCTGCAGGTGTCGACAGGCTCAGAAAAGGACTGACTCACAGGACAAGGCCACAGCCAGGACTAGTGTCCACCCGGACCTTATCAGAGGTATAAAACAGAAGCTGAGAAATTGGGGTGAGTGAAATGGCAGGCAGAGTCACTGAATCATGTATGCGGCTCAAATTCATTTTATAAAAATGTATTAAATTCAACGTCATATAATTCACACACTTAGAATTTAATTGTGTATCATTTGGCTTGAACGTTATCTTTGTAGAATTTCTCTGAAAATTAACTGGCTCACCCACAGGGCTGAGTGGCCTTCTTCACTCTGGTCACCCTCCGAGCACGGCTTCCCCCTGCACCCAGTCACTCGGATGTTCAGAGACCACTGACTGTGTATGCATGATCATGTGCAACCTCACACACAAGGAGTCAAGGAATCGGGAGCTTTGAGGAAACACCTGATTTTCACTCTTCCAAAATAACTGACCGTTATTATTCTTTTTTAGGAAAAGCACTCTCTGATTGTTAAATCAATTATACACTTGGAAACTCATTTGACCCAGTGATCCCACTTTTAGGAATATATCCTAAGAAACCCAACACCAATCAGAAAGAATGTGTGCACCCCTAAGTTCATAGCAGCACAATTTACAATAGCTAAGATCTGGAAACAGCCCAAGTGCCCATCAGTAGATGAGTAGATAAAAAAGCTGTGGTACCTTTATACCATGGAATACTAGGCATCAGTAAAAAAGAAGAATATCTTACCCTTTGAGACAGCATGGAAAGTATCATGCTAAGTAAAATAAGTCAGTCGGAGAAAGACAAGTATCATATAATCACACTCATATGTGGAATCTAAGTAACATAATAAACTGGTGAATGGAGTGGATCCAGAGACATGGAAGCATGGAATAGAGTGCAGAATCTCAGAGGGAAGGTGTGGGAAGCTGAATGGGTGGAAGGTAATCAACCAAAGACCTTGTATGCATATATGCATAACCCATGGACACAGACAGTGGGGGGAAAAGGGGGACATATGTAATACTTTCAACAATAAAGAATCATTTAAGTAAATAAATAAAGTTAAAAGCTCGTTTTCTGGAGACAGGCAATGACGTTGACCTTAGTGAGCCTGTCCCTGCACCTTGGCCTAGAACAGACCTTGCAGAGATGCTTGATGATACAGCTCCTGTGACGTAGCCGAGGACAGAGGATGTCTCTCTGAGGGTGTGGGGCAGGGCTGGAGCTCATTTTAAGCCTAAGTCCCACATCCCTCTCTGCGCTTGGATACCTGGATGAGGGGAGACCCACAGCCAGAGGGGAAGTGGTGGGATATGTAGGGGAGCATCTGGGTCTAACCCGTCCCTCCCTACGGGCCATCCGATGGTGCCTACGCGGTGGCATCTGCACACAGCCCCTCCTGAGCTGCTCACATGTTCTCTCTGCCCTCAAAACCATTAGGTCAGAGCCAACATGAGCCCCTTGCCAAGTTTCATCCTTAGATCAAAACTGTTTACATTATGTAAGTGTAAACAGACAGGCGACTCCAAGACCCTCTCATGTGCTCTGTGGGGCTTTATGTTACCGCTATTATTAACATAAGCACGTTCCGAAACCCAAACCACAGAGGAGTGCATCATAAAATGGTATGTTTAGGAAGAGAAAAGAATAAAAAAAATTAGATGCGTCACTTGGCCCTACCCCAACAGCAATTTTCTTTATGTGGCATGATAACAAATGTAATATTGCTTTCCTGTCCCCAATAATCCCTTCCCTGGCTCTCTGTCAGCTGACTTCTTAACCCCTTTGTCCCTTGGTTGGCACTCTCTTTCATGTTTTTCCATCACAATCCTGAAACAGCATCATAGCATATTCCGAAGGACACTGTATACACATGTTATATCAAAACCCATGGCTTCCTTTCTGTTTTGGACTTGATCTTGGTTCCACTTGTGATCCAGGAGCCACCGAATTGCCAGTCAGACACAATGGATGCACGTTTGAAAAGTGTGCAGCAAGTGCAAAGGGCTGCAGAGCATGCCCCCTGCGTGTATCAGACGTTTGGTGGGTCCAGAGACTCCAGGTGCTGTGAATCCGTCATGAATGGAGCTGATAGGGTCTCCTGCTCTTGGATCCTCAGCACCATTCTGGATGGTGCCCCACACCGGTGATTTGCTGCTGCACCGTGATGTTTATGGGCTCAATAAAGGCAAGGTTCTAAAAAGATTATAGGCCCTGAAAAAGGAAATATGACCTTTTCTTCAGGAGAATGGAGCAAACAGAATGAAGCATTTTTGGAACTTCTTGCCTGCCACGCAGAGGCGATGACTCCCCATAGACGAGCTCGGTTGTTTTACACCCTCCACAAAAGTCTCCAAGGTATGGAGTAAACCCCAGGTGGGAAACTAAACACTCTCCTCCTCCCACCAGGAATATTGTCCTTAAATAATTCCACTGCCTGACTCGGCTTTTCCTCTTTGACATTTTAACTTTGTACACTTTATGTGTTAGGATGGCATGCCAAAAACTGTCTCGGCTCCTCCTTGCACTCTTGCATTTACTCACAAATACGCACCCTACGAGATTAGCCAGGGGTGACAGATGGGAATTCTCCATGATCAGTAATACCGATGTGCACAAATAATGAGGTTACAGTGGAAACTACAAAATTCTGATATAACGTCTGTGTCCCCAACCTGTCACCCCCACCAATGCACACCTTTGCTGTTCTTTGAAGGGTTAAGGGGCTGATGGCTCCCTGTGCTGGTTTTGATGGGTTAAAGGACTTCCTGGAGGTCAGTGGGTCCTCTGGGAGGGACAGGCGGTTCTCAGCTTGGAGGACACAGCTTCAAAGAGGACAGGGGCAAAGGATGCAGGGCATAAGGATGGAGACCCTTTTAATGACTTAATCAAGATAAGTCATGATGAGAAGGAAAATGTGGGAGACACACCATCATGTATGAAACCCTGCTTTCAATAGTTGAAGATGAAAAGCCCCTAATTTTAACTGAGTAAGGTTTTCTTCCTTCTTCCCTCACTCCCTTCCTTTCTCCCTTCCTTTCTATATCCTTTCTTCCCTTTTTCTTTCATCCCCTTTACCCTTTTTTCTTACTTCCTTTTTCCCTTTACCAAACTCATTAGCAGTCGAAATGGAATGGGATCTAATAACAGCCCTGAATAGTATGTTTTTACAAAGAGTCCAGGCTCCCTTTATGGCATTCCTGGAACATCTCCCCACATGCCGTCTGCCTGTATTTCCCAGGTTAGGACGTGAGAGTGGCCCTATGTTTTTATTGTTGTTGTTTTGTGGTTGTTGTTGTTATTGTTTGTTTGTTTTTCTCAAAATGGAAGAGGTGTTGACTCAGGACCCAGGGAAGAGAGACCTCGTCTCTCCTGCTTGCCTTGGACTTTTTGTTCTAACCAGTGAGGTCGGTCAGCCAGCGCCCTCTGTGGAGTCATCCCCTGCTGCACCTAGGGCCCTGCAACCTGTCAGCCTGAGGTGTATGGAGCATGGGGCCCTCAGCCTGCATTGCACCAGCAGGCAGGGATGGACAGTGCCTCCTTCTGAAATTTGGGGGTACCTCCTGGGATGCCCGCCTCCCCCGCATGGATACTCAAGCTTTGCAGGCAGGATACTGCCAAAAAAACACAGTCCAGAGACAACTGACTCCCCTAATTGTGTCCCTGTCCCAGCTCAGCACAGTCCTTCCTTCCTCCCACCTTTCCTTCTCCCCAGGTCCCTTCCCCAGTCTGTCTGCACTGTCTTCACACACACTCTGCCACTTGGTCACCCACTATTTCACCAGGTCTCTGGTGCTCTTATGGTGACATGGGACTGAAGGATGAGTGGCAGGTGTTCAGGGGGTACAGAGCCAGTCCAATGAGCAGGACTCTGGTCCTAGAAGCCAAGGGGAGTAGAGGGAGGAAGGACTGGCTCACTCCACGCAGCCGGTGCCTGGCTGAGGGGAGGGTCTTGGCCTCCAACCCTGCCCTTTGTTTGTTCTGCTCACCAGGGAAGACAGTATGGCACATCGCCTCCTTGGGCCACACTCAGACCTCCATGAAAGAACAACAGTGCTACTGACTACCAGGAGGCCAAGGAGACAAAGTGCTGGGTGCAGTGAGGACAGTCACTGACCCCAGGGTCTGGGTGACCCACGGCCTGTGTGCAGACGGAAGCCTCTGCAGGGAGCACCGAGCAGGAGGGTCTCCCGTGACCGCCTCTGAGAGAAGACCAAGATCCTGCCTCCTCCCGGTGCCGTCGTGAGTCCCACTTGCCCCTTGACCTCGTGGTGCCTTCCATGATACCTGTGCACCTGGAGCCTAGTGCCACTCAATCCTGCCCGACATCTAGGGGTGAAGCATGGGGGTCACATAGCCACCAGGACATGCACGCAAGGCAGTCGGGAATGTAGGTGGGAAGCTAGCACAGGAAACAGTTTGTGCTATTTAGCCTTCTTTTCATTATAATTAAAATAAAGTAGCACTGAAGGATGTTTCTGCTCCCAAACCCATGTGATGCTGAAGCCCCAGCCTGTGCAGGTGGCTGTGTTTAAGGCCCGCTTGGTCCCACAGTGCAGCATCGCACTTACATGGAGCCCTTTCCGTGGTGTTTTGGGGAATGGTTTGGCTTTGTCCCCCACCTCAGATTCGCACACCCCGATCTAGTGATTTACTCATTTTGTCTCTTTCCTCCGTCAGACCACGTCTACTGCTAAACAAACGCCGCCTTCTGTTCCAGCGAAAGGAGGCAGTATAATCCCCTAAACAGTCACCTGCCTTACGGTGCACTGCATGGGCCTGTCCTTGCAGAGATCACTGTCCACTGTCCCTCCCACCACTCTCCTCGTCTGGGCTTGGGGGCAGCTGCCCAGCCACCATCCGGGGTGCTCCCAATGCAGAGGCCCCACACCAGGTTAGTGTCTCAGTGGACTCATGCACACACCACCCGCCCGGGCCCTTCCCCCCACTATCAAGTTTCTGCAAGAACCACCTGTAGACAGGTTTCTATTCAGAGCCCTTATCTGTTGTTACAGTATATAATCTCAGGGAATGCCCTAATTTCTATCATTCGCTAAGCCTGTCATCACAGCTGAGACAGGCTTATCCCTCTGAACAGATGAGATTAGTCGATCATGTTAAAGTCAAAAGGGGGATTATAATGCTTGTAATACACTGAGTCAAATTAAACGTGTTTTGTTTGTACATCAGAAGATTGTGCTGGGAGACTAGAGTATCTTCCACTGGGCATAATAAATTGCCAATAAAACATAAGTATGCAGGAAAAAACCCTCAAGCAGAGAATAAGAACAAAGTAAAGATGGTCTTTTATTTCTTGTTGGTTCAGCCTAGCAAATAGATTCTTAATTCCACCAGTGGCTCTGCTTGTTAATACGCAGTGGGACCACAGTCAGTACCAGCTTCCTGCCAAGCACTACCTATGACTTGGTGCTTTCTGTACAGGAACTCACCTGTACATGGACACATCTGTACATGGGACTTGTCTGTGTATAGGATTTGTTTGTCTCTACAGAAGCAGGAATATTGTTCAACAGAATCTAGCATGATTTCATGTTGGGCTAGTTCCCCAGAGTAGGAACAGGGAACTTCTAAGATGACAAGATGACAGCTGCAGGGATGGAAGGACCTACATCTGACATCAGGTTCTGCAATGATGGGCAGGTATGTGTGTGCAGGCACAGGAGGGTCCCCAAAGTGCCTCCCAGTGCCATGGTGGGTGACAATGAAGACTGCTTCATGTTATATTGGCAGGTACGTTGGGCAGCACAGCTCCACAGCTGGCTTTGCTGATGGATGGTCACACAGTGCAGCAGGCCTAGTCTATTTGGTCTTCCTGGTTTATTTCAAAAACTGTGTCCATCAGGGGCATTTGCACATCAAAACTATGTTTAAAGGAAACACAATTTGCCTTCAGAACAGAAGAGTAAACATGAGCATTATACTAGTAGGTCACTGCCAAAGTGAGTAAGAAATGCCTCGATGTGCTAAGAGTCCCTGCAGCGTGGAACAGCCATCAGCTACACAAACAAGATTCTTACAGTGATGGGAGAGGGTGGGCTCCATGTGAGATGGGCAGACATGGACTCCCTGAGTCAGCATTCTCATTTTCAAATTGGGGTGTAAATATAAAATGCCCGCCAGGGTTCAAGGGATGCACGTGGAATTTTCAGCAAATAAGGCCTAACAGATACCCTGGATATCGTTGATAAATATTATCTCATTTCTCATATCTTAGAGGTGTGTTATACAAAGAAACCCAAATATCTAAATTTTAAAAATTAATAAATTGGGAATGATAGCTTATTGTTCCACAATAGCTTCTATATGATTATGGAGCATCATCATCAGTGAATCCCAGGGATATAGATAAACCACATCAAGTGTTCTTAATAGGATTTTGAAAATGGTGTATCTCATCATCTATCGGGAAATTTGTTTTGTAGGCCAAGGTATGTGAAAATTTGCATAAAATGAGTTGAGAGCAGAGCTAAGAGCGCTGTTCTCAACACAAACCGGGCAGAAATCATGGCATCAGCTGGAAATCCCCTCAGAACATCTGCCAGGGCGCAAGGCCTGCCGGGTTCCCTTGATGCTCAGCAGCTGCCATGGTCATGGTATCGTCCCAGCACAGACCGAGTGAATGGCCCAGGATGCTGCTCACCACTCCTCTGAACGCTGGTTATTTTGGCAATTTCAGGTGGAGGAGCAGATGCTTCAGGCCCCACCTTCCATCCAGGCCCCATGTAATCCCCTCAACCTGCAGTGGGATGTGCATGTGTTCTCAGTTGATATTAGGAATTTCTGGCCCCTGGAGGACCAGTGGTGGCTTAGCGAGGAAGCCAGAACCCACCCCTACATGGAGCCTGGATTAAGAACTGGTGATGCTGGAGAGAAACCAAGATGGCGGCATAGGTAAGCACCTAAACCTCTGCCTCACACAACAATTTCAAAACTACAACTAAAAGACAGAACAGACACCATCCAGAACCACAGGAAAGCTGGCTGAGTGGAAATTCTACAACTAGAAGGAAAGATGAAAGCTCACGGAGAATTGGAGGAACAGCAAAGCGTTGGGGTACCGCAAAGGGTCTTTGTGCGCGCAGAGAGGAAGGGCGGCTGAGAGCCTGGCTGACTTTCTCTGGCGGGAGGGGGAAGGAAGCCCCCGACTGCACTGAACCCCAGTTCCAGGCGAAACCCCGTGGACCCAGGCTCATACAGGGGGAGTCTGGACTGTCAGGTAGAGAGAAAGGCACTGGGAGATTCGGAGACCCAGGGGAGAGCCAGGGGAGCCCCGGCGGGCAGGGGTCTGGAGGCGCGCGCAAGTGTGCACAAAGACTGCAAAGGTTGCCACAGGCTTTCCCTAGCAGAAGGGAGTTGGAAGCTCCTGACTGCACTGAACCCCAGTTCTGACTGCACTGAACCCCAGTTCCAGGTGAGCCCCTGGGTACCCATGCTCTTGTGGGGCAAATCTGGACTCGAAGGCGAGAGCACAAGGGCAGGGCTGACTGGAAGCCAAGACTGTCTGCTCCGCCCTGAGACTCCACCCCATCCAAGCTGAACACAGAGGCTTTTGCAATTTGGCAAGTCTAATCCTATAAGGCTGTCTCCAACACCAAACTTCTCCCAGCGTAGACACAGCTGATCCTCACAGTCATCTGGCCTGGAGGTCAATTCCTCCCAGTGATACCAACAACAATCAAGACTTAACTACAACAAGGCTGTACACACAGTCCACAAAGGGGTGCACCAAGAGTGTCCACCCTCAGGTAACTGGGAGGCCGACCCACTGGGCCATATAGGAAACCTAGCACACAAAGCTACACTACCAACTCAGGAAAGCAGTAAAAATGTGGCGACAAAGAAACAGATCGCAAACAAAAGAAATGGAAGAAAACAAATGACTGGATATAGAATTCAAAACCACGGTTATAAGGCTTTTCAAGAATACCCTAGAAAAGGCCAATAAATATAACGAGACCCTCGAAGATATGAAAAAGGACCAACTAGAAATTAAACATACACTGACTAAAATAAAAAATATCATACAGAGACCCAACAACAGACTAGAGAAATGCAAGAATCAAGTCAAATTTTGAAATACAAAGAAGCAAAAAACACTCAACCAAAAGAGCAAAAAGCAAAAAAAAATCCAAAAAGTTGAAGATAGTTTAAGAAGCCTCTGGGACAACTTCAGGCGTACCAACATCAGAATTATTCACCAGGTGGGGGTGCCAGAAGAAGAGAAAGAGCAAGATACTGAAAACCTATTTGAAGAAATAATGACTGAAAACTTCCCCCACCTGGTGAAAGAAATAGACTTACAAGTCCAGGAAGCGCACAGAACCCCAAACAAAAGGAATCCAAAGAGGACCACACCAAGACACATCATAATTAAAATGCCAAGAGCAAAAGACAAAGAGAGAATATTAAAAGCAGCAAGAGAAAAACAGTTAATTACCTACAAGGAAGCACCCATATGACTGTCAGCTGATTTCTCAACAGAAACTATGCAGGCCAGACGGGAGTGGCAAGAAATCTACAAAGTGATGAATAACAAGAACCTACAACCAAGATTACTCTATCCAGCAAAGCTATCATTCAGAATTGAAGGGCAGATAAAGAGCTTCACAGATAAGAAAAAGCTAAAAGAGTTCATCACCACCAAACCAGTATTATATGAAATGCTGAAAGGTATTCTTCAAGAAGAGGAAGAAGAAAAAAGTAAAGATAAAAATTATGAACAACAAATACATATCTATCAACAAATGAACCTAAAAATCAAGGGAATTAAAAACCTGAGGAACAGAATAAACTGGTGAATATAATAGAATCAGAGGCATAGAAAGGGAGTGGACTGATAATTCTCAGGGAGAAAGGGGTATGGGGAGGGGTGCAGGAAGAGAATGGGCAAAAATCGTACACCTATGGATGAGGACAGTGTGGGGGGGGGAGGTAAGGGCGGGAGTTGGGGTGGGAACCGGGTGGAGGGGAGCTATGGGAGGAAAAAGGAGAAACAATTGTAATAATCTAAATAAAGATTTATTTAAAAATAAATAAATAAATAAATAGGAAGAAAAAAAAAGAACTGGTGGTGCTGACTGCATCAGGACAGGATGCGATGCTAGAATGTTTCTTCTAAACGCTCTTTCTTTATGCATCAAAACGAAGTCAAAAATAGAAAAGAAAAAAAATTTGAAAATATTGTTTACTTGTTAATATTTTAAAATTTATTTCTGACTTGTAGCCAAGAAATTAAATTTTTCTTTGGGAAATGGGGTCTCCAGCCATGAACGCAGCCCACTTACAGGGCTACTTGCACACAGAGGAAGTAGCGGCAGCCTTTCCGGTCATGGCGCAGCTCAGTCACTAGCCGGTGTGTTCAGGACAGTCTAGTGCCAGTCCCAGGCATGAGTGTCATAAGAAACGCTGCTGCCTTCAGAACAAACAGGGTTGCAGGCTGTTCCTGGCACCACAGGGACACTGCCTGGTGTGACACCTGGCTTGGAATTTACCACGCTGTGTATTTTGGGATCCCTTTACTCTCTGACTCACCTGCTAGTGCCCAGCACCTAGTATGGGCCACAGTGGACAGGCCTTGGGTATACAGACGGCCCAACCTCACCACCGGACCTGGTATTTCTGCACCTGGAGGCTCAGAACGCAATAGCTCCGGGCTGTGGGCTGGGGTGACCCTGTGCCTCAGAGCTCAGGCCTGAGCGTCTGTCCTGAGCACCAGGAGACACCACAGCCAGACATTGGATGAGGATGTCCTGGAAAGACCCGTGTGTCCCTCCCCCCTTCTGGTCCCCTCCTCTTCCCTGTTGAGTGAGTCACATGATTTTGCAAACCCACCACATGTCATATGCCCTTCTCTTCAAGTCCTGACCTGAGCAAAGCCCTGGCTCCGGCTACCCCGGGAAGGCTGCTGCCGATGAGAAATGGAAAATAGTCTTTGACAAAGGACAAAACCAGGGCTGAAAGTGGTGAAGGTGATGGTCGTTGTCGGACTTAAACAATTCTTTAAAAAAAAAATGGATATGCCTCAGTGTGTACTGCTGAAGTCCTACATAATTATAAGTGTAAAAACATTAGTACAATGCATGGCCATGACAAAGTCAGTTTTTAATATTTCTCTTATATATTCGGTTGGGGAATTCATGCTCCTCTACATTCTATATCTTGATGTGTGAGACCCAATTTACACTGAATTAAATGCAAAAAGAGTACAGACTGCCAGGAATAAAATCCAGTTCAGGTCACAGAAGACAGACTACATTTCCAACATCAGATCTGACTTTCCACAGCTCTTTGCTCTGTTGTGATGCAGGGCCGTGTAGGGAGAGAGGTAGGGCCGTGTGCACAAGCCAGGCCACCAAAGGGCACTAGCCTGTCTGGGCAGCTCTGCCCAGTTCACAAATCCTCAAACCTTATTTTTCCCTGAGACTGCAGTGACCTCTAATAAAAGCAGGAGAAGCAAACGTGCTTCTGTCATTTGCTAAATAAACTGTCACAGGGCGGACGGGGAGCAGAGCCAGGGACACAGCACACAGGCCATCCCCGCGGCCGGTGTGGCTCAGCGGCGGTCCAGCTGCCCTGTGCTGATGGCTTCTGCTTGACCATCACAGGGGGTCCGAGACACGCACAGCAGCAGGATCCCGTGTGGCCCACACGGGGCGGCCGTGGGCAAGCGGCAGGTTCTGACTGCCGGTGATGGAGGAGGGGCCTCGCGTGGGCCATTTCACCGGCTCTCCTGCTCCTTCCTTCCGCAGGACCCTATTCGTGGGGAGCTGCATTGTCAATAAAGGCCCGGCTGCTTTCCTAAGAATCTAATGCCTTTGAGGCATCCCCTATTTTCAGCAGAGCCATCTCCTAGGTGTGTGCCACACGATAGTCCAATTATTTGCTGCTGGCAGATGAATCCTCCCAAAGCACCTGCGTTAGGACAAAGTAGCAGAAGAGGCCCTGGAATGTTCGGAGCCGATGTCGCAGAACCAGAGCTGACGGCTGGCGCAATGTATTGCCGCGGTGACAAACGATCTTCAGAAATATTTTACCGAACGGTCACCCCCAAACTGCATCATGCGCATGTAGCACCACCAAAGGAATTCAGGTCGGGCATTTATTTCCATTTAAATATTCAACATTTGTTCTTAAATGTCTCTCCCTCTCCAGCCCTGCAAAACTGACTGCATCACAAAATGATTTCTCAAAATAAGGTCCTGTCCAAACCTGGTTAGTTTCAACAGGATTTCATTTTTGAACCACCGGGACTGCAGCTGTATCCTCTCTGTGCAACGAGAGGCTTTCGTTAACAACCCTTGTTTTTAATAAATGTTTTACTCTTGCTCTAGGAATAACCTGCTTCCTCTGTGAAGAAAATAGGCTAGTGGCCTCTCTTTTGGGTGCAGTTATGAGGGAGAATTCATCAAAGGACAAGCCCACAACACCAGCCACGGGGGGCTGGACCCCCACGCTCCTGCTCTAAATCCCCAGCTGGCCGCCCTGTGCAGACACATCTGTATGGAGATTAACTTCGGGGATCCACGCTGCTCCAAGTAGCTCAGCCAGGGCATGTTTTGACCATTCTGATGTAGAAATCTGGGAAAACAGTCATCAAACCCGGGGACAGAGGTCTGGCATCGCTGGCAGGGCCTGTGAGGGGTAATAAAGACGCAGAGAGCTGTAAAAGCAGGTGATTTAGGGAGGCGAATGCTTCGGCACAGCTGGTATTTTAAAATCTGACATGATTTTCAGTATTTATTTTAAATTTCAATGCTGAAATTGATTTAAGAAGGTCAAAGAATATGCTCTGTTTTCCCCCTTCACGCAGAGAGAATGGGGAATACCCTAAAATAGAAAGAGAAGAAATGTCATTGGTGCACTTTAAAAGGGAAGAACGTCGCCTTCGCCATCCCCAGAGCAGCTCACAATGCTGTTTCTGAACATGAAGAACCCAAGAAAGGGGGCATGAAGACGCAGGGCACCGCCATCCTTCCAGAAGCCGTCCCCGAGGGTCCCCGGGTCCTACCAGCTTTGCTCGATCAGGCTGCAAAGGCGGCTCAAAGTCACAGGCCGACCGTGTGTGGACAGAGGTGTGCGCCTCCCCGCCTGTCACAGCTGCCCGGCAACTCTTTTCTCCTTTAACGGAGAGCGGCTCTGTCCTTGGGTGCCTGCGTGAATAAGATGTCATCCCTGGTTTCGGTTCCGGAGAGCACCTTGCTGATGTTCCCAGGCAGTGGGAAAATTGCCTTATTGAAACATATTGCTGGCAGGAACCACGGGCCACATCGTGCGTCCATATTACACACAGGACATATTCAGGGACCTGTGAGTAAGACTATGAATATCAAGTGATTGAAAAGATTATGCAGCTCAGGCCTTTTCTCGGGGTATTAAAGGTTGTGGTTCTGGATGAGTGTGTTTCAGATCAATATAATTATGTCATAAAAACATGTCACAAAACAGTTCGCTCCACAGCGTTTTCCACTTGCCTGCTTCACACAGCTCCATCTGCCACGTGGAGTGGCCTGGCATGGTTGACAAGGGTTGTAAGACCGTGTTTCTGTATTCCTGGTTTCCTGCACACACACAGGCATCTTTGGGGATCCCACTTCTGTAAACAGCCGGGCATCCTAGGGGACCCCACTTCTGTGTATCCTGAACGTGGGGGGGATTGTCCTTTCTCGCACCGAGCACCAGTTGAGGTGCACATGCACACATACCACACACTGAGGAACATGCAGACCTGTGTGCATGCTGAGGGGGCGAGCCTTGACACAGAGGCCTGTGGGCAGTGGGAGAAGTGTGTGTCCCCCAGGGGAGCTCAGGTGAGCATAGCCCATGTGGCAGCAGTGACTGCACCACAAAAGCCACAGAAGCTCGGCCGGGTTCCTCCAGAGAACAGAGTTGTACCAGTAACTCCTGTGGGTCCTGGGCCAAGGGAGTATCTCCCGGAGGGTGAGGGGACACTGGGAACCCCAAACGAGCAGTCACCAGGTTCACAGCCCTGTGCCCTCTGCTGACCACAGATGCTCTTTCCCATCGTTTCAGGGTAAGATGACATCATTGCCTATCAAATGCCCTGGGTTCTTGAGTCCCCTTCTACATAATATAGACCAAGTCAGGATAAAAATATTACTTCTGAGTCAATATGCTTTCCTTTACCAGAGAGAACAGAGGCGTGACTTATGCTTGCCTCAATCACAACTTAATTTTTTCTGCTAAAGGGGACACCTGCAAACTGTCCAACAAAGCCCCATGGTTTGCTGCCTCTGATCAGCATCACTGGGAGCAATCGTCAGAGGACACAATAAAAACATTTGGAATGAGAATTGCTAATGAAGCAGGAGCACGTTTCCGCAGACTGTCCCCACGAGAACCCCAAACATTTCTGTATGTCCGTCTGCAGGAAGAGGACAGGACAGACGCCCCAGAGCTCAGCCCCTGCTTGAAGGAGCTGGAGGAAGCCTCACGGGACAGTCTTGGACTGGCCTCCCTTGGAGGAGGTTCTCATTCTTTGTCTTTTCTTTTGCCTCTGTCTTCCATTCACCTACTTCTGGCTCGTTTCATTATTTTGGGGCATCTGGATTTGAGCTGTCTCCTGCTCCTTCCCAGCCTTCACAATGAGCAACAGGCTGTGAAGGCGCCAATGGAGAGACTGGAGTGTGCAGCAGAAAGAGAACCAGACTGCAAATCTTACCTGTTAGGTTAACTTCTGTGCTATTTTGCTCCATTGTACTAATTAGCTACAACAGAAAGCTGTTCACACAGAAGTCTTTCCTAAGGAACCTTCTAGAACATGTTCATACCACTTCCTGCACATCCATGAAACAATATATTCCCTCCAACAAAGTGTGACAATGATCTTTCTGGAATCTTCACACAATGATCTGCTCTACTCTCTTTTGTTCGAGGGGATGTGAGCATCAGTTGCATGAAGCCCAACAGCCAGGCTCCTAGAAGACCCGTGAGTCCCTGGGAATGGGACTGTCCTCTGTACACAGGATCCCCCATCCACACCAACCATCCTGAAGGACCCCCTTCCTCAGCATGAGCTCCCCCAGATCCTGGATGAAAATTGAGGGGAGAGAGTTGGGTTGAGGGACCACATGGCTCAGCCACTGCAACACCTGGCCCACCTCACGGCCCAAGCAGAAGTCCCTTCCTTTGCTCTTTGGGGAGCAGGTCTGCTCCCCATGTGTTCATTATTCCATTCTGTTCACTTTATTCCATTCTGTCCTCCCTGCTTCCTGTTTCTGAGAGATGGAGGCATCCCACGTGATTTCACATCAGTGTTTACAGAGCTAACTCACCCCAGCATCCTCACTCCCAGAGGAAGTGCCTGTAGGTCCTGGTTTTGCATGAAGCCCTGGCATAAACAGAGACACTACCATCTCATCGAGTCTCCCTTTGCTAAATGTAGGAGCGAATCCAGTGCCCACACACCAGGCACTTAACCAGCTGGAGGGTCGGTGCTCTGTGGGCCCTACTCATCCCTTCAACACTCATCCTCTTCCCCACTTTCAACTATTTTTATTGCAAACACTGTGGTCAAATCACTGGGGTAATTCAGTATCAGAGCATCAATGCTCCTATTGGATAAACTGGTCATTTCAGCCAATAGCAAATGGTATCTCTACTTCTAAATAGAGCCCACACTCCTCTGCCCCTCCAGTGTGTGCATGATTGGGCCATAGCCCACAGTCAGGCACCAGCTTGCTTCTATTTCGTCCTCCGTCAGGATCTCGAAGACACTCAAATCCAGTCCACCCTACCTTCGCCTCCCAAAGGAAGGCAGCTTCGGAAACCAGCGAATCTACAACACATTGAGGCTGTTCGCCAAGCTTCCCTCCCTGGTGGGAAGTGCCACCTGGAGCACCCACGGGTGCTGTTGGTCCCTCGAAGCACAGAGCCTGTGCTATTCAGAATGAGGTGGGGTCTGGTGCCATGCTGGCTGGGGGGAGGGCTTGGAGGAAGGAACACCCTCCCATGGGGACTGGAGGAGCACAGAGCTGAGGATGGGGTCAGATCTTGAGAAGATAACAGTCCATTCCAGTGCCGGGGTGGGGTAGCTGCACAGAAATCCCACTGCCTCAGGGCAGCAAATGCAACTTAAGGAGGAAGAAGGGCGGCAGTGAGGGAATGGAGCTGTGGTGCGCCTCCAAACCTCCCACCAGGAAGCCCTTCCCCGGATCCAGGAGGCTCAGGCACCGGGGCCTTCGCAGTAGGAGCCCGGTCACATGGGTGATGTCAGGAAATTTTACTGCAAAATATCTTCTTTTTTTCTTATTTGAAAAGACAAATTATTAGCATTTTAAAACAATTTCAATATGTTTAATGGCTGAAAGTTAAGCTCAAACTGTTCCGCTTGCTGGATAAAGTGCGAGGTCTGTAAACAGGAATCTTAAGTTACCCCAAGAGTACACTCATTTTAAATTTTACTTGAAAGCGGGATGTACGTTTATTACAATTTCAAACAAAATGCTAATGCCATTAAACAAATGAGGTTTAGGCAAATTAACTGCATTTTAATATTCTGAAAGCCTATGATATAGGACATTGCGTTACGAGACATTGGCTAGAAGTATCGGTTGCGAGTGGGGTTTTCATTGCTGTGAATCTCAGGAGAATATTTGTAATTAGTATCATTTGCCTAATACTTCAGGTTAATTAGAATATTTAATTGAATAGCTGTAATCTTCAGAGATGACTATATTATGATCAAATTAGCAGCATCACGAGGCATGCTGCTCGCAGGACGGCAGCCTGCCGCACTTCTGCTAGCTATTCGGCCCTCTGGAGCGTTCAGCAACATAAGAAAAAATCTGTTTCTTACACTTTTGAATTTTAATGATCCATTTGAACTCTGCCATCAACATTTAATTATTCTCGGAAAAAAAAAGTCCCAGCCATGACTCCCATATGGCATGTTGGCAAACACACTAGCCCACAGAGGCGCCTGCACCTCTCCCCAGCAGCTCGAGGAAGAGATTTCACACAGACTTTCTTTCCCCTGAATACAAGGCTTTTTTTTTTTTAATAGTGTTTGCAAATACAGACCAGATGAAGCGTCACAGAAGAGGTTACTAGGATACTATTGAAACACTATTAGGAACAGATGAATTGAGGTTTAGAACGTTTCAATGGGCTCGGTCCTGTACCATTGCCACTGGACTTCAGCATTGTGTGCTGGAGTTCTGGGGAGTCAGGTGCCTGCTCAGCTAAACCTTGTTAGCCAGACAGGCCTGTTTTTGAAGACGTGGGAGGCAGGGTGGGGGAGGTGTTGGTACAAAAATCTGCATGCTGACTTGAGATAAGGTCTCCAGCAGTGTCCATGGCAGGATGGAACGTAAGGATATTTATCTATGTGTCCACACAAATAGTGCGCATGCTATTTATGCTCCAAACATTGTAAGGATTGCGTGAGGATTTAGGAATTAAATCACTGTTGTGGAGTGACCTGGGAGGTATGGAAACGTATTGAGGGAGACAGCTACAGCTTGTCTAAATATGGTTCCCAAGCACATTGATCCCTTCTAAGCCTGGGATACACTGCATACACTTTATGAAACAACGTACAGGGGGAAGGCAGTACCCGTCAGGACATTGTTGAGCCACAGACATTTCAGAATCCAAAAGTGTGTCCTCCCCAAGAGCCAGAGCTCATAAGGTCAACTCCACACAATAAGCCAAAAAAAAAAGTTCAGAAGAGAAAGTGATTTACATGTTGGGACAGCTTTTCCTGGTGTAAATCATGGGTAGGTCTCGACTCCTCGCAGGCGGCTTCTGTCACAAGCACCAAACCTATTAACCGGGACCAGGACTGGGGGAAACTGAAACCAGCAGCAACCTGCCCTTGAACAAAATAACCAATCCATGTGCTTGACCATTAGCAGGGTTGTTGTTTTTCCTAGATAATCTTTGTTACCCTTTTTGCAAGAACTGCATATCTTTTGAGATTTCCAGAAGAACACCAAAAACCAGTGAAGCTGAGTTCTTAAAATAGGTATTGCTTTGAAACTAATAGAGACCCTACTTGAAATGGGTGGGTAAATAACAATGGGGAGGGGGCAGTTAATTATGGGCAAATATCATAATAGAGATTTGAGTTTGATTTGTTAATGAGGTTTAAAATAGCATGTTTATAATTCCTAGCAGAGGCAAAAAGAAAGATTATCAGCATGTGAACGACTGGTAATACGATGGACTTATAGTGTTCACGAACTCTGAATGATGGACTTAGCAAAATTCTTGAAGACGTGCTTGGCTGATAATTGATGCTGTGAAAAAAGTAATTGTTGTAAAACCTGGACCGTCTTTTAAAAAGGGAGAGAACAGAACAACACAAGTCAGAGGGAACCAGCCTGCAATGTCAACAGTCTCAAGAGCAACGGAGGCATCCTGAGCTTCTCGGCAGTGAGACGAGCAGACGGGGAGCAGGCTCACGCGGAAAATTTCACCCTGGCTGGCCGTGCCTGCCTGTGGGCCCTGACCAGGCCCGCCACCCAGAGCGAAAGGCTGCCACTCCCACTAAGACCCTCGATTTTACCAATTTTATTATTAAATCTGTTCCAAGTAACAATTTAAAATCACTTCTTAAGCAGCAGTTTAAGAGTACCTGGAGAATTCATTTTTATGGCCATAGCAACTGCCTAACCGAAGTTTTCTTGTATGAAATCTGGAAAAACTACTGATTCTTTAATAGTCCTTGTCATGAGCCTTATGTTGTCCATCTCTATAAATTTGGGGTTAAATTTGTTTCTTGCAAAAGTAGTTCCACCTTTCATGAACTAGTGTTCTGCGTGTATACATATATCAAAGTATTCATCGGTGTCTTTATAAGAATTGTCTCCACTTCTGAGCAATGGTGAGCAGCTGCTGAGCGCCGTTCAGCGATCGCTGATGTGGAGTAGCAGCGCGTGATAGACTGCGGTGCAGTCTCCTCAGTGGAGGTGCTCCCCACACATGCAGAATTCTTCCAGAATTAAAAAATCTGCTGCACTAATTGTGGAACAAATTTTCCACAACCCTCTCTGAGAATCCAGCTCTAAGTATTCTCCCATCGATTAAACAGATGGCAGATAAGATTGTAAACATATTTGCTTCATATTGAATAGATAGTTTCTGGCATAATACTAATTAACAAATTAAATGACTGACTTTGTGCATCACATTAGAGTTAAAACCACTTTGTAAGTTTGTCTTGGGTAGTTATTTACTTTGACAATAGCATGCAGTGAAAAACTGTTCAATGTTCTCCCGGCAACATTATGCATTGAGTAGTTTTCTTTTTTAAAACTCCATATTTTATTATAATTCATTTGACTTTCATTACAGTCACTCATCACAAAATGTATGTGCATTTAATCCATTTCCAAGACTGCATCTTCCCACATCCCTCTCGCTTTCCTTGTGATTATGTCTTGGTCTCTGCCAGCTCACACACGACAAGGCATTGCTGCGTCCTGTGCCTCATATTTCAGGGACGGCCCTGCGTGTACTGTCTGCCGAGGCAGCCACTCTGCTGGCAACTGTTTCTGTTATACTGGCTTAAAGGAACACGGTGTCTTGCTGCTTCCCTGGTCGGGGTCATATAATCCATCCAGACCGACTCAGGGCCTCCATCTTCCGGAGAGAACCTTGCAGGCTGGGCTCCCCTACTGTGTGCTCCGGCCCCGGGAGCTCATCCATGAAAAGGGAATAAAAGTACCCCCTTCTCCTGTCACAGGGCTGTCGAGATCATCTGGGAGAAACACGGGGCGTGTGACTTTAGGTTATGTGCGACTTGCACATGTTCCCCGCAGAATGAAAGGGGAATTCATTCTGTTTGGGCGAAGAAGTGGGTAAATTACCTAGGGTGATCTGTGTGTCTCAGAGCCCATATATTTTGTAGGAAATTACCGGCATTTTTCACTTCAGTTTATATATCTAAGCAGAGAGAATATTTCTCCACCTCCTCTTCCTCCTTCTTTTGTACACCTTTATAATGAAAAAGAAAACACTTATTTTTTTGTACAAAAAATACTTTGAAAGACCACATCTTAAGATACCTGCTGACTAGAGGCAAATATGGGGCATTGACATTTAGGCAGAATCTGTGAATGTGAAGGGGCCACACCAAACTCTGCTCAAATCACACCATTTCCAAAGGATTTAGCAAAGATTAGTGCAGGATGCTATCACTGGGTAATTCATTGGCAATAGACTGCCTCTAGAAATAAACTGCACCCATCATTCCACAAAAATAATTTGTTATATGATGGTGAAATGTGGCTAGAGATTATATTCAAAGATGTGCAGTTTTAACCGCAGCATTTACAAAGGAGGATACACACTTTTCCTTCGGAGGTAAGGAGTGTCATTACGGCCACCGTTGTCAGCAGCCAGCAAACACGTGGGAGTCACTCCTGAATGCTTAAATAGCTCATAGGAAAGCAAACTCCAAATTATGTCACTGTCCTAACCTGCTCAAATTTCTTACATTAAGCACAAAGATTCCACCTTCAGGCAACGTAAGTCAATGTCCACCGTCATTGTGGCCACACCTCAAGTTCAATACATATTCATATTTTTCCTTTAAGTTCCAGATAGAGTGTAACGAGTGGATCATTTTAGACTTGGGAATATTCTCATGAAGCTTATTTCTCTGCCTGCCCTGCTTGTTCCTAAGTTGGGATACGCTAGAGCTGTTAAGGGCTCGGCGTGCTGCGGCAGGAACTTCTTCAGGATGGTATGAGTGTGACAGGGACCAGCCCAGCTACGCCCCCTGCACATCAAGACCATGCACATAAAACAATGAAAAAGCACCTTCCAGGGGAAATTAAAATTGAATTATTCACATATCATTATTCTATTCCCTTTTCAATGTCAAATGCTTTCAGGAAACTTGCTCTGTATGTGATAATTATTTTAAACAGCAGTCTATGCACATACTGAGATGAACATGACCTCGCTCTCCTTCCAGTTTCTGGAAAATCTCTAGAAATCAGGACATGCTGACTGGTGAGGCCATATGGCATGGAGGAAGGCAGGGGCAAGCTCCTGTGGACACTTAAATGTCTTTAAATGTGGACTACAGTAAGTGTCCAGTGTATAGTTACTTAAGAGGAAGTCCTGAAGGCAGGAGAGGTATTCAGTAATGAGATTCCCAATACTCACAATATTTTCAAATAAAGTGCTCATGATTTTTAAAGGAAATGATAAAATACTCATTAATTGTCCTTCAAATAATATTGCTACTTTCAAGGACAAGGATTTATTTTATTTTATTTTTAAATAAAACAATTTCCTCAAGATATGGTAGTATGCTTCTAAGCATATTAAATTCTCAAAGATAATAAGAAGGCAGGTAACATATTACTTTTGGGGAAATAATTGACAGCTAATCAAAACTTTGAGAGCAAACCCAAATACAATATGTCTATCAGAGGAAAAAGGCACCTATTTCACCAGACATATGGCTCTTTCGAGAGGCATCAGTATGAAATATCAGATGTTGGGTTTGAGTAGATTATTAAAGATGATACCTATGAGTCCTGCAGATATAAAAATGCTATGTGAATTTTGATTTCACATATCATTTTGAATTTAAGATTTTTTTCCAAGCAATCAGGGAAGATCCCAAATGTTAGAACAAGAAGAATTCAAGTGAGCAACTAATTTTTATTTACAGGAAGAAGTGAGAAGCAATGTAATAATTACAAATATTCATCATTTTAAATATGAATGATTGACTCTGGACAAAGCAGAGAACAATAAAACAATTTGTATTAATTCCACCATAAAATTTTAATAAATTAGACTAAAATTAAAGACTTAATAATAAAAATCTAAATTAACTATACCTTTAATAACTTAGAGCTCAATAAAAACATATAACTTGATTATTTTGGTTGGTTTGAGGGGGTTTGTGTGTTTGTTTAGACTTGTAATGACTGTTTTCCTGAGTAGCTGTCCCCCTGTAAGTCCATTGACGTCACCTGACTGAAGGCTGATTTAGACGAGGCAGCTTCAGAGTTTCATTAAACTCCACTTCCATTACGTGGAGAACTTCAGATCCCTTCTCTTTTTCCTGAATGAAGATGTCAAAAAACAAAAAGGTCAGAACTTGTTCCAAATCACCGAGAAATTATATTATGAGCATCTCTGGGGGGGGGTGAACATTTTGAAATTTTCAGAGGAAAAAATGCCAAGAGACAACAAAAGAGTGGTAGAGGTAACATACTGCTGTTATGTCTGGGTAGGCAGGATATTCTCTGAAAGATAAAAATGATGATATCATTTTGGGAGTGAAACTTTTGCTTGAGAATGATTGGTAACTGGAAATTTCAATTTTTACAAATGCTGGTATTTATAGTCATTCCTCCAACCTGGATTTAAAATGGCCAGTTATTCCTTTCAGAAGCAGCAGGAATTCCACAAAACAGGAATGAGCAAGACTCTCATCTAGAATGTCCTTGTCATGGAATCGTACTGTGATAATTTTGCAAGAGACCATGAGTATATCTAGTTCAAACATCTCAGGATTGAAACTTGGAAGAATATTCAGACAATTTTTTTCTCAGTTCAACTAACATATGAAAAAGGAAGAATTATTTATTTCAGAGTGACATAAGTTCCAATGTATTGCTGTGACCTTATAATTGAATTAGAACTAATCTTGTGACAATGACTTTTTCTGTCTGTCTGTCTGTCTCTCTACCTGTTCACTCATCTAGCCGATTAAATATAAATTCACATACTCTTTAATTATGTGTGTATGACTGAGTACTTCTTTAAAATAGATTGCCAACACAGGAATTACTATAGTAACAGGTAAGAATGCTAATAAGCTGGGTGGGTTTCATGCATATTGACTTGTTGCTGCCAGATTCTGCCAAAGTCTTACCTACTATTGACATATGGACAATAAACAGAATTCTTACTTGAGTCAGTGGTCAAAACTAAAAGACGCCTGTGTCTTTTTCCAAACCTTTCCAGACTCCATAGACTGCAGGCCACCTTCACCCCCCAGTCTTCGGGGTACTCCCTGATAAATGGAGGCATGTTTGATACTGTCTTGTGGTACTAGGACTCATAACTGTCTCTCATGCTTGCTGTCCTTCCAGTCTAGATGTCGCCTTTGAGAGACAGCCACTGATAAGGCCACCAGCAGTCCGCTACTGAGGAGACTGTCCCAGGTCGGGGTGGACATTCCCTGAACAGGGAGCAGCCTGAACTCTGTCGCTACATTTACTGCATGTTATCAATCGGAAGCCCTTTCTTTATATTATCAGTGTTTAATGCTTCATCTATTTTGCAATAAGTCTTTTTTGGAAGCCAGGGTTTTAAAGAGCATATATTTAATTTAAAAAGTAAGTACTGACTTTTGGTTTTTCAAGAAAGTTAATGACATGTAATTTGTTCAAAATATTTAACATCATTTTATCATCTCCCATAGAGGCTGTAGTGATATCATTAATTTCATACAAACCTGGAGGTACACACCACTGAAAGGTTCTACCAAAACAGTCAATAGTGTTGTGAGAAGATAAATTATACCCAATATAATTTATCATATGTGGCTACATTAAGGACTTTTATATATCTTTCTATGAAGCATAACTTTTCATTTAGAGAAAATTCGTGCTTTTCTAAATAAATATAGAATAGTTTTCATTTTAAGGATTTTTTGATGCATATAAAATCAAACCAAACGTTTTTGGCTGAGTAACTAAAGAAATTAGCAAAGTTAAATAATGCCTCTTTTATATCAGTGTCATTAGATGATGTAAATATAAATTATCATATTTTCAATAATTGACTGACATTTTTATTCACTTCTTGTGTCAAAACTTTCTTAAGCTCATCCCATAGGAAGTGAAAATTGTAGGGTTATTGTGAATGCTTTGAATTCAAATAAAATGTTAACATTTAATATAGAATTATTATCCTAGATGGTGATAACAAAAATGCAAATTTTGGTGGAATAACATTATGGTAAAAATAACATTTTTATTAAGTTATGAAGCATTTGAGGCATCAAAGTATCTAAAACTGATTGTTGTTCATGCTTAATTCATAATTGCACCCACGGAAGGTGTAATAACTCTACCAATGGAAATACAAGTTATACTTCAACAATTTAATAATATTTTATCTTACATAGACTAAATGAACTATAAATTTTTAAAAAACTAATATTGAATATAAAAAGTATTTCAGCCTAATAGTGGGCACTAACTATCATCAATAAGACATAACAATTATTTGAGTATTAAATTATCTCTTTTGGATATCAACTTGTGTCCTATGATAAAATCAAGTATTTTCTAAATGAGTCTTCTACATTTTTATTGTATTTTGTAAAAAAAAAATAGAGATATTTAATCAAGCCCTTTAATTAAACATTGGCCAAAACACTTCAGTTTTTGAAACTGCAATGAATTGTATTATTGGCCAGAGCTCACCAACTCACCCTTTCAAGAAAAGGCTTGTGAACAGGAAGACAGAAAAATACTCCCAAAAAGCAAGGCAGAAACTAAACAAATTAAATGCCCAAACTTAAAGGGTGTCCAATATTTTATTTTTAAATTAAAGGGTTCTATTTGGAATATCTTCATTTATAATAAATATCTTCTAATGGACTCTTCTATTACTAACTAGAGTTATTTATATTCTGAATGCAGAAGGAATGAAATTGAGAAAGCCTTATATCATCTGAATTGGGAAAAAGTTTCTAAAGAATTTTTAAATGAATGCCTTAATTTCAGAGCTTTTATAATTTTTGTTATATTTATGAGAATATTTGGACCCTGAATGAAATATATATACACAGTAATTGAGAAAATACAGAAGCTGAAGACTAAATGTCTCAATATAAGACACTAGAACTGAGAATATCTTTTTAGCAGATTTTTTTAGCTTACCAACTATCTCATTATTTATAGATTCTTTCAAAGCAATTATATGAAAAATTCAAATTAAAAATTTTTTTTGAATCTTTAGAATAATGTGTAGGTACAGATATGCCTTAGAAATTGATTGTATCATGGGCATGTTCGAAGAATACATATAATGTTTATACTTATTAATATTTAAATAATATAAAGAACAATTTAAACAGTTTGCTTTAGTGTATACAGATATCTATTATTTATATGTTTCAGAAACAATTTTAGTTCTAAAATAGTTTTGATAGAACAATTCTATAGACTTATCAATAATACTAAACCAAATTGTCAATAAATGCACAGTTTAGGTATGTAATTTTGATTGTTTTTATCATTTCCTTTACCCTGAAAAGTGTTCCTACTGGATGCTAAGTTTCATGGTCATGTACCCTTATACTAGACCCCATTCCAACAATGTATTTAAGGGAAAGACCTGGACCTCTGCTTTCAATTAGTGCCTAGAGAGAGAAAAAAGAGCCCGTTGCTTCCCCTCTAACCACGAGAATAATTTGGAAATGCTACAAAACCATAGTTTTCAACATCTGTCAGAGAGCTACAGATGCATAGAAAATGCATAGACTCAAATCTACAAGTCAATTAGTCCTTTCTAAGCAAGACAATAGCTCAGAGTCTTCCACTTTCCATGGAGCGATGAGAGGAAGACAGATCTACCGTGTTCAGGGAACAAGGGAACTTTATTGAACTTTTATTGGCATGTGTCGATGGCATGGAAGTTTCAGTGCCGAGTAATTGTTTCCCAAAGGCCCGTGTGTGGGAAAGAGACGCCACCAAAGTGCAGAAAGTTCCCAACAACCCAGAATTCTGGCTTCCACTCATAGAGCAGCCAAAAAGCTCACATGATTGAAAAAGATGGCAACTGAATAAAAATAAAGAAATAAAACCCAGGGAAGGTAAATTCTTGATCCCTCCATCCAAACGTCTGAAGCCAGTGTGGATCAGAATCTAACTGAAGCTATAACAAAGAGTATGACTGAGTTCAAGTACAGACCAAGTGGACAAAGGGCCCCACATGACCAGCCAGACTCTACTTCTGCATGTACGATGCATGTCACACCTGAACAATTAAAAGAGAAATTAAGAAGTGAGAAAATGCCACCCATAGTCAGGAGAAGAAACAGTCAATAGAAGAAGACAGAAAAGCCCAGACAGAGTATTTTAATTTATGGACTTTAAAATTTCTACGACATAGTGGAAAAGCTGAACCAAATGATTGAAAAGATAAGGAAGTTTTCCAACAGATTAAAACTGTTAAAATAAATTAATTTATAAGACAGATCAATACAAATTATTCAGATCAAACATGAAGAAGAGACATCATCTTTAACATAAATATTGGCAAAAACAATAACAATAATACTAGGAGTTTGATATTTGTGTGACATATCACTTTAACATAGATATAATTGGGGACCTAGAAGGAGAAGAGAGAAAATAAGGCAGAAAAAATAATTGAGAAAATAAGAGTGATCATTATTTTATTATTGATAAAAGAAATTAACCCACTGATAGGAAATCTATGAAACCCAATCAAATACAAAAATATAAATAATTAAAATAAAAAAATCTCTACATGTAGGCATATAATATTCAAACTGCTGAAAAACAAAGAAAAATTAATAATCTGAAAAACAAAGTAAAAGATAATACAAAAGAAAACTGGCTTCACATTAGGAAAAATGACAAGAAGATAATAGCTTCACAAATTTAAATGCTAAGAGATGAAGAAAAAAAACACAAGGAAACTCACAAACCAGAATTGTATCTAGCAAAACTGTGTCCTTCAACAATTATTTTTTCAGGGGGAAAAAAATTAAAAGAGCCTATAACTACCAAGCCTGCCTTATCTATATATATAAAAGCCTAATTTGCAAAATGTCCCCTTGGGAGTTTGACCGAACAGGAGTTCAATAAGTCGCAATGATGTGCGCTGACCACCAGGGGGTGGCAAAGAATGAAGAAATGCCTCAGCCTGCAGCCGGCAGCCACTAGGGACCCTACCCATGCATGCATGAATTTCATGCACTGGGCCTCTAGTTAGAAATAATAACACAAGCTCTTCAGGTCCAAGAAATCACACCAGCTCTATAGGAAGAGCACAAAATAGTAAATAAAAAAATAGTTTTCTGCATTCTTTAATTTATTTAAAAATCACAAGACTCTTTAAAACAAACTTTTACATGTTATACAAAGTGGTACAATTGTAAGTCTAGACAACTCATGAGAAATGAAATATGTACATTTTAATCTCTGGAGAATGTCATTCTCAGGTTCCTCCCAAAGATCTCCTGACTTCTGCTCTCACCTTTTCTGTTAGAAAAGAAAAAGCCATGAAGTCCCATAAATAATAATTTTTTAAAAGGGCAATTTGCACACTCAGAGAGACACCAGGGCTGAATTCACACACAGAGGAGTACCACATGGGGACCCAGCAAGAAGGCGGTCATCTTTAAGCCAAAGAGCTATCTTAGGAGAAATCCAACCTGCCTACACAGTGACCTGGAACTCCTGGCCTCTAGAACTGTGAAAAAAATTAATTTCTGCTCTTTAAGCCACCTAATCTGTGGTACTTTGTTCCGGAAACCCTAGCAGACCCATCAAGGGGGATGCAGGAACTCCTGTGCCTGCCTGTGGAGTGATATGGAATAGTGACATGGGAGACTCTGACAGGTATGTTTAAGTCGGGAATCCAGCCTATGTTCCAGCAATTCCACACCCAGGAAAGCACATGGGCGCACATGTGTCCAGACAGTGAGTTATGAGAAGGTGGTGAGCTAGTGTGAGTGCTGGACCATGGAGAGCTGCCTGGGAGGCTGGACGGTGGCAGGCTGTGGGCATAGAGGAGAGATGAAGAAGTTGTGCCTCGGAAGAGAAGTGCTCTGAGGACAGGGACATGCAGAAAGGCAGTGTGCGCAGGCTAGAGCCTCCCAGCTGATTGGATGAAGGGATCTGAAGCCCTCTGGCATTCCATTTTTTCTGCCTTATTCACTCTCTTCTCTTTCTAGGTTCCCACTTTCCTGCGAACAGCTGCACCGAGGACCCCGACTTCCTAGTGTGGCTCTTCGACCCTAGACATATCACTCCAGCTGCCCTGGGCTCCGAAATCTCAAACATACTGAGATTCCCTGCAGTCAAGCCTGGTGATTCCTGTAGATGTTCAGTCCCTCCAGAGAAAGAGACATTTCAAACTAAATGGAAAACTGGTGTGAGCTGATATGGACACCCCACCTTGGTAGTTAGAATTCACTGAAGAAATGTATGTAAAACTGCCCCCACAAGCTGCCAGGGAGCCCAAAGCACCTTAGAATTTGCCCCGATGTCCTCACACAGTGCATTACAGAGACCAGTACCCCTGATTTGCTTGTGAATCTCAACTCTGCTTGTGAGAGAAGTGCAATGAAGGGGGACAAATGCTTCCTCCTACAACGTCCAGCCTCCATCCACAACCTCAGAGGAGACAACGTGGCTTTGAAACTGGTGTCCTGACAATGCCACAGAGACATCACATCTCCCCCATATTGGTGGAAGTGGCATCCTGTCTTTGCCTTTATTCTGCCATATTGATCCCCGGCTCCCTGAACACTAGGTGGCCCAGACTTTACTCTAGGCAGAGCAGTGGGAGCCCACAGTCTCAGTCGTGAGCGTGCATGCCGTCTGGGTATCTCAGGCCCCACTGTGGCAAAAATCGATGCCACAGCAGGGCCTCTGTTGCATCCGTGAGGTTTTGCACCTGAGTAACAGTAAGGGCCAATTGCGGAGGAAAACACTGTGGGGCTGCAGAGAGAGGAGTCCTCACCGCCTTGGCCCCGGTGACCTCTGAGCCAAGGAGAAGCTTGCCAAAAGCCAGTCCATCATTTTTCAAATCATAAATAAACAGACCAGCAGACGCTGGTGACTTTGCAGCATCCATAGTGAATGACAAGCTCGTGCTAGGACCTTATCCCAGGTGCCTCTGTCTGCTGAAGGGCTCGGCCTGCCTCTGAAATCATGGCGGCGCTGTCTCCACGTGCAGAGATGCAGAGCCCTGGAGGGTGTGTGTGTGTGTGTGTGTGTGTGTGTGTGTGTGTGTGTGTGTGTGTGTGTTTGACAGAGAGAGATCCGTTTCCGCACATCTGTCTTCACACAGTTGGACTCCTTCACGGAAGTCACCCTAACTACCTTAACATATGTAGAGCCAAATTAAAATTACTTTATCAATCTTGCATTTTCAGCTTTCCCATCTTTGGGGTTATTTTCCATCCATGTGTTTCATTATTTCAGTGAAGTCGTCTCATCTCCCTAAGTGAGAGAAATAAGCCAACAGAGCCAAGTTTAGTGGCGGTGGGGCGGGGGCGGGGTGAGGAAAGGGAAATTGTAGTTGAGTGGCATTCCAGTCTTGCGTCCATATTCCAATCTTAAAGCTTTGCAATCATTTCAATTGTCAAGCATTGTTCTCCTCTTTTGTTAAACAATAGATTTCCCCTGAATTGTTTTCAACAAATTTCTTATGAAACTAAGTGGGGTTTTTGGATAAAAAAGAATATTCTCTTTTACATGCAACAATCATCTTTTCAAACCAGTAACAGTGCATCTGACAAATGCAATTCTTGGATGTATAAAATACAAATAACAGAAAAATTAAAACAAATGCCCAGATAGAATAAATATGCAAACACACCTTGTAAGTTTTTGTAGGACTTATTTTACTATTTCTTAAGCAGATTATCATTTGTGCCATGTAAATTCACCATTATCTTTTTTTTTCCAAATTTGACGCCAGCTTTGAGGTGTGTGTATTATAATCATAGTTCCTCATTTTATCCACATAGAAAAAGCTTCTGGATGGCAATTAAAACATAAATAAACCAGATACAGAGGCTCATTGACTTATGGACCTGTGATGGTTGAGACCAACATCCTGGGTTTTCTTCCCTGGACATTTGAGTTTCCTTACCTCTCAGTGCCTATGTTAAGATGCTCAGAAAATGCGCTAGCTAGCCGGGCATAATTAACCCCTTCCATGAACTGAATAACAAAGTCAATTGGAAGTGAGAAGTAAGAAGGAATAATATTTTTCTTTTGAAGAACTATATTTTAATTTGATAGCCAATAACTTTCAAAGTGTATTCTGCAAAGTTGATCCAACAGTGTCAGAAAAAGGTGACCTTAGTTCATGTTTCTTTTATTATAAGAAGATAACTCATCTCAATTCAGCTACAATAACCCAAATTTAGGGATGCATGTTGGTCCACGTAGTGGACGTGCATTGTCACTGCCGTACTATGTTCTCTGTAAGAAAACACCCCAGTTTTTTATGTATTCTCCTGTGGGCCAACCTTAAAGTTTGTTCTGGTTTGTTACAACCAAGCAAAGCCATCACACAGACTCCTACTTCTGATGACTTGTGACCTTGTGAGTATTTGTCTGGGACACACAGCCAGAAATGGAGGCCCAGGACCATCAACTTGACTGCATGACAACAACATTGTCTACAAAGTGGTTGTTCCAGTTGACATTCCTCTTAGGAGACCCAAAGCGCTCTCAAGGATCCATCCTCACCAACAAGTAGTATTGTCAGACTTTTTAACTTTTGCCAATCTGGTGGGTGCAAATGGTATCTCATTATTGTTTTAATTTGCATTTCTTGGATTACTAATGAGGTTAAGCATCTGTTCATGTGTTTATTTGCCATATTTTTTCCCTCTGCTGTGAACCTATTAGGTTATTTGCCTTTTTATTACTGATTTGGAGAAGGTTTTTGTTTATATATGAATTTTGATGATTAATGCTTTGTTAGTTAAATGCATTACAAATCTTCTGTCCTCTCCGTTTACGGATAGTCTTCACCCTTTTCCTTGTGCATTTTGAGAGGCAGAAGTTCATTATGTAACGTAGTTGAGTTTCTTGTTTGTTTGTTTGTTTTTTATTCCTTTGAGGTTGATGTTGCCTGCGTCTAGTTGAATAAAATCCCCCCGCCCCCGCCCAGGCTTCTAAAGTTATCATACTGATTTTTCTTGTGAGAGCTTGAAGTTTTCTGATTCATATTTGATATTTTCAATACATTGGAACTAATCTGAGTTTGGGGATGGGGTGGGCTGGGGTATAATTCCATCCCCTGCCATGGATCACCAATCCTGTAACACCAGTTATTAAATAGCCCATTTCTACTCATCCTTTGGGATGCCACCTTTCTGCTGGGTCAAAGTGCACTTTTCAAAAAGGTAAAGGCCATTTGTATAGATGTGTGCAGTGAGCATTTGTCAAAGATGTGTGAATCTTGAGTGAGGGCCATAGTCCAGCATGGTGCAGAGCTAGTTCAAAGGCAGATACCAAGGCTGATGATAATCAGTCAGTTAGCTATAACATAATATGCATGTAAGATGGGTACATTGGACACAGAATTGCTTAGCACCTTATAAGGCAGCACGACCTTCACCTTGAAGTTACTCCTCAACTGGACAGAAGTCATTGTCTCCCTTCTAGACAACATCATTTGCATTGCATCAGTGTTCTACAAGCACGTCTCACTTGATAGGTTCTGAGTCCTCGTCAATAAGAAAGGAGGGACTAAATGGTGATGGAAGGAGACTAGACTTTGGGACTAGACTTTGGGTGGTAAACACACAATACAATTTCCAGATGATATATTTTAGAACTGTACACCTGAAATCTATGCAATTTTATTAACCAATGTCACCTCAATAAAAACATACAAAAAATAAGAAGTGGTAAGTCAAATGGAACCTTAATCCCCCATGAGATTCCTGAGGCACTGGTCAGGTGACCCTGTGAGCCTGGCCTGCTTAGCTTGAGTAAACCTCAACATCACGTGGAATCACATTTCTGCCCAGAGTTTCTGATCCTGGTGTGAGGCCCAAAAATCTGCGTGTTAGCAAGTCAGCAGGTGAGGCTGGTGCCGCTAGTCCAGGGAGCACCTCCTGAGGACCCCTGGGCCAGGATGGCTTTGAGAGACCGGCAGTCACCCTTTTGTCCAATGACCAACATTTGGATAACACTTCGTAGGACATGTGTCAAATCTCTGTGCACCCATAGATCTGTTTCTCCTTTTGTATACTCTGGTGCCGTGGTCTGTGGTCTTTCACTGAGTGGTCTGTAGTCACGTGCCCAGTAACTACTATGTATAGTAAACCTTGATACACAGTATGGGAAACCCCCACATCTTCTGCTGCTGGGTTGATGTAAGAGTTGTTTAGTTGTTCATGTCCCTTTTTCTCCTACAGATTTTTAAAATCAGCCTGTGAAAAACCTTGTTGTATTGTGAGAGGGATAGCACTAAAATTTTTGATAGGTTCAAAAATTAGGAGAAATTTATATATTTTTTTCTAACAAATATTCTTATTTCTGAACTAGGCATAGCTCTTCATTTATTTAGTTATTTGTTAATGCCTTTCAACAAAATTGTGTTATTTTCTCCAAGAAGTCTTGCCTATATTTTACTAGAATTATTTCTAGGTATTTTGTTTGTTTGTATTAAAGAGAATCTTTTTATATAAAACTTACACTGAACTATTTATTTTATTTCCATTTATTTTGAGAACCAGAATATTTTAATTAGCCTCTAACTTCTCTCTCAGCTTCTTCCTTTTTCTTTTCTACATTATCTTCAAGTGCTTCTTAATTTCTTTTTGTTGTTGTTGTTGTTGGTTTGTTTAGTAATGTGGAACTCAGGCACTCTGTCTCTTCTTTTAGGAGTCATTCTAGAAAATTACCATTCATATTGAGCATTCCAAAGCCTAAAGTTATATTACTTTGCTCTCCTTTTGAATATAAAAATCTTATCATTTATTTGCTAAATTAAACTTAAATTTCTATCAAGTTTTACAACTGTACAAATGAAACATTTTTTATTATCGTTTTATATCACTGGAGTATGCTAGATATGAGGATGTAATTGCCGAATTTTTCACTCACATTGCTCTTCTCTGTTGCAGACGTGCCTTCACTTTTCCTGAGGAACATCTCTGCATGTTTCCTTTGTGAGGGTTTATGAGTAGTAAACTCTCTCAAATTTTTATTTGGCTAAGAATGGCTTGATTTTATCCTTCTTCTAGAAAGAGAATTTTGTGGTCACTCATTTTGTTGGTAGCACTTTGAAGATAAATGATTTATCTGAGGTCTTTGACATATGTATCTAGGTGTGGATTTTTTAAATTTACCCTTCAAGAGTTATATTGGGCCCCCAAAATGCAAGAATCTTTTTATCAGTTCTGAAAAGTTACTATCACTTGGTATATTCTTTGTTATGTCTACTAGCTTACTGCTTAAAAATAATGCTCTCCACCTCCTCTGTACCAACTCACACCTGTCTCCCACCTTTCCATCCTGTGTTCCATCTTGGGTGAGTCGCTATTCCAGCCTCCCAGTTCTCTCTCTAGTCAGAACTAATGTGCTATTTAATCCACCCACTGAATTTTTAATTCCAAATCTATATATATAAAAGCCTAATAGGCAAATTGTCCCCTCAGGCAGGGGTTCGACCGACCAGAAGCTTGACTGCTCACTATGACGTGCACTGATCCCCAGGGGGGCAGCACAGAATGAAGGAAGGCCCTGGCTGGTGGCCGGCAGCCACTAGGGACCCTACCCATGCATGAATTTCATGCACTGGGCCTCTAGTGTCATATAATTGTGTAATTTAACTTTTTATGTATTTTTTCAAATATATCTTATTACTTTGTCATCCCTTTGAACAATTTTTAAAAATTGTTCAGTAAATTTTTAAAAATTAAATAGAGTTTATTTTGTAGAGCAGTTTTAAGTTTACAGAACAAATCAGCAGAAAGTAGAGAGAATATGGACTCATCAGTTGAAATGAAGGTAGTGCACTCATGGAGATGTTAATAACAGGGAAACTGTGTGTTTGGGGGCAAAGAAGGGGGCATATGTGACCTCACTTAACCTTAGTTATCTCTTTAATGGCCACATCTCCCAGGCAGTCACATTGATGCTTAAGGCTTCACTATGTGAATGTTGGAGAATATAATTCAGGCCATGACACTGGGCAAGGCTGGGGGGCCCAAGGCCAATGGTGGGAGGAACTTAAGGGAAAGTGGAGTCCGTAATGGATAAAGAAACCAAGATGTGAATGGGCCCATTGTCTCTCTGTGGAGAGGACACATTCTGAAGCCAGAGGCGCACTATTTCTAAGTCACCATCGCATGGGAGTTGACACTGATTCCTGAGCCAGGAGCCAGCTGCCTCCGAGGCCTTGGTGCCATCAGGCATTTTATTTAGGGAACAGCAAATGTCTCCACCTGGCTCGCCTACTGGGCCACTGACAGCCTTCTTACAGAAATATTAAAAACTCCCTCGTGGCGGGGCTGCTTCTGCTGAAGGCTTCACTTTTTCTAGAAATGAATTTGGAAAAGTTCCCAGCTGATGCGTCTGGCTGTGTAATTTACAACTCCAAAGATCAGAATGTGGGTAGAGTGTCCCTCTCCTGGCTGCTCCGAAACACGCGGGTGGTCCCAGCCCTGAGGGCTTAGGGCCGAGGGCTAAGGTGGCATCAAGTTGGCTGCACATCAGGCACCTGCTTCACAGCCCGGGTCCACCTGGTCACTGGGCTTCATCCCGTTAATATGATCCATGGTAAATGCCTTTGATTCTAACAGTCCTAACTCACTGCATGGAGTCATTGACTAGTCTCTGTTTCTGAGAAAATAAAACAACCCATTCATTGCTAAAAATAATAACTTCTTGTCCACATCCTTCACATATTATTTCTCTGGAAGCAACTTCTTAGGCAAATATGGTTAGAAGTCTTAAAAACAAACCTTAAGTGGAGGGCAAGACCCACCAGTTCCCCACTGCCATGAGGGTGCCTGTCATCACATTTTCTGTGTGACCTGAGCAAAGCCTGTGGGTTATTAGCCAGAAGTTGTAATTATAAGACGTAGTTGACCTTCAATAGTCCAATAGGAGTCATTCTTACGAGCACATCAGCATCACCTCTGGAGCTTTAAATATAAGTGAACATGCAATGCCATATATTGATGATGTATTATAGAACTGTACTCCTGAAACCTATATAATTTTATTAACCAATGTCACCCCAATAAATTTTAAAAAACAAAAAAAAAAGTATTGGAATACTAAAAGAGTTCTTTGGCCTCACGGCAGAGCAATTGAGTGAAAATCCTCCAGAGTGAGGCTCCCTCTGGCTGCTGTGCTCGGACCACGGCTCCTGAGGGGGGTCCACTGTGCAGTGGGAACTGCAGGTTCCTTAGAAATACCCACTGCAGGCTGGCGGCTCAGAGCCCACACATCCTTGGGATTGTGGGTCCTTTGGAAAGGGGTCCTCCTGCCAAGGGGGCAGACTTTCCCTGGATACCAGGGTAATTTCAAAAGGAGATTTCACTGATTGAAGAGTAGCAAATAGTTATTTTTAGCCATGCAGTGATTACACTTCCGTGCAAACAATTCATATGCTAATTAAATGTTACCTATTCATTACATGGGCTTCTAATAGATAATGACACCCTAACCTCATTGGGGATTACCATCCAAACTTAAAAATGCTGAAACAACATTACTTTCTCAAATATTTAGACTCTCTACGAATGACAACTGAGAAAACATTGCTTGCACAACTCACCTTGTTTGCATATATTAATCCCTTATTTATCTAATCACAAGTCCCTTTGCTGAATTTACACTTGAACTTTTGCTTTTTTTTTTTTTTAATTCAAACACTGCCTCGCCCCTGTCTTTGCTATAGTTAATTTAGCTGAATAATTTCTCACCAGTTCTTTGTAGCAATGCCCAGGATGTTTTAAAAGTAACCCCAGGTGACTAAGTTGGAAGAGACATTTCCAGACCAGCTAGACTAACTCCCTCCTCTAGCACTCAGACACAATTCTTAGAGGAGAAAGTGTCCCCTTAACACCCAGACATCTCCTTTTCCCATAGTAATTGGCACTCCGTGACCCACATTTTAATTCTCGAGCTCTAGCTTGTATTTGCGTGACTTTTCACAAGTTACTTAGTCTATTTTAAGCCTCAGTAAAAGGCCCCTCTGAGGAAGGCAATGGCTGTTAGCCCTGGGTACCTGGAAATAAACATTTAGGAGGCAACATGCCATTTGTCCCTGAAGTTGGCCATATTTTGTCCAGCAATGTGAAGGTCCATCATGGCCCTTAAGTCAGTGTCCCCAAGTCCCTCTGAGCCTCCTAGACATTCACCTGTTGCTCTGAGTAGGGACATCCCATATTTTCAAGGATTTTCTTCCCATTCAGGAAAGATCACGCTTCATCTGCATCTATGGTTGTGATATCATTTTAAGTAATTAATCAGCAAGCATTGCTAAAAATCAAATATGCTAAGAAGTATGAGGAATACAAAGAAAGGGAAAGCAAGGTGTCTCCTTTTATAGTCTTTCTAATGTCAGGGGGCCAGTATGATGCCAGGAGAAGTGAGACGGTACAGCCAGTGAATGTCACTAGCAGAACTGGACACCTGTGATGGCGTGTCTGCTGTGGGACAAGGAAGAGTAGCAAAGACCTCAAAGAAAGACAGGTGTGCCGGCTGAGTGCCCCGTGTCATAAACCCGAGGCTTTGAGGCTTCAGTAAGTCATGAGGGCTCCTCAGAGTTTAGTGAGCTGAGTGGGTGAGCTGGGAGTTTCAAGCTTGGGGTCTCTACTGCAGTCTCACAGTAGCTGGAGCTGCATTCATCCAAAAGCCCAACTGGGCTGGTGGCCTGCCCGTGGTAGCTTGGCTGTGGCTGGAAGCCAGGCTGGTCTTAGCTGGGGCTCAGTGTGGCTGTCCAGACAGCACCGGCACTACCCCCGGGGGAATTCTCATGGCCCAGAAACTTCCATGTCCTATTGTTAGAGGCCGTTCCTAAACCTGCCAAACACCAGGTTTGGAGGGCTGGCACAGACTCGCCGCCCGATGGTGAGTGTCAGGGAACACAGGGCCCTTCTTAATCGGCTGCAGTGCACCCTGAAGCAGAGATGAAATCTAGGGATAAGTCTGCAAAAAACAGAGAGGAAGTCATCCTGGGCAGGAGGAACCAGGAAAAGGGAACTGAGGGGGACTGTCAACTGTATTGGGGGCAGGAGGGTGGCTTGGGTGAAAATCTATTTTCCTGAAACCATTTAACACTCTGTGAAAAGGAGGGGACTGAAGGGATTCTCAAACTATCTGTGGGGAGGGACAGTTTTCCCCATCCATCCCTGGCCAGTGTCTCTGTAAAATAGAATTAAATGACTTTGTAGAGAAATAAAATTTAAAGCATGAAATATAAATGTAATATTTTTCTTCTTATTATTAGATTGAGCAGACATAAGATTTTCCTTCTGAATAGCCGAGAAGGCTTCTAAACCCAGAGTCTTCATCACCCGCAAGCATTCCGTCTTGCTGGACAAGCATGGATGGAGCCCAGCCGAGGGCTTGGAGTGAAGAGGCGGAATCACACAGATTTACTGGAATCAACAGAGGCACAGGCATGCTTATTTCTACCTGTTTGCTGTGCTTCTCAGATTCAATTGTGAGCTTCTAGGGGGAAGAAATACATTCCAACGTGTAAACTCCCTAACACAGCTAGGTTTGCTGGGCTGTTGAAAAGAAAGGCCACCGAGATCAGCAAACTGCAAATGACAGAAGAATGTGTATATATGTTCCTCCTCTTGCCATAGCACAGAGCACTTTGTATGATGAATCAAGTAATGTATATGAGATATTTCTTATTGAAAGATGAGCAGGTTCACATGGCGGTTATCCCTGAGGAGTCAGAGTGAGGGGCAGGATGGAGAAGGCGCCCCACTGACCAGGTTACGCCCTTTGGAAAAGCTCTATATTTATCCACCTGCACCATTACACCTGGGGAAACCCCAATCCCACTGACTTAGAGCTGTGAGCTTAGGTATACAAATATTTGTTCTAGTCCTTGCTTTTAATTCGTTTGGATGTATACCCAGAAGTGGAATTGCTGGATCATATGAAAACCGTTCCCACCGGCAATGTGTGAGGCTTCAATCTCACCTTTTGTTATTGTTGTTCTTGTTTTAATAGTAGCCACCCCAATGGGTGTGACGTGGTATCTCGTTCTGATTTGTATTTCTCTAATGATCAGTAATGTTGAGCAGCTTTTCCTGTATTGATTGGCCATTTATATTTCTTTTGTTTGTTGTTGAGTTGTAGGGGTATTTTATATATTCCTGGCATTAATCCTGATCAAATGTATGATTTACAAATATTTCCCCCAATTATGTGAGTTGCCTTTTCACCGTCTTGGCAGTGTCCTTGGGGGCACAAAAGTGTCTTTTTTGTTGTTGTTTGTTTGGGGGGGTTGTTTGTTTGTTTTCAATGTTTTTATTGATTTTAGAGAGAGGGGAAGGGGAGGGAGAGAGAGAGAGAGAGAGAGAGAGAGAGAGAGAGAGAGAGAGAGAGAGAGATCAAAGTGAGAGAGAAATATCCATCTGTTGCCTCCCATAGGAACACCAACTGGGGCTCGAACCCACAACCCCGGTGTGGGCCCTGACCGGGAATCAAATCAGTGACCTTTCAGTGCATGGGACGATGCCCAACCAAGTGAACCACACCGGCCAGGGCACAAAAATTTTTAATTTTGTCTGTTTGCCTGTGCTTTTGTTATCATATCTAGGAAATCATTGCCAAGTCCAAGGTTGTGCAGCTTTTGCCTGGTTATCTTCCCAGAGTTTTACAGTTTCAGCTCTTAGGTGTTTGATCTGGGTTCTTCCTGAGAGTGAGGCCGCATTGTTCTCTCAGCATCTCCTCAGCGAGACTGTATTTTATCTAAGCAGCCCAAGTGCCAGATAATGGCTAAACAATCTCAGACTATCTAGCTGTGTTGATGTTGCTAAACCTGAAAACGCCAGCTAGACCTCCCTTGCTTGTGCACAGAGCCAGGGAACAATGCTTGTCAGGTCACACCTTTTTATTTTTTTTCTGAGAATATGTTGAAATGCACAACTATTTCTCTTCTGAAGCTCTTCAGAGAGCTGACGGAGTCAGCAGACAGTGTCAAACTCCAACAGGGCACTCTACTTACCTTCAGGCAGCTCGCGGCTGTGTCCCCCTTGCCAGAACACCCTGGGCATTTCAAAGGTGTGTTTGGTATGCCAGGAAGAAGACCTATGGGGGCCTCACGTTATTTACTAGTGACAGGATATGTCGCCATATGTGTTCCCTGCTGGTGCTGTTTGTCTTAAACATCCTCGTCCAAACCCCATGCATGGAGGGCTTGAGCTGACTTTTCCTCAAAAACACAAAACAAAACAAAACCTACATTGCAATAATGCTTAATTTGTGGAAAAATTGTATTTAGATCCAGCATTTATCAATATACAGGCTGTCTGGTTTTGAGCTATGAACTTTCCTTGAAAATCTAGCATAATGCAGAGATATTAGCAAGAGCTTCCCAAGGTGGCTAACATTGAAATCCCACTGCTTAGCCCAGAAGGTGCAGTTTGTGTGCTATGAGGCCCATTTCCCTTACATGTGGGTCAGAACAGACCTTTTTACAGGTAAGAGCAGACCGAGTGATTTAATGGGATCCTTTGTGCTCTAGGGTTTCAGTCTCAATGCAGGAATGGGAGAAATGTTCTGATTTCTGCAGTTTCACTACAGCCGGCTCCTTCATGGTTTAATATTATTGCTCTAATAGTGTTGTTACACTCTGATCAAATGTCTAATATTTTTAGATATATTGTTGTCTCTACTTTACATAATCCCAAAGAGCAACGTGCTCCATCAAAAGCAGAAACGATAACAATTAGCTCTGTAATGGAAGAGAAAAGACCCCGGGCTCCCGTCCTAATGCTGCTTGTCAGCCTAAATAACATGCAAAATTAGGCCGCTCTCAGGGTAATAGGAGATCTGAATATCTCTGTGAAAAAAGTGTGAAGATAATTAATGAAAAATGAATTCACAGGAGAAAAGTGGCTCCACATTTTAGGACAATAGTCTCATGTTTCCTGCTTCTTTTGTCCAGAACTGACAGAGGTCCTACTGCTGAGTCCTCTGAGCCCGCTCCCAGCCGGGGGCTGGTGGGAATGCAAGGTCTCAGGCTAGGCTCAAACCCGCAGTCACGGTTTCATCTGGACTCATCCCCAGAAGATCCCTGTGCCCGGGGAAGCTGGACAAGCTCTGTCCTACGTCGCTAGTAAAATTGGAATCATGTGTCTACAAAACTGATAGGTGTCTATCATTTCTTTTATATGATCCAAGCTGGTGCTTATGTGTCTTTTTCTTGCTCAAAAATATCAACAGTCTTGCAAAATGCTGTGGAAACAAGAAGGCAGGGGAGGAACAGCAGAAGGTGCATGTGGGATGAAGCAGGAAACTTGACCTCACTGGTGTTTTTAGAACCTGATCCGCAGGCAGAAGGCATCTTCATCCCACGGCGCCAGGGGCGTGAATGTGCAAGCCACGCGAACCGGCCTGGTGACGACTCCCGCAGTGTGCTGCCGGGTAGACAGCCGTTGTCTCCTGCTCGGGCCTGATTAGCATGCATCGCACAAGTTCAGGGACCTGCGTGAAAACCTGGCTTTCTGGAGCTGTCAGCGTCCTGCCCTTCGATAAATGATCCAGAGCTGCGGCTCGACGTGGGCTGGAGACGAGTCCCAGCACTAAAACCACCGCTTGCATGACATCATTGCATATCAGATGACACTGTAATGTCAGGAATGTGATCATTAGCATTTAAACATGCATAAAATTTAATTAACCTACTTACCAGTTTGCTTAGAACTTTTGAAGGGCTACCTAGAGTCCTCTCTAAGCATTTTATTGCAGAGTTTTGGAAAGCTCACAAAAGAGGGAAGTTCACTGGGATTTTTCTCCCTAAAGCTGATGGGCCGTGACAGATGAGCAGATGACCCGAGTTAATTATTATTGAATTCGTTATTACTGCTTTGTTGTCACCCAGCTCAGCCGGGGTAAAATGATGACAGTAGGTACCTCATTAAAACAGCTGTTTCAATTATGTAGCGGCAAATATTTAAAAAGCGAGCCTTCCAAGTTTAAAGCTGTTAACAAAGTTTGTTTGTGGTGGTTGTGCCAAGATGATCTGACAGAAAGAGGAGGGTGCAAGGGGGAGGGGACACACTGATCCCCTCCATCGTTCCAGGGGAGGTTGGCCCCTGGGAACCAGCCTGCTCTTCCTTGCAGGTGGACTGAAAGGGGTGGGGGTTACCAGAACCCCACACTCCCCTGAGCCCAGGTGAAACCTACTTACCTTCACATCTAAAGAAAAAGAGCTGTTTGCATTGATTGCTTTCCATCAACACACCAGAGTCAGCCAGTGTGCTGTTATTTTGAACTGATCTAGGTGAGACCCTTGTTTTTGTGTTCATAGAAATCAAGAAAAAAAAAAAAAAAAAAACATTTCTCCATGCAGAGAGCTGTTCCTCATTCTAGCTATAGGGGACGACTTTATGTAGATGGTGGCGTCTTTTATCAGTATATACCTACCAGGAGGACATCCACTGGCCGGGAGAAAGCATGAGAATTTATTAGCTAGTCTGCTGTATTTGCTAACATCAACATGGAGTGGGCAAAAGTAGGTTTATAGTCACAAGTACTTGAAATAGTTTATTCTTGTAGTACTATTCATGTATGAATGATTGTATTATTTATTATTAACCCACTTTTGCCCACCCCTGTGGCTGACTTAAAATGTTAAATTCAGCAAAACTGTCCTAGTGGGAGTTTTCTGTCCACTAACAGAATTCACCTCTCTGCTTTATGGCAAATCATGAATTCTTTCAATCAGTGTTCGGGTTTTTGCCGGCGAGAATTCAGCGCTGACACCCTGGCCTCCCCTGTTCCAAGCAGTCCTCATTCTTGCCGTGCCTGCCTGGGACTCCTAGGCAGGGCATGCTCACCCAGCCTCAGGGCACCACCAACTGGGGTGGTGGGTCATGGGCCCCAGGCCAGCCAGTCAGTTTCAGGGTGAGGAAATTTGGTCCATAAACCATCAGGAGGTGTGCTTCTCCTAAAACTAGTCCCTACAAAGGCACATCAGTGTTGAAGAGCGCAATGGGGCAGGATGTGTGGACACTCGGCGTATGTTGGGTACCAGCATCATCACTTCCTCTGAGAGGGCGGCTCACCTTCCATGGAGAGACCTACCTGGGTTGGACAGTGGGTGGCCAGGCAGGAACAGAAAACTATTAAGACACAAAATCCTCTGGGGAAATTCTAATGCCATTTGCATTTGGAATTTGCCTGAGAATAAACTGTCCAATCGATGTCCATACAGGAAAATGAGATGTAACATTTGCTGCAGATGAGCCTTCCCCTTCTGTGTGTGTTTACACACGGTTTCCTAGAACGCTGCTCAGTGACATCGCTGACATGGGGGATATGAGCGGCTGGTTTGAAATATAAAAATCAAATAGACCGATTCATATTTTTCTACATGTCAGTCAACCAGTATGACCAACTTAAAGATAAAATCGGACCATGACGCAGACGCCTTGCCTGGAGAAACGGAATTGCTGTGTTTATGAAAAAAAAGCTTAGTTTTTTTGAATCATCTAATCAAAAATAAAAAGACAAAATCCTAAATTAAAATTCCAACAGAGAACTTTAAACTCAAATAGTGAACATTTTTAATATACAGTTTTGTTGTCTTTCACATAGATAAAAATACATTTTTTTTTTAAGAAAAAGGCCTTTCCTACCTTCTCCCTCTCTCCTCCATGGTGACTAATGATATTTACATGTTTTGTTGCCATCATGTAAAGATTCCGACATGAAATGGAGCATACAAAGGGTAAAATTCTGCATGGGGCCTCAGAAACGTACAGGAGCGCCATAGAATGGAATTATTTTGTGATGCTGAAGGCTGTGGGTCCAGGTTTAGCTAATGAGGCAATGTCAAGGCTTCCCAGTAAGGGACCATACTTTCAGGAAGGAAGTGATTTTTTTTTTAAATATCTTTACTCATCGGATCTTCGTGACCACGGACTGTGGGAGAGTCAATAGCATGAGTTTTATGTGGTTTCTCACCTGCCTGCAGCCCGGGTCCAGCGATCTGCATCCTGCAATGGCGAATGAACAATTTGAAGGTAAGCCACCTGCATGGCTTCTGGAATCTGATCTTTCATGAATGCATTTTAATTTTAAATAATACGCTTTGACATTTACCTTTTTAAGACAGGAGGAAATAGCAAGGTTTTTATCTAACTGGTTTTTTTAATGGGGTTTATGTTATAAATATATACTGGAAATTTAGATGCATGTTCCTGGGATACAAGTTCTAAAATCTTCTAATGTTTGATTCTTAAGACTGTTATTTCAGTAAGTCTGAAATATCAGAGCCCCTTAGGGTAGTCATGTAGTGTGATCAACCACAGTCTGTCTTGCAGCAGCTCACAAAGCATTTCTGTGCCCCTCACCCCGGGCTGGAGAGCCATCATGCATCATGTTTTATCTCAGTCCACATAACAGCCGCAGAACAGGCCTAATAAGCAGAGGGGTGAAAGGAGGGTATGAGTGGCTCCTGGTTTCCTCTCTAAGTGCCTGGAGGACAGTATTCATGCCTTAGGGCAAAATCTGAGGTCCCGGTGCGCACCAGTACTCTAGGTCCCAGGGAGCTTCAGGTCTGAGCACACGGAAATAAGTGAGGGGTAAGGACTTGCCCACCAACTGGATCCACCCAGATCCATGGTCACATTCACATACCTGAGGGAACTTCAGGGTACCTGCCATATTCAAGGTGCATTCCTTAACTGGCAGAGACCATGGTGAATGTGAGTTCATGCACACTGAGCACTGTCCTCAAGGCTGGTGAGGGACTCTGAGAATGAAGGTCAGTGTTGCTCTTACATGCTCTCTGCCCTCTAGGCTGTGCACTCGACTTCCTTCTGATCCATACTCCCTGCCCCGCACAGCTCCCTCCCCTGGGGCAGTCTCTGATCCTCTTGTCTTCGTTTTGCTTTGGCAAGAGATCAAATCAGAGCAGGAAACACTTCAGGGAAGAGAGACCCTGGCTTCATTTCCTTCTAGGACCTTATTCAGGATGCCTGAGGTCTTTAGTCACTTCCTCAGTCCAGATCCCCGTAGGAGGGGACGGATTTGACATGTGACAAGTATGGCTGCATAAGGAGCCACTTTAAACAGAAGAGCCTCCATCAGAAGAGAAAGGTAGGAGGAAAGACGGAGAGAGAAAAATTGGAACGCTGTGATAGAGCATAAAAATGACCATGAGTGCCTTCAGAAAGGGTTCAGGGACGGGACTGTGTTTTGTTGGAGGCGTATTTTATTTTTTGAGATCAAGGAATTGTGGGCCTGCGATGTAATTTCATTGAAGACAGGAGCCTCTGGGAGGACTTAGGTTATAGGACATTTTGTAGCCTTGGAGTGTGGGAGTCTGGGACCCAATCTCAGCTCTCACATCGGGACACATGAGGACATGGTCCCACCGGCAGCGAAACCAGGCCGTCTTCCCTCTGCCTTTACCCTCCCCACAACCACAGCAAACAGATGAAGCCCAAAAAAAGTTCAAGGGCTGAGAGATCACATGGATGCAAATCTTCCAAATGTCACCAGAGCCCATGTGAGGCAAAACTGACAAGTTCTCTGTGGCTAATTACCACTAGCACAGCGTCCTTAGCTCCTTCTCATCCCCTGCCTAATTAAGAACTGCATGCTTTCCTCCCCTGTTGCTCCCCAAGTTTTCTTTTGCTCCACACACTGTCCTAGCGGAGCAGAAATCATAACAGCATCATGAGAATAGTGCACCTGTGAGGAGCTGTAACACCGGGCAATGAGGCATCAGACAGAAGTGGAGCTAGTCCAGGGTCTTCACATCCCGCATGTTAATTGGAAGTTGCCCTGGGCTGTACCCCCAAGGAACATCTGACAGAGGCCTCACACTGGGGGCTACCCACTGAGGAGGGGGCACCATGAAGAACTACACCCCATACAGAAGCCAGGCACAGGCAGAGCCCGGAGGCCTGGGAACGCCCAGCTGGCCCAAGGGGACACAGCTAAGATGAGGCTAGACTCTGACTTCTGTCTCCAAACCATTGCCTCCTGCATTTTGACCATTTTTGTACTTGGCCATGATTAATGGTAAAAAGTTTAGAGAAATTCATATTTTAAAGACCCGTTTGCAGAGCATAAAGACTTCCCAGAACAACACCTCTCTGTAGGCAAACGAGCCAACATAGCTCTGCAAAGGGCACTGCTCATGCTCAGAGAATCAGTCCTCACCACCCTGTTGGGAGGCAGGACCCATTTCTGTTCTCAGGGGAAGGCCAGGGAGCAGGTCACCTTAATCCCTCAAATCAGGCCCTTCCCCAGAGGGAACCTGAGTCCACTGTCTAGTGGAAATGGTGAAATCAGTAACTGGGGTCAGATAATCATGGAAGAGCTTATTCCCTCCGCACGACTCAAGCTTTTCCTTCACTGGTGACCTGGAAACTGGGGATCACGTTGAGAAAACTAATGTCATTTAACCATCTAATCTGTCACCTCCATGCTTTCCCCTGGAGAGAATAGCAAGAACTGTAGGGAAGACTATCCTCTCCTGGACCCATCTTGATTGCGTCAAAATTGACAGAGTAGTATTTGGGACACTCTTTAAAGTCTGTGGAAATTTTTACCTGAATTCTAGACATTCCATAGCTAAACGTTTGTTCACAGATTTTGTTTTTACACACACAGCAAACTTAAAACGTGTCATTTTGTTTGCTCCATCAGAAATGCGGTTTCTGGGGACAGTGTCCAAGATCATATCAGTAGTGAGTAGCAGAACTTGGACTTATTCCAAAAATGATTTATGTTTATCATTCTCTGGAAAATGTCAATAGCATGGGCAGTGGAGTACCTGTGAGCTGCATATGTCTGCACTGAGTTATAATCTGTCTGAATTGACACCTTCTTTGAGACAGGGTCCTTCTACAATCCAGGATGGTCCACACATTCGTATAACCACGCTTTCTCTTCTCACTCATTACACATGTCCATGCCGAAGCTCAATTGCCCTCATGTTCAAGTTTGTGTGATGAGGTAAGGAGATCAAAAGAAAACTCAAAGCTTAAGAGAGTCAATCAAAAATGGCATGGAAGTGAAAAATAACTCATTCCAGAATGTATTCTGTTATAAAAAATAAAAAAAGGTCGTTAAAATATTTACTATGCAGCAATTCTTAGATTATTTTAATGGGAAAACCTTGGGGTGGTAAAATCAGTGTTTCAATTTCACAGAAAATAGCTTTAATCACACAGATACGAAGCTATTTTAGTTATGTTTATAGTATTCTCTGAAAAGTGAAATTGCCTTTCTAATAGTTAGGTGGCTGTGACTCTTTAGGAAGTGGTTTGACAAGTGATGAAATGCCACCACTCACCAGATGCATGGCCCGCTATTGAGACTGAGAGGACATCGGGAGCGGACACTATACCTTCGCTTCAGATCACTTTTATTTATCGGTGTTGAGACAACTTTCAGGAGTATGAGATCGGAAGCTGCCAGGTGTTACTGTTTGTGCCAACTCTTTGGATGGGGAGGGCTTTCAAGCCACAGGTTCCAAAACATGTGTACTGTGGGGCCCTGCTGCTCCCCAGGGCCTCTGATGGAGGATAATTCCGAGGGCAGGAAACAGCTCCAATTAGCAGCCACTCATTCTGGAGACTGACTCTTCTGGAAGCTGGTGAGGAGACAGCTCCCCAAAGCTTCCCAGACACTTACCAAAGGGAATGCAAGTTCTGAGAAGCACCTCTTTAGGCTAAAATTTAACTCATTAATATCCACTATGAAGAAGCAAATGAACACACACTGTACCACACAGCCTCAAATCAGATTTCCAAGAGCACTGCAGCTGTGACTGTGTTTGCATTAGACCGTCGCCAGGGTTGTGAGAGTTTATGTAATTGTATGATGTATGTGAACAAGAATGAAAGATGTGCAGATTTGAGAAATGCATTAGTTCACTTTCCTGGCTACCTTAAAAATCTAGACGGGACTTAAAAATCATTTAATATTTGTATATTCTACTTAGATACAGTAGTTAGCAAAAAACAAACAAACAAACACACACATACTATTCTCAAGTAGCTATATTTTAACCAAATTCATAATGCTTCTGTGGGGGCTATACTCCAGGAAGGGATCGTTTCTTAGGAACACAGTGGCTTGGCTTTGGTATTCAGTTGGTTTCTGTAGTTTTTTCCACAGTCAAGCATTGCTTGATAAGAAAGCATTCGTTAAAGGATGTTTTTGTTTTTCAGTAGAAGAAAAAGTAAGCAGCTTTAGGACAAATACACTGAGTCAACCTACTGGTGGCAACAGCCATTAGCACATCAGAGCACACAGACCCTACAGGAGGGGTGGGGGAGATGCTAGACTCAAGGTCCCATAGCCCCGCCTCCTGGTAAACACACAGTGAAACCCTGTTTAGGGACCCAGGTGTGTCCTCCAAGCTCCCACAGGCCTACACCGTTGTCTCCACGCCCTTCCCCAGGTCCCACCTCCTGCTTAGTCAGTTCTTTAATTATTATGTTAATACTGTTCCATTTTTCAAAGGGATACTGCAACTTACTTTTCAAAAATTGTACAAAGAACAACAACGGGAAGGAAGAACAAGAATAGAAACAGCACTTCTGACCTTTGGAGGCGATAAGTCAAAGCAAGAGTTTTAAAACGGATGTGAACTCCAGTCACTACTGACTCCTGGAGACAGGAGCTCCCAATATTTGAATGCAGGCCATCTGACTGTTCTGCTGTCTCTCCCTCACCCTCCATGCACCACGTCACTGGCCACTGGGGCCCTTAGAAAAACTCACCCTTTGATGTCATATCCCCTACCTGAAAAGACGATGAGCAATTAGGGCGTATCGAGTAAAACAGACCTAGTGATGTAAGGACAACTGTTAGGAGCTTTAGACTCTAAATATTACTAAAGTGTTGAGCTCTCATTTGCAAAGAGTAGCTGCAATTTGTGTGACATGTGAAATCTTAAAACATCTGTGACCCACATTTAACTTAGTCAATGGATGAGGAAGTGCCCTGAATGCAGCCTGCCTCTGGAGGTCCCGACATCCAAGTGGCGTGCCTCCACCTTGATTCTCAGGTAAACCTGGGTGTCTCACTATCTTCCCAGCCGTGCTGGGTCAGAATGCCCCCTGAGTCCCCCTCCCCTACCCCCCACCCCATCCTACCCTTTTCCTGTCTCCTCTGGAACCTGGGCCTACACTGTAATCACATGTGTGTTCTCTGCTCACTGTCGTCAGCCCAAGCGCTGAGGTCACCCCATGGAAGTGCCGGCTCCACGGCTCTGAACATGAACAATGAGTTACCACGATGTAATGAGTGATGCCTTTGCCCCTTTCCCACACCAATTCTGAGTACTGACCCCCAGCCTCCGGGGTCTGCCACGCTTCCTCACCAGGACACACTGCACACAACACACACAACGTGTACACAGAATGTGTACTCAGCACGTGGCTCCACACCCCGATTTCCTGTCATTAGTTAGCACAGGCTTTCAGGAGGAGAGCAAGGAAGTAGGCAGAGGAGCTGGCATGAGGCACCCATAGGTGCTGAGCTCCATGTGGGGACAGATGACTGCTGTGCTTTTTGGAGAGGGTACAAAATCAGTAGAGAGAGAGTTAAGTTCACAGCATTCACTGGGAACCCAGAACAGCCTAGGCACAGAGAAGGTACAGCCGGGACCCAGGTCGAGCCGCCAAGTTCTCTCAGGACACAGCTCCATGAACGAGGAAAGGAATATTTACATCTATACAAATGAGCTGAGTAGAGCCAGATACCTGGACAGATCAGTGTTCACCGTGATGGTCCAGGAGCCTGAAGGAGGTGCCCGTGCTCTGCCCCCACCCTATTCAAGTGCCACGGCAGCTTCCTAAGCACCCCTGGACCTGGCATCCTGACGCAGTGACCAGTGGGAGACGCTGGCTGCGATTAGAGAGGCAGTTGGTGAGACTAAGTGGCCCACACAGGGACCAGCCAAGGTTCCGTGGCTGCAAGATACTCACGCGGCTCAGACCAGCTGAGCTGGATTCCATGCACACACTCCATGAGCTTCCTCCTTCTCTTGCTGCATTTCAGTTTCAGCATCAGGACCCAGGCCACTGTGGTCTCTTCCTGAAGTCCTAGGGGTGGCTATAGGTATGTGGCACCTTCTCCTGAACTCTCCTGTGACTATAAGCATAATAAACATCTTCATATCTGTGTGTGAAGTATAGTGAGACACACGTGCACTTATGGATAAAAATCTGGCCCCAAAGAGAGGGGCACGAGGGAGCCTCCCTGGTTCTTGGCTGAGCTGTAGCCTGCGTGGCACTTGGAAAAGACAGAGGCCAGCACCCCTGTCACAGGAAGAGGCGATCCCTGCATCTTCAGCCTGTGTTGTATTCATCCAGGGCTCCCAGCAGCACAAGGGAGGAGGGCGGCAGGCGCTTTGGCCCCCAAAGAGTTTAAAACCACGGTGCCCAGCATTGCAGGATCCTATTAATAATTAAACTGCCTGTCACTTACCAACAACATACATTCCAAATTAAATTTAAGCAAAAGGGGAAAAGAGATCATTTGGGACTGGCTGAGTGGGCTTCAGAGAGAAATAAATAATAATCAAACATCTGTGATCCAAACAGGATGTGCTCCATCAGACAAACAACTGCCACCCTGCCTCGCGCTGGGGAAGGGCCTGGGGAAACTGGGGCCTGGGACTCGGAGTCCCGTGAGGGTGGGAGGTGAGGGCAAGTTCATGAAGCCAGAAAGCTATGCAGGTTGCTGCCTTGTGTGATCTGAGTCTTACTTGGCAAAAGAGATGGTGGACAGTGCAGCGTTGATGTACCCGAGCAGAGAGAGGCAAAGAAATCAAATAAAATTCCAAACTCATGATTGCTGACTTGCTTGGGAGCCTGTTGGTCGTGAAGGTTACAGAAGGAATTTGTTTTTGCAGGGAAGGAAGAGAGAAAAGATGTAGCATTAATACACAAATGGGTCAAGAGGGAGACATTACTATTTTCCTAACCCTGCGAGATTCGGTGGAGGACATGACTTTAGCTCAGCATCGAGAGAAATGACCGGAATAAAATGGCAACATGTAACCGCTACGTTTGCTAATTAACCTGGTGTAATACTTCATAACAGGGAGCATGTGGAGGCTGTCTTATCCCAGTGATATTTAACTCTCGGTCGCTCATAAATCTAGCTGGCTGCCAGGAGACTGTCAGAGCAAAGAAAGCGATGAGCTCTTCCCATCATACCTTCCTTTGCCGTCTTCATGTCCCTCCCCAAGCAGCCGTGGAGCATCTTCTGTCTGTGCTGTTTGGTGCCCACAGAAATGATACGGTGACTAATTGGAAACTGGTGGCAAACGTGGGCAAGTGGCCGCTGGGAGGTGGGGACGACCCTCGCACATCCTCGCCCATGCCAGCACTTTCTAAGCTGCCCTCCGCCAGGCCGGGCGGGGAACAACGCCTCGCCGCTGGGTGCTCATGTCCCTTCCAAGTGGGCGACGGTCTGTGTGTCTTCTCCTTAGGTAACTGTGTTAAAATATCCTATCCCATCTGTAACACTTGTTTTACACAAGCCCTGGTTTTGTCTGACACAATATGGAACAACATTTGTCATCCGTTATCAGGGGTGATATATTTGTTAGCCTGCAGAGAGCCATCTGCCGCGCCTCGTCTCCAGCGAGCAGGCCAATCTTCCTCGGCTACAGCTGCGGAACATTGCGGCGTTGGAGGGGGCTGTCCGGTCTGCGGCAGAGGCTCGCTGGCAGGCAGGCACAGACAGATTTAATATTATCTCCCTCTTACATATTTATCTACGTCCAATATTTCTGCGGATCCATACATCACCTCTCCGTGCACACACTGTTGTTCTACGGTGACAAGCCATCGACACCCAAATGAGGAATTTATGTTCCATATTAAATATGGACATCTGAATGATTATCAAATCTATAGTGGCCAAGCCTGGCCAATCACCCCTAAATAATGGATGAGAAGTAGATGTGACTCAATTTGTTTCATGCGAAGCCTTGGAGACTCGGCCGCGCACTTCCCCCGGTGCACTGTCCCTGTTTGCTTCTGTTCCCTCCCAGCCACACTCAATAGAGTCTGCAGGTGATGAAGAGAATGAGCTTGGTGAGGAGTGAGTGTGAGACTGCTGCCTCACTCACAGGTCGGGACCTCAGGCAGCCTGTGTGCACATCAGTACATCGTGAATGACAGAAGCGTTCATGGTTTGTACAAAGGGAGCTGAGGCCCTGTGGGCACAACCCACCATGGGAAGGGGTCAGATAAAAACATCTGTAATTATTGCTGTGCTGTGTATCTGTGTGTACATAAAGCTAAGTGTACATATGAATGGGGCAAAGTTAAACAGAGTGAAATAACATAAAACAAATGCATTTAGTTAAGTGACATTTTTAGACTTGTAGTCACCACATGATGCAGAACACTTTCATTGAAGTCTTAATTTTTGAATCGCTGACTTGAATTATCCTTAATAGCAGTGCAGTTGGGCTACCCTAGAAAAGTTGTTTCTTCCCACTACGTCCCATCCCCCAAACTCCTTTCATAATGTGGGGGGGGGGGGGCAGTTGTTTGTTTTTACTGTCCACAGGAAGCCACCGCTGGGCTCACACATTGGGTAGAGTATGTCTCACTGAGGAGAGCAGGTCTAGGTGTGGACTGACAAATTGGAACAGTACAGGTGAGCCAGTTACCAGGGGGCATGAGTCCCGTGGCCGGACTTGTTCGACGAGTGTGGGTGAACGGGGAAGTGTGTAAAGGACACAGGTGGACATTAATGTTGAGTAAAATGAAGCAGGAACACTCTTACATAACAAAGATGTTTTTATTGCACACAAGCATCTGAGAGAAGTCACTGAAGGTCTTTCAGCAGCACATAGTAATGCAGTATTTTAAAGTATTAACCTAAATATATACAGGATGCATTCAAGGGATGAAGCTGGAAACACTAGAGCAGGAGAAAGGACCTGCATGAAGTCAGTGACAGAGGCAGCATGCTGCTATAACAAAACACCACAGGCTCAGGGTTTACAACAGCACACACTCCTTACCTCAGTCCCAGAGTTCAGCAGCCTAGTAGGGACCTTACCGGGCTGAGGTCCAGGTGTCCACAGAGCTGGTCCTTCTGGGGCCTCCAGGGGGACCTATTCCCTATTTTCCAGTTCTAGAGGTTCCCCATTCCTTGGCCTGTGACCCCCTACTCCATCCCCAAAGCCAATAATGATGGGTTCTGTGCTCCTTACTTTCTTCTCTCTAACAACGACTGGACTTCCTTTTCCAAGTCACCTTGGACCACCCAGGTGATCCAGGATAATCTCTTTATTTTAAGGTCAGTTAATGAGTCACTGAATTCAGTCTTCACCTCCCTCCCCCTTGCCATATGACAGAACCTAGTCCCAGTCTCCAGGGTTCAGGGGGTGAACATCCTAGGGAGCCAATAATCTGCCCGCCATAGGCAGAGGTTAGAAAAGTAAGATAGAATTAAGTCAATGACAGAAACAAAGTTCCCGATGTGAGGGACAGGGTGATCCATATAACAACTGAGAGAAATAGAACATCAGAGTTTGGAGCTGCAGATTTCACATAACAATAATACACTGTTATGGACACTGTTGTGGACAGGGACATTTCTGTAAGGCTTAGAAGGCAGTAAAATTCCATAACAACTGAATTGTTTCAATCTGCATGTTTCCTCACCCGAACGTGTTTTCCACCTTCGTCTTCACACTGTGGCTGCTGGCGGACCTTCTAGGAGAAACGTAAGCTTCATGTCAGTAAGAAAAGGTTCAATGAGAATGGAGATCACAGTGACTTATGCTCACTACATTACTGGCCTTTCTAAATTCCTAAGAAAATATTCTTTTGAAAGCTTAGGGTGGGGAGAAAAGTTGACATTTTTACCATCGCTCTAAACATCTTTACTATCTCTGGAAACCACAGCTGTTTTCAAAAGTCAGAGCAGGGAGACTCACCATTTGCTGAAGAAGTGTCCACAAGAATCACATTTTCTCCCGATCGCCAGAGAAACTAGACTTTGGGAAACACAGGACTCTGGGTGACCCCAGCAGGCAGATGAGGCCGCTCGGGGCCTGACAGACCAGGAATTACCTATGTTGCTCTGTAGCCCTCATTCCGTGACTCTGGGACCTGCCCACATGTGCCCTGTGGGAATAAAGGTAACATGGCTGAGAGGTGTGCGTGCAGGACAGTCTGGGGGTGGGGGGGCAAGTGAGGAGTGGGACAAACAGCCGACTTGGAGACTCACCTGGTACAGGGACTGAGGGTATCTCAGTCCAGATAAGAAGTCCCTGTGGGGACTCAGGACTTCTGCTAGAACACCCCACTATGTGCCATCATTCCAGGGCACAGGCCTTGGGACCTTGGTTCTATTTTGTGGGGTCACTTACTGGTGAGTTCACATACATAGTTTCCACCAGCATCGGGCACACCTGGAGGGTTGGACACCAGGGTGAGGGGTGGGCGTGAGGGGCCAGCACTGCAAGGCAGCTCTCCTCCCCCACAACCCCCGCCAGGAAACCTGGGCGAATTCCCAGCACCCACAGGATTAATTCCTCTCTATTCAGGGCCCACTCTGTGTGTTAGGGGCATTTGGAAAAAAAATCTCAGTACTTATAACAAAAAATATCAATATACTAGAGGCCCAGTGCACGAAATTTGTGCATGGGGGGTGGGTCCCTCAGCCCAGCCTGTACCCTCTCCAATCTGGGACCCCTCAAGGGATATCCGACGGGCATTGTTAAACGGGCAGTCAGACATCCCTCTCACAATCCAGGACTGCTGGCTCCCAACTGCTTGCCTGCCTGCCTTCCTGATTGCCCCTAACCGCTTCTTCCTGCCAGCCTGATCATCCCTAACCACTCCCCTGCCAGCCTGATTGATGCCTAACTGCTCCCCTGCCAGCCTGATTGCCACTAACTGCCCTCCCCTACAGGCCTGGTCACCCCTAACTGCTCTCCCCTGCAGTCCTGGTCACCCTAACTGCCCTCCCCTGCAGGCCTGGTCTCCCCAACAGCTCTCCCCTGCAGGCCCTGTCACCCCCAACTTCCCTCCTCTGCCAGCTTGGTCACCCCTAACTGCCCTGCTCTGCAGGCTTGATCACCCCCAACTGCCCTCCCTTGCAGGTCTGGTCCCTCCCAGGAGACCTCCCCTGCTGGCCATCTTGTGGTGGCCATCTTGTGTTCACATGGGGACAGCCATCTTTGACCACATGGGGGCAGCCATCTTGTGTGTTGGAGTGATGGTCAATTTGCATATTACTCTTTTATTAGCTAGTATAGAGGCCTGGTGCATGGGTGGGGGCTGGCTGGCTTGCCCTGAAGAGTATCCCAGATCAGGATGGGGGTTCCCTTGGGGCATGGGGCGGCCTGGGTGAGGGGCTTGTGGTGGCTTGCAGGCCAGCCATGCCCCCCAGCGACCCAAGCAGAGACCCTAGTACCTGGGATTTATTTATCTTCTATAATTGAAATTTTGTAGCCTTGAGTAGAGGCCAGGGTCACCAGGGAAACCCAAACCTCCTGCTTGTTCCATGGCCGCAGCCATCTTGGTTGGGTTAATTTGCATACTTGCTCCTGATTGGCTTGTGGGCATGGCTTGTGGGTGTAGCAGAGATACGGTCAATTTGCATGTTTCTCTTTTATTAGTGTAGATTATTTACCAACAAATTACAGTGACTTTAGATGGAATCCAATTAAAACACACCTGCATCAACGTGGCCTTATTTTTATCAACTCCCCTCAGTAGAGGTCTTTGAATTAGAAATGTTTTCATCTTGGAAAGCAAGATAACCCAGGAGCGGATGCATACACAGGGTGTTCCTCTCCTTAGGGAATAAACCCCGCTCTGCTAGGAGGTGGTTCTATGAGACATTTCATATTGAGTGGAAGAAGATGGGTCTCCTTTTCTTTTTTCTCTTTGGTTCTTGTTTTGTCTAGAAATATCCAGACAAGAGGAAAGGCTGTGAGGGCACTGGGGACCTGGCCTCCAAGGCACGCGTGGACAGTTTTATGGGAGGATTGGTAGCTTCTAGAAATAGTGGAGACACCATTGTCCTTCAGAAGCATAAGTCAGAGGAGGCGTGGGAAGGCTGAGTGGCTCCCAAAAGCTGCCCTCATGGGACGAGGTGCTGCCTCTGAGCCAGTACCACAGAGAAGAGGATGCTGGGCCCCAGAGACTTTAAGCCTAAAAGGCAAGAACGGGCCCCTCTGGGAGCCCCTCCCAAGATCACATTAAGAGGAAATTGAGGCCCAGGCTCTCATGGGAGGTGAGGGTGCAAACAGGAGCTGTCAGGGTACCTAAGCAGCTACCGCATTGTATGTGTTCATCCATGTGCAGTGATGGGGCGGGTGCAGGCAGCTTAGAGACTCAAAGGGAACCACTCTTCCTCTGCGTGGATAGCATCCACTCCTTTTCACTGACCAGGGATGCCACCAACTGAACACACACACACACACACACACACACACACCGCCCCCCCGCCCCCCTGCCACACCCCACACCCCCACCCCCACTTGAAGTCTGTCTGGTTCTCCCAAGACGCAAGCACAGCCCCACACGCACTCATGATGTCTTCAGTCTTCACTAGGCTTAGGTGTTCAGGGGCAGGGCCTCCAGCAGACACAGGGTGAGTCTCTGGCCCGACCAGTCTGTCCTCGCAGGTCCCTGCAGCTGTGATTCCTGCGCACGCGGGGATCTGGTGAGGGCCAAGACGCCAGGCCTGTGGTGAAGCAGGACAGCAGCGCCCCACACCACAGCTGGGGGACAAAAGCCACTGGGGATAGAGCCAGCCCAGGAGGAGAAATCCCGCTTTGTCGCAGGTTGAAACCAATGCTGATGATTCAAACCTTCGTTCGAATGGAGAATCTGATGTTCCCCACATCGCCGGTGCCGGGCACCACGTTTCAGTAGAGGGATTGACGGAATTTGGCGCATCCACTGACATCTTTGAACCCCTTTCTTAGGGGACTTTTCCAGCAGAGCGGGAAGTCCCTACCCTCTTTGCCTTGGCTAAAGGTGCCCTTCAGTAGGGTCCGCATGTGTGTACTCTCTGGCATTTATAGGCCTGGAGGATTTGGCACACGATTTCCTCGCTGTCCCCTGTAGGGCGGGAGATGATCCGCAGCCAGCGGAGCCCACCTGCAGGATGCAGAGCGGACCCATAGTCAGCACCGGGGAATCCTTCCAGGTTCAAGTTACTTTTCTGAAGGAAATAATGTGTTAAAGAACTTGGAGGACGTTCCCCACTAATGTAAGTGTGTCTGGTGGGAGCTTTGCGGGAGGCCGCCGCCTGCTGTGCGGAGGCGCTGGCTGCTCCATGTTTGCAGCCCCTGGTTTTAGGCTGTTAAAGAACCAATTTTTTTAATGAACATTTAATTAATATTAATGTTATGCTAACAAAATACATTGATTAAATAACTCCTGTAATTCATGAAGTGTCTTGCTAGAAAGTGGCTCAGCTTACATACATGAAACCCTCCCCCCCCCCCCCCCCCCCGCTGGAAGTTTCAGAATTATATAATAATTACAAGTTCAGAAAACGCCTTATGCTGAAAAGACCAGCGTGATTTGTTTCGGCAGTTTGTTCTGATAACAGCCATACAACACTTACTCCTTCAGAAAGATCAACTTAGTCTATGACAAAATTTTACCTTTGTCATTATTCTAAATAGATACCGTATCCCATGCCATGTGTACCAGGCAATTCCATGAATTCATTTATTCAAGGTAATACAATTAGCTGACCTATTACTTTAAATCTGGATGCCAATAGGGTAAATAGATGCTAAAGAGCATTAGCGCTTTAAGCCAAGTCCTTGTGCCTTTGTTTCATGTAAGTGTCTCTTCTTATGTCTTTGGAGAGTTTACAGGACTGTCCTTGAATATGTGGGCAAGTCTTTTCACACAGCAGGACATTGGGAGGCTGGAGTTTCAGCTCCACGAGGTATTTCTGAATGTCCCTCCTCTGATGATGGGGGGTGGGCTGCTGCCTCAGGACCACCCAACACCTCTGCCTCACAGTTAGCACTGAGCAGGTCTGCAACCTCCCTCAGCGGCTCTCGGGGGTCCTCACGGGAGCTTTGGGATTTGGGAAATTATTTGCCTTTGTTGCATTCATTTTTGTTTATAAAATACTAATTACCTCTTTTATTGTTTGAAGGGATTAAAAGTTAATAGGAGAAACTAAATAAACAGAACGCCATTCTGCACAAACTATATAAGCTGGTAATTAATTTCTGGCCTCCTCTGAGCTAATTAACTCATATAAAGAAATGAAGTTAATGAACCATAATTCTAGTCATACAAGTGTAGATACAAGCAGTTTGACTTAATGAATTAATAAGATATTTCCTTTCTTAGAGGTTTTTCGATTGTGTTCCTAATCTGAAGGCCCCTTTAATGTTCCTCTCTGGTTAAAATGTTTAATAAATGGGGGGCAACCTGGTGATGGGCATTAGCATGTGGCATCGTCACACAGGCCTCTGGATCCTGGAAAGCTGTCCGTCCTTGCCATGGCCCGTGGGTACCTAGGTGTTCCCCTTTGAGGACAGAAGAGGCTATTTGCATCACAGGGCCTTTCCACCTGCCTCAGACACATGGAGGTAAACTGAGGAAGTGCCCCTGTGGGCTTCCTAAGGCCACATCTATTCATAAAAGTCATAGACGTTTCCTCCCTCCATTAATATTCTTTGTTTTTTACATTTGCACCTTCTAAGAAGACTCTCCTCTGACATCTGATCAGTTGAAAACCATCTTTCCCTTTGCCTTTCATGTCGGCAGCCTTCTCATGGAGCATTAAGAATAGCAAAAGCTGCCGAAACCGGTTTGGGTCAGTGGATAGAGCATCAGCCTGCGGACTGAAAGGTCCCAGGTTTGATTCCGGTCAAGGGCATGTACCTGGGTTGCGGGCACATCCCCAGTAGGGGGCGTGCAGGAGGCAGCTGATCGATGTTGGGGGCGTGCAGGAGGCAGCTGATCGATGTTCCTCTCTCATTGATGTTTCTAAGTTTCTATCTCTCTCCCTTCCTCTCTGTAATAAAATATATTTTTTAAAAAAAAGAATAGCAAAAGCCATATTTCTTTTATGTTTTGGGCATAAAAGTAGTCCCCACAGTGGTGGTGTTAAAGGGTTAAATTGTTTTCTAGAGGCACCACCCAGGATGTAGAAAGGTGTATTCTTTGTGTAAAATGATATTTTTAAAAAATGATTCATCTTAAACTCTGTATTTTCACTAACTTGCTTCTCAGAAGTGAAGGTGCTTCAAGATAAATACCCAGGTGTTGGTATTAGCACAGGTCCCAGGGCACTTGCTCTGTACATAATTGGAGGGGTGGATTTATGGCACAAACATGTATGATCGCATGTTGCCAAAAGTCAATAGCATGGGTTGGACTTGCAGTAAAGATGTGCTTTAATTTTGCACTGAGGTCTGTGCTGTCTTTACTGCCTCCCAGGGAAGGTGTAGAATCCTTCTTAGCCTGCAGGTTCTGGTCAACAGCCAGTGTTCACTATGAAAATGGAAAAGAAAATTAGAAGGAAGGGAAGACCGCATGGGCGTGTGCTGAACCCCAAGGTCATTATTGGACTTAATGGTCCCATTGATGACCTAAATGCTGTTCTAATCTTGCCTTTGTTGACTTGAAACTAAAATTTCTAGAGGTTATGTTGTCCAAGATCACCCAGCTAGTCTGTGGGAGGACAGGGATTTGAAGAATATGTCGGCACTGACCTCATGCATTTAACCAGCATCCTCTCCTGCTGCCCATCAGTTTTCTAGAACATGGGCCCCTGCACCCAAGCTGGCAAGATTGGGTTACTGTCTTCATGGGCACTCCTACTTCCGTCCACCCCTCCCCTCTGATCTTGGAAACAACGATGATCGTGCAAACAGCAATAATAATAAAAACTGTAAAAGCAATAATGAGATCAGAAGCAAGGCGGTGGGAGTTAATGGGGTCCTCTGGGCTCTACCTCTGCTCCAGGGACACCAGACAGCCTCCCTGATCTGCTGGGCTCTCAGCTAAAGCTGGGTTTCCTGAGAGGCTGAGGGAAGGGAAAGCATGGATGTGCTTGGCGTGGGAGGTAGCAGAGGTGTCCTGTGACAGCCACACATGCCCCTGTGTCTCAGGAACTGACCTTTACTGCACTGCAAATAGGCTTTGACTGGCTTGCTGTTTGTGCCTCAGCAGAACTTCTAAGGCAGGACGTTTCGGTGGCCAGGGAAGGCCCAGCTGACTTCTCTTCATGGTGACAGTAAGCCCTTCCCTGGAGAAGTGGGGAGTGGTGACTCTAACCATTTTCCGTTCCCTGTGGGACAGGTGAGGAATCCAGTTGAGGGGGGAGATGAATGGAAACCTGGGCAAAGCACTGTGAGCTTGAATGGCACAAACAGAGGCAAAGTCGGCAAGCTTCCAATGCCTGCTTCTTCCTGGTGGGCAGCCTCTATCTCCTGTCTTTGCCAAGTGCCAGCCTTGGGCCTGATTTGATGGCGTGTGAGCCAAATCCAGTCTCCTTGCCTCCTATTGGGATTCCTTGCTAAGGCAACCAAGAACTATGCACATATGTTCACATATAAAATATGGGTGCAAAACTAGAGCATCGTGGGAGGAGACGATTAATTTTAAGCCAAACTAAGATTATCTTTGAGATTTCTTAGGGAATTTTAAGAAAACCTTGAACTTTCATCCACATGGACTTTTAGCATACTGTGAAAAGAAAGAAACACTGAGAGAGAGAGAGAGATCAATCAATCAACCAGCAGAAATAACTTGAGTGATATCCAGGGAGGACGTTGTTCTTGTCCCGTCCTTCTCCAACATGCATTAACTAACATCTAAGCACTCCATGGAGCCCTTTGCTCCTGCGTTGCAATTGGTTAATCAATTCATTCCCCTCCTCCGATTGAGAGTGAGGCTGACACAGGCTCAGAAATGGATTTCATCTTGATTTAGTAAATTTCATTTATCCGTCTCCATTATTTACTCAGATGCTAAGAATACATCTTTCCTTGGCCATTTGCTCCTAATTGATGAGGTGGCCATGCATGCGGTCCCAGGGCCTCAGAGATGGGCTGTCTCTGCTTTTGATCGACTGTCTATGAAGTGGCCTTTTAGAACTTATAGCGGCCTCTTCTCTGCCCACGCCAGCACTTGTTATTAATGAAAAGCATGACTGTCAGGTACTGGGAAGCCATCTAATTAAACGCAAGATTTCCATAAAATGAGTTTGAAATCAATCGGTCAATACGGAAACCACTTAAGAAGATGTAAGTATGATAAAGTGCGATTTACTAGTAGCTGCACAAGCAGTGGGCATAGTGTTCCTTTGAGACTCAAAGGTTTGCGTGTGTCTTGGGCTCCCCTGACAATTGTTACCAAGTCACTTATTTTCCTCTTAGAATTCAGAGGATTCCGACATATTATCTCAGGCAAAACCACAGCTATAGGCTTTCCTACCCTGAGGACATTTTCTGACTCAGGTGCATGGAGCACGTGGACCCAGCTCAGGTCCAGGTACCGACCTGAGGAGCGGATTCACCCCACCAGTCACCTGTCTGCAGAGTAAATTGGCTCTGGATCTGCTGAGACTCCGAGATCCTCTAAACAACTGAGTCATTTGACTGTCCTATCTGTGCTTAACTCTTTGTAAATACTTACAAGGTTCTATAGCCACCCTGTCCAAGAGAGAAGAAAAACTTGTCAGATATTTCCATCACATTTCCTTTTGCCCCCTAAAATCAGGAACTCTCTATTATGGAGGAATTTCATTAAAAACTTTGACAGTGAAAGATATAAATAATACATCCAGCCCCTAGTCTGCTCCATATGATGCAACCATATGCGTGGGTCCCCAAAGTTTCATTCTGAATCCACTGCTCTTTCCTCTCATGCCATCGCCCTGGTGACCCCAAGTGACCCTGCATTTTGCAGCCACTGTCGGGCCCCTGGTCTGAGTCCCTGCAGCTGAATGACCCACTGGGCACCTCAGACCACATGGAAGTGTGTTGTTCTCATTCACTCCTTCCCCTACAAGCCACTCCTTCCTCTGAGCATTTCCAGAATTTAGCTCAGGGATCATAGTGCTTCAATCCCAAGCCAGAAAGAAGGGGACTGTTCTGGATGGCTGTGTGTCACTCACATCGCACGCTCGGCACGCAGCAGATACTCTGTCCCCTCTCCTCTCTGCAAAGCTGGCAGTCGCAATGTTCCTAGCTATGGAAACAGCTCTGGACATTGGAATTTTTTAGAATAAAAACCTGCCATGATGAGATGTGAATTTTGTAAACTATTAAGTTGAACCTCAGGAAGTAGCTGCTTTCACAGAGACAGTCAGCAATATATCAGAATATTAGCAACTTCCTAAGTTTACTCCAATAGAAGTGATAATTATCATCCTCATGACTTGAATTCCTAATGGATGGCTCCAGTTTTCACGCTGCAATACACAAGTGAGCTTGTCCTCTGTGAGTGCTCACAGCCAGGCTCCATCCCACACTTCCAGAGGGAGCAGCCTCTGCTGCCCATCTGAGCTGCGCGGTCTCATTAGAAAGTGAAGGTGATGTGTTTGGGGGACGGAGAGCCTCTGCCCTCTTGTACTGCTCCTTGCTGTGACTGTCACCACTGCACTCAGTTCGCACGCACGGGGGACACACTGCTAATACTCAAAACATCAGAAATATGAGGAAATGGCCTGTGACTTGTCAGAACTAATGATAACACAGAGTTTTAGGGAAACAAAAAGAAAAGTGCTGACACCCACATAATTACATCAAGATAGAGACTGAAGCATCCTCCTGCCACTTCCATTATCTGCTTTTGAGACTGTGGTGCCATACACTGGCTGCTGTGGGGACTCTGCCCACGTCCCCTGTTGATAGTGTCAAAATGGACAGGCTGTCATTTATGCCCATCACACTTTCTATGTTCTAGTTTGAGGCACTTTGAAAAATTGTTTGGGGACCCACGCATATGGTTGCATCTGGCCACTCAGTGTGTGTGTATGTGTGTGTGTTATATACATATGTATATATGTATATATGTGCTATATGTATATATGTGTATATAGAGGCCTGGTGCATGAATTCGTGCATGGGTGGAGTCCAGCCAGCCTGGCCAGGGGGAGGGGACATGGGCGGTTGGCTGGCCTGCCTGCTGGTTGAACTCCTGGTCAAGGGGACAATTTGCATATTAGCCTTTTATTATATAGGATATACACTGAGTGAGTAGCCAGATTATTATGCATTCAGAGATCATAATAATCTGGCCTCTCAGTGTATATATGTTATATACATACTAGAGGCCTGATGCATGAAAATTCATGCAAGAGTAGGCCTTTCTTCCCCCGGCTACCAGCACTGGCCTACCTCTGGCACCCGGGACCTGGGATTCCCTCCTCCGCCCACTGGCAGGCACTGGGGGGCTGGCTTCCCTCAGGCTGCCCACAGGCACCTGGGGCCTGGGCTGGCTTCCCTCCGGCCCTGGCTTTGTCAGGAAGGATATCTAGAATGACATCCAGAAGACATCCAGTCTAATTAGCATATTACCCTTTTATTATTATAGATAGCAAATCCAGTTTATATGAAACATAAACTGGATTTGCTATATGTATTTAACATATATATGTGAAACACAAACCATGACTCAAATTAGAGTAATAATGAGTCGGTTAGAGGAAAAAAATAAATTCCTATGCAGATAAGAAAAAGCTTAAACACATCATGATTAGGCCATATGTCTGGTGTCCATCATCTCTTAAGTACCATAAATCTGTACAAATGTGCAGACCCACGGTCTCCAGACGGCCAGTGAATTCCTCTTCTACTGTGGCTGCCATGGTTTCCCAAGTCTTTCGAAAGGCAAAAGATTAGATTTTATGAATATTAAATTCCTTTAACAAAGGAACTGATGATATCATCTTAAAATTTCTTCTATCTTTTCTTAACTAACTATATTCATTTAACACTTGAGATATTCATCCATTTCTGGTTAACTTTGCTGGCATTTTTCTGAACTTTCCCACCATGCAGCATTTGCTAATCTTAATAGGAGAGAAAAAGAAATCAGAACTGTTTCTGTTGATGCTGGAATTTTTTATGTTTAGAAAAGAGCAGACCTAAAAGTACCAAGAATGTTTAATTATTTTACCTGGAAGTTAGAGATTATCTCTTCCCTCTCCCATGTTTGCCTCCAAAATTAAAAATGCATCCATATGCCCTAACCGGTTTGGCTCAGTGGATAGAGCGTTAGCCTGCGGACTCAAGGGTCCCAGGTTGGATTCCAGTCAAGGGCATGTACCTTGGTTGCGGGCACATACCCATTAGGGGGTGTGCAGGAGGCAGCTGATTGATGTTTCTCTCTCATCGATGTTTCTAACTCTCTATCTTTCTCCCTTCTTCTTTGTAAAAAATCAATAAAATATATTTTTAAGAAAATGCACCTGTACTTTTGAACCCCACCGTGTTTTAAATGATGGCAAGCTAATTATGAATAAAACCTGAGGAATGCCATTAAAAATAGCACCAGTTGTTGCATAGTTGAATCTTTTAGGATATATTTAAACCAAATTATATTTATCAAAAATAGTCAAATAAGTTTTAAATTCATATGAAATGGTAGGGCATAAAAAATAACTAATATTTGATAGAAACCTTTTGTTACCAGTAAGAAAGTTTCATATGAAATTGTAGGGCATTAAAAAAAATAACAAATATCTGATAGAAAGCTTTTGTTTCCAGTAAGAAAGTTTAAATTTTGAAGAACAACAACAAAATTTTAAGAAAGATAGATATTTTATTAATATTAGTATGTGTTTATGTGCTAATTTTTATATTTAGACCAGGGAGGTTGTTGATTATAAGTAGCTATAGCTGACCATGTATGTGTATTAGTCATAACTACAAGTCCTAAACACTCAGAGTTGATGTGATATGCATACATGCATAGCCCATGGACACCAGATAATAGTGAGGTGAAGGCCTGGGGTCAGATGGGAGTTGGTAGGAGGGGGGCAAAGAAGGGGAAATAGGAGACATCTGTAACACTCTCAACAAAAATAATTTTTTTATAAAAGTAAAAAAATAAAGAAGGAAACATTACTTCTCTGTACAATTTGTCATTGTCTCTCTCTGTGTTTATTCACACATTCTTTTTTGATTACATGCACACACATGTGCACACACATGTGAACATGTTAGACAAGGGAACTGAGGACATACCTTATTTTCCCCATCATTTCTGAGTCATCCAGGAGGATGTTCCATGTTCTAAGGACGCGGACATGTCTGGGTTGGAGTGAACTGATGATGCTCCTGGTTGCTCTGGCATTGCTAAGCCACTCATTATGCATCACACTCTTCCACTACTGGGCTGGCACCCATTTGTCGTCTACTGATTCACGCTAATTCAAACAGTTTATAATGTGTCAGAATTTTTCCAGGGGGTATGGAGAGATGCGCTGGGGAGGCTTGCACAGGCACTGATAATTAGCACATTAGCCCTTGGGTTGTTTGCTATTTTTGTTTCTGCAAAAGGAAAAAAAAAAAACACAAAATACCTGAATATGTTAAAAAAATAAAACCACTGGATATTTACACAAAAGGCAAACACAATTAAAACACCCACGCAAACACCCACTTGCACACTCGCACAATGCACAAATATACACCCCTTGGTACAAACCAGTGAGCTCCTAATTTCTACCAGAATTGACATAATTTATGCAACTCGACACTGATAAAGGAGACCTGTGAGTTTATATTGCACCAATATCCAATTAAAATGTCCATCTCACACATGTTTAATAAATAACCAAATGTTCTGTTTACATGATTTACTTCTAGAGCCCACTTCTCCTGTGTCAGAGGGACTGCTTCTGCCTGTGGTTAACTTATGAAGCATCATTGTGACATAATTCCTGGTTCAATCACGTTTACTGATGCTTTATATTAATGTCCACATAAGGTCTTAGAACAGGCCTGGGCGCTGTGGGCACCAATGAAGCAATGCAATCCCCTGCCACATCTCAGCGTTGAGAGAAGAACAGTGTGGCAAGGCAATGACAGGATAATGTGACACTGAAATAACATTCAATTTGTTAATTTTTTTGCCTGAAAGTTAACTTTCTATTAAGCAGGAAAAATAACTCTAATTTGGTGACAAAGAGGGTTTTTTTGAGATATGATTCCAGTCTATACTTGCAAAATAGTATTCTGTTGCCCTGCTGATATATTCATCACTTTAATAGAAAAATGTAGTAAATGCATCCTTGGTCGCTATAGCCCAAGCTCAGTGCCTTTGTGTACCTGTTACTCCATTGGCTCTGCTACTGGCAGCGCCTGGATTTTATCAGACTCTGGGATTCTCACCAACAGGAACTATGGGGCTAAACATGAAAATAGCTTCATAAATGTAACATCAAAAATGTTAGCTTAGCCCTAGCTGGTTTTGCTCAGTGGGTGGAGTGTCAGCCTGCGGACTTGAAGGTTCCCGAGGTCGATTCCAGTCAAGGGCACATGCCTGGGATGCGGGCTCCATCCCCAGTAGGGGGCATGCACGAGACAGCCAATCAATGATTCTCTCTCATCATTGATGTTTCTCTGTCTCTCTCCCTCTCCCTTCCTCTTTGAAATAGAGCTGAACCACTCTATTAGCTTAGCTTAGTAAGGAATTCAACAGTGAAGAAAAAAAAAGCTTCCACAAAAGCAATCTTTATTTCATAAGTTTTCAAATCCTTTAAAAATATAGTGTTTTTGGAAATCCTTTTAATACAAGTTTCAAATGAGAAAGGACACAGCCTACATTTTTCTATTAAGTCAAGTCAACATGAATCTTCTTTGGAACAATAATGTGACAACAATGATTCTTCTTAATGTTTTGTCACCTGTTGTCCTTTTGCTGAGGAAATTTAAATGAGGATTTTGAAATTTTATAATATTATTAAACTTCAAAATTTGTAAACTAATATGAATTGTAGCCCTAACCTTATATGTATAATTTCTGGTTTATATCTAAATATTTTTAAAACAAGTACCCTGTGTGCATGCTCGCACCCAAATCTTCTTATCAGGACCACTATCTCCTGGGCCGGAGGCACCACAGCCCTGCTCCTGCTGTTTGAACTATTTCAGGACCCTCTTGGGTTTCACACAAATGCAATAATAATAATGATGATGTCATTTTAATTAAAAGAGCCCAAGTCGTGCTGTGAATGTATTCACATGCTATTTCTGAGTGTTAGGAAGTGTCAATAGGCATGTAGCACAGAGAGCTTGTGGGGTTTGCCAAGATTGCACAGCACAGCAGTTCTTAGGTGAATCTTTGCAATACAGAGAATGTCAGCCACTTGTCTAGTGTGGAACCAAGCATGGAAGAAAGCAGGAGAGAGAGGAAAAGAGGGATGGGAGAAGAAAGGAGGGGGCAAGGCATCTGTCTGAGTCGCCCATCACCATCACCACCCCCCTCCCCAAAGGGCTCACAACTCCCTGTCACAGCAGATAACCAGAATCACAGTGTAAAACTGCCCGACTTTTATTTCTGCCTTCCCAAGCTATCGGCTCCTTCCCTAATAATCGGGATTTATTACTGGGCCCATCTGCTGCCTCCATAAGGTCAAAAGGTAAACCACAGGCATGGCCGAAGTCACCGTCAAGGTGGCTGGCAGCAAATAGACCCTGACAAGTGTACTTTTAAAAGAATATTGTTGCAAGAGCACTCTGGATATGGAAGTCAAGATGATAAAGAAAATAAAACCTAAAATACTAAAGAGATGTCAAATTTCAACCCATTAATCCAAGTGATGGAGTCCAGCTGTCAGTCTTGTGTCTGGGCAGCGGTCAGAAAGAAGAATGGGTCCCTGTGCTGCAGGGACTGCCCTCAGGTCCATCTCTGAGCATCCCACATACCAGGCACTGCCCTCCCGGAATCATCCTGGGACTTATGTCTGCTAACGTGGACACAGAGAAGAGGGGTGAACTAGCAAGCCACATTCTCCAACTTCCAAAAGCGAGATCACACTTAAAAACACGTGCTTTCCACTCTGCTATCGAATTGTAAGACCTTGCTTCCTGCAGGAAGCTTTGGATGTTGACCAGGTATTCTGGTTTATGTAAATGTTGAAAAGACTGGGACATTTTTGACAGTGAATTTGGTCCACACAGTCAAAAATGTCAAAAGGACGCAGCTAACGTTGAAGTTTCCAGATGACTCTGTTTGTGTGTTCTTTATCAGTTTCAAGCCAGGAAATTCCTTTGCCCTTTTCATTCTCAGATGAGAATGGAAAGTAAGACAGAGAAGTTGATGTAAGCTGCAGCTCCCTCCTTTCCAGTGGAGATGGAGGATTTTTCCTCACAGTTTGAGAACAAATTAGCAATCCACAAATAATTACTTGCTAATGCTTTAAAGAAGTTGTTTGCTTCCACACAGCATCTCCCAAAACAAATTCCAGGTGGCTAACAATTGATGTAAAGTCTCATCATTCCTTTACTCTCTGGGTCATTCATTGTCAGCATCATTTTGTTTTGTTTTTCCCTTCTTCATACCAAGAACTCAGCAGGTAGAGATTTATAGCACCCATAAGAAGACTGAGTCCCACACACCCCATGAGATAGATTCCGTGCCCCACCCTTCAGGCTCACCTCGTTACACCTCCTTAGATCTTCAGGTTTGGCTTCTACGCAGGGGCATCCTCTACCAGAGTAATAGTATTAAGACTGGGCACATCCATTTGTCCTTGCACGTATGTGTCCACCTTGCAGGATGGCAGCAATGAGTAAACTTCTGACCTTAGTCTGAGCAAATGCTGGAGAAGTACTGAGTGGCCCACAGTAGCTTATGCCATGGCTTCAACAACACAGGGTCATTATCAGGGTTAAAGGAGGTTACACATAAGAGCATGCTTAGCCCAGCATCTGGCATATTGCAGGCCTTCACCAAAAGGCAGGTGTGTATGACAGGACTCCTTTCCTCTTTAAGATTTCCTGGATTCCTCATTCTAATCCATGTTTATACCCCACCTAGCTCCTGACACATTTCTTTTTTCATAGGATCAATGAACGTTGGTTTTGTTTCCATTTTCTCGTTTGTGATTCTACTTTCTCTTATCTTCTTCCACTTGGAGTTGTATCGAGAAAGATTTACTAAGTGATTGATTTGAATTGTTACTGCAGAGACGACGAGGAGGTGATTTTATAGCCACCTTGGTTCATGGCCACATCCCAACCTCCCCCCACACTGCCCCACCTGCGGCTGCATGCAAACACATGGAGTCTGGTGGGGGCTGGCCACAGCTCAGACCTCGGATTTTAGTGTTCCAGGTAGAGAGACCTGTGACCCCTCCTCGTCTGTTTTCTCTAATTTTCTTAGAGGTTTTAAGAGGTTTATAAATACTGATACCTTAATGTTCTATTTTCTACCAATTCTTCTTCACACCACTTCCTTATTCTTTGTTCCAAAATGTAGACACATGGCTGCCAGGCCATAAAATGCAGGGGTTTTCCCAGAGCACAGGGCCATCTTGATCCTGGCACAGCTGGGAGAGAAGTGGTACTGTGTGTGAGGATAGATGTCATTGCCGATGTGCTTCAGAAGTGAGATGACAGCAGATGGTTTGTGCGTAAATGCCGTCGTGATTAATAAGCCATAGTCTGACCTAACGGTGTTGCTGGGTTCACAGTAGCATGTATCATTTGCCATCAGACTATCCCGTGTGAAACTACTGTCCCATGGGGAGCCTAGAAATGTTTGGTGTAAAACCCAAAAGATTAAGAGGTGTCACCCTAAAGAAAACAAATACATTAGAATAAAAGAGTCCCCGAGTTCTGCAGAAAATGCACTTTCATTAACGCACTATACTCACCCCAAGTGGACTTTGAGATGTTGAGATGAGGGAAGGTAAGGTGAGTTCTAACACAGGGCAAAGCATAGGTATTGGTATCTAGAGAAATTTGTATGATGGGGTGGCCTCCAACAATTCATGAATAATCAGTCAGACGGCTGCCAAGGATGGAGAAAGAAGGTGACTCCAAATCCTGGCTTCAACAATGCTCATTAATTGAAGTGCAAAAATAATCTAATACACATCTGTTTAAATTCAAAATTACATGCACCACTGCAGTGGTTCAGGAACACAAACATTAATTACATGAGTTTCTGAGCCCCACCCAGGCAGGACCACGGTCTTGGCCTTGAGGAAGATGATACCATTACAGCCCGAGAGGCTCTCTGTCACCTCCAACCTGCACAGCCCTCAGCAGCAGAGCTCACAAGAAGCACACCTGGAATCTTCACAAGGGCACAGGGGAGAGAAGGCACAGAGTGGGCAGGGCCCCAGGGACAGGGACACGGGGCAGTGTCCAGCAGCTCCAACAGGGAATCTGATCTCAGCCCAGACATTGGAGACAGAGAGCAGAGACCGCAGGAGGTCGGGGCCCCGCGGGTCAGTACCACCACTCTCTTGTCACTGCTCTGCACAATCACTTGCTCACCTGCACAGAAAGGGCACACATGTGACTGTAACAGAATGCCACGTTTGTGATGCGTAGGCTCCTGGGTTCCAGCTAGCCTGTGCCTTTGTTCTTCTGTGTTATACTACATGGGAGAACTTGGGGACCCCCCGCCCCTCCAGTCTGACTAATGTTTTCTGTGCTCTTTTTTGGAATTTAATGGAAGAACCTTTCAAGTCTGTTTTGCTCTCCTTCCAATGTGGCAAATATCAATTTAGCTAATGAGGCACAGGTGTAATTGTAGGCATTCCTTCAAGAATTCTTCAGCTATGAATCTGCCTCGCACCACGCAGCATGGCTCTGTAATTGTAGTTCGCTGGGAAAATTCACGGCTGCAATGGCCCTCACGCTCACACTTCCACCTGTGTGTACGCGGCGTGGACCTCGTGTTAGTACATTGTGATGCAGTAAATAATAGCGCGCCAGCCTGGGGCTGAGGTGCTCTCCCATGGCGTTCCTCCTCGGCTGTCTGGTTGCATCTTGCTTAGATGCCATTCTCGCATTGGTGAAGAGCGTCACTTAGGAGAGGCCAAAACGGGTCAGTGTCCTCCCTCCCCATGATCATTTGGTCAGAGGCGGCCGTCGCTCCTCCAGCCCACTCACATGATGGTTCTCATACTGAATGTTGACGATTTGGTGTTGGTTAAATTCCAGTCTCTCATTTTCAAGTATTTCTTCAGGAGCCACACACCTGAACTACACCACCACCAGCCCCAGCTTGTGGGGAAAGCCTACCAGATGGGTCAGATCATCCCATTATCCACCAAGATTTGAACAGAACCAGAAAGGAGCAGGACTGAACCTGCACCTGGATTCTAGCAAACCACTATTAACACAGCTGAATATTTAATTAGAGAACCCTGTGACTGTGGGGTACCTAGCATGTGTAGAAGAGATACTTAGCATTGCTCAAGCTAAACGGCCAGTTGTCTGTAACTATGACAGCTCAGCTCAAGACTTTTCATTCTTCCAAAGCATCCTGTACTTTCACAAATGCATTGTCCCTCCTGGTCTGTCACCAAGTTTATTATTCAACATAAAGGGAAATACAAAAGGTGTTCTCTCACCCAGGCCAAATGCTGCATTGCTAAATGGTTGTGCTATTTTATTATTTTCAAAACTTAAATTTGTAAGTTAGATTGGTGTTATAGAAGTTATATTTAAAAGAAAACATCACATTTGAAGTAAATGCAAATTACTGTTAGTTAATTGTGTTAACTTGAAAATATTATTAAATCATGTTGCAATAAAATTAGTTCCAGGTATATATGGTCATTTGATATAGGAGCAAAGGCAGTCTTTTCCATAAGAGCATCTTGACCTGGGATCACTGCATCCTCCCAGCTGCAGGGCAGCCCAGCCCCTGCTGTTCCATGAAGATGCACAGAAGGAAATCTGACAAGCTAAAAACCCATGTGCGGCGGGCAGAGGGGTGGTTGGATCACACGGAGATGAAGAGTGTGAATTAGTCAGAGCTGTGACGCCAGTTCTGATTTATTTGTGAAGTAGGATCATTCTTTCAGTGACTGCCTTAGCAGAGGCTTAGAGGCAGTAACTTCCTGACAGTTCCAGGTCTCTGAAGGTTGCATATTATCCATTGTTGCACAAAACCGCTGAGGCAACCATTTATTACCTCCACTGTGGCAAATGCAGGTACGTGAACTTCTAAATTTTATTATTTTAATGTAACTAACAATGTGTCCATAATGTACCTATACATAAAAGATAAGAACTGTGGATGAAGTAAGCCTATACCTATTTCTGAATAAAATGGAATAAATGGCTTAACATTTGTAGAAATTTTGTCTCCTTTTCAGCATAGTCACACATTGCTTAACAACGGGGATATGTTTTGAGAAATGTGTTGTTCAGTGATTTCCTCACCATGCAAACATCACAGAGGCACTAACACACACCTGGATGGTATAGTCCACTATACACCTCGACTATGTGGTACAGTCTACGGCTCAGAGGCTGCACACCTGTGCAGCACATTACTGTACTGGTTTCTGTAGGTAGTTGTAACACAGTGGCAAGTATTTGTGGATCTAAACATATCTAAACATAGAAAATACAGTAAAAATACATGGTATAAATGAAAATGTGTGTGTGTGTGTGTGTGTGTGTGTGTGTGTGTGTGTGTGTTCCCACATAAGTTGGGGAAGCTAAGGGAAGGTTGTGGAGGGAAGTGCTAGAGGAAGAGTAGATGTCAGAAGGAGGGAGAGAGGGAAAGAAAGGGAGGGCAGAGATGGAAGAGACTCAGAGAGATTAAAAAATAATGGGAGAGAGAGAGAGAAAGAGAGAGAGGGGCAGGATTGGGCAGAGAGATCAAGAGAAACAGAAGGAATGGAAGTGGGTGTATGTGCACAACTGTGGGTGTGCATGAACAACTTTTGTTATTTTTTAAGATTTATTTTTCTCTATTGGATTCTTGTTTTCAATTTCAATTACATCTGTTCTAATACATCAAGGTTGCGGATTTGATTCCCCAGTTGGAGCACATACAAGAATCAACCAGTGAATGCGTAAATACGTGGAACAACAAATTGATGTTTCTCGCTCTATCTCCCTTATTCTCTAAAACTAATAAATTTAAAAAATTAGAATACCATCATGGATGACAAAAGATGACAGTGTAGATTAATGTGTTCAGTCTTTAAATTGGGGGAAAATTTTTAACCCCAATAAAATTTATTTTCTGATTTATAATCTGCCTCACAACAAATTATTTATGCACAAAGAAGAACAAATTCACGGAACTACTTGAATATTGGTTCTTTTTTGTTGGAAATATTTTAATTATTTATATGTTTGGCCTTATATTTTTTGGGTCATCTACTTTTTTACTATTCCTTCTTTTCACACAACCAAAAGAATGTATCATCTGTTTCTCAGACTTTTTATTTGTTTTTTACACATATGGGTTTATTGTGTTCACAGTAATAAGCTGTTATAAGAAACCAAAAATATTTTACTAATTACTGAAAGAGGGAAATAAATACAATACCAAGAAAATGTCATTTAAGATATTACATCTGTTTTCTATTTTTGAACCTTCATTACTTCTAATTCAACTCCTCTCATCATGACTCACACTGCATATTCATTGTGGAACCAGATTTATTAGAAACTGTATTTTATATAAAATCACCCAAAAAAGGATCCAGGCTTGTAAAACAGATCATCACAACTTTGGCTGAGGCCCTGAAATGACACATATTATTTGTATCAAATTCTCCTTCTTACCCATGAATCCATCCTTATCTCCTGAATATCTGTTTATGATATATTTTTCCAGGATAATAAAATATAATAAACTTCTGCAGGCATTAGACAACATTTGCACTTAGTCCAATAGATTTTATTCAGCATCCTATATAATAAAGAGGTAATATGTAATTAATCCTCACAAGATGGCTGCCTATGACCAGGCTGGCAGGGGGGACAGTTAGGGGCGACCAGGCAGGCAGGCAGGTGAGTGATTAGGAGCCAGCGGTCCAGGCTTGTGAGAGGGATGTTCAACTGCTGGTTTAGGCCCAATCCCCGGGGGGTCCCAGATTAGAGAGGGTGCAGGCTGGGCTGAGAGGACTCCCCTCCCCATGCACAAATTTATTTCATGCACCGGGCCTCTAGTTTTAGATTAAGAGTGAAGTTTCAAACCCTAAAAAAATAATTTTTTTTATGGTTGTTTGCCTTTTTGAAATACCTCATGGGTGATTTAGAGGGAAAATTATTATAAATCCACACTGAGAAAGAATGACTTAGAAATAATTATTGTAAATGGCAGTATCACACAGAATCGTGGATTAATATATATTAGAAGAGACATTAGAATATAGGAAATTAGTGTTTAACATGATTATGTCAAGATCCTTTATCAGAATGTAGCCTCAAACCTAGAAAATGGCATTTATGACCAAACATGAAAAATTTTGCACATATTTTAGAAAGTTTACAGATCGACTTATTTGTCGATGTCATAAACCCTTGCTAAACATACAGATATGAAGTTATTTACAGATTGTATCTGAGAGTTCATTACATATGCTGGAATATTTTCAGTGGAAATCCTGAAACAATCTGTTTTTCAAAGAAATTAACCTTCTGGGTTTCTTCAGGTTCTATTTTTATTATGAGATTGCCCAGAAAACTGACTGTAAGCAGGATGTCCAAGGGGCCAGGGCGTGGGACCTAGTCTAGAAGGCCAGGAGTGGAGAAATTATAAACCACAGTTAGCGAACCCTAGCAGAGCATCTGAGCAGTGGAGAATTCACAATAATACCTAAGCACCAGGAACTTGGGGAAGCAGGGCAGACACCACTCCCATCCTCTGTGTCATCAAACAAGTTCACACCTGGATGTCCTAAAAAGTGTACCATAAAAGTCACAGTTCACATATTCTGTGACAATGCAAAGCTGTAGCTTTTAAACTCAGAAGAGAATGGAGACAATAAAATCATGGAAATTAGATCAATTTAAAAATAATAATGGTGGTGATAGAAATTAGAAAAGCAATAAAGTAAGTCTATCTCCCAGAACTGAAGGGGTCACCAGACACATGAGCTACCTATAAAATGAATTTTAGATGCAGCACAGCAAAGCACATCATTGTAACATGTCTTATCACCCAGGGACAAGAAGAGAACACTGAAAACTTCCAGAGTGAAAGGATGAGCTGTGAGAAGGGCATCGCATTTCTCTAAAAGAACTCCAGAAGCTAAAAGAATATGGAGCAATTCTTCAGGATTCTCAAAGAAAATGATTTAACACTTAGAATTTTATACCCAGCTCAGGTATGAACATTGGATAAGGATATTTTGAAGACAGGTAAGGGCTTGAGAATTTTAATTCCTGTGCACCTTTGGAGTAAAACACAAAAGGGAAAGGAATAGGGTTCTTACCCCAGGGGAGACCCGCTAGGGTGGAGAGTCTGAAGAGAGTAAGGGATAGCAGTTGTTGGACTGGGTTCCAACAGTCATAAAGGTCCATGTGTAACTCCAGAAAAAGTCATGACATAGAGCTAAGATACAGGACAAAGAAGAGCTTGTCTTGGGAAGATCCGGAGAACATGTCAATGTCACTGCTGGGATGTCAGGCTACGTGGGGCCTCATGTTCTCTGTCCCCAGGCATGTTCAAGTTCATGGTGCTTGTCACAAGTTACACTTTTAAACATTCTTTTTTGTGGTTAGCTGTCCATAATATAAGGACTTTGTCTATTCTACATATTGTACAATCTTAGGAATCTTGCCCAGGGCCAGTACAAGGCTGTGTTCATTAGAATTTGGTTGAATTACAGGACAAAATAATGAATCAATGAAGATGATAACTGACACCTTGTGGAACTCCTGCTGAGGACAGTTTTGAAACATTGGATGATCATAAGTCGGCTCTGAAGACAAAAAAGCCAAGAGAGAAGGTGGCCAAATTCACAGCTCCAAAAGTGTCTTGTTTTTATAGTTTCTGATTTTTAAGTTACTGACCATTTGTAAAGCTGACATCTCAGATGTCCCCACCCAGACCACTGAGAACAGAGCCTGTGTTTTTGGAATGGCAGTGCCTAAAATCTTGCCGCTTTGAGAGAGCTCATGGGGAAGACTCCACAGCATCAAGAGGGAAGATGGAGAAATGCAGACTCCAACTAACCCCAGACCTGCTGAGTCAGAACCCCCAGGGGGACGTCTGCAGGTCACCCATGGGTGTGCTGACTTTCGATAAGCCTTGCTGCAGCCACCAGGGGGCAGTGTCCATCAAGCCCTTGGTAGTAAGGGCTCTGACCTGCTTGCTTTCACTGTCCACCTGACAGTACGTGGCATTCAGTGGCCCTTGCACAGGTAACTTTGGGATGAAAGGTGCAGTTCTAGGCATCTTGCACACTCTGAATTATAAAACCTGTAGCACATCCGGTCACGTCACCATCATTGAGTCCTCACTGCTTCCTCCTGTGCAGCTCTGTGTTTAACATAGTGACACTGAAAGTATGATTGACAGGTGTGAACATCTTGGTTCATCCACCAGGTGACTTTGTAACTTTCAGCCAGGACCTAAACTTTCCTCCTTGTATTACATCCTGTGACTGTCATAACAAAGAAGTGCCACAAACGGGGTGTCTTAAAGCAACAGGAACGTATTCTACCACAGTCTGGAAGCCAGAAGTCTAAGAGCAAGGTGTGAGCAGAGCCATGCTCCCTTTGAAGGTCCAGAGGAGACTCCTTCCTGCTTCTCCTGGCTTCTGCTAGCTCCCAGAACCCCCTACCCCATGCTCCTCGGCTGTGACACCTCACCCCAATCTCTGTGTCCATCCTCACTTCGTCTCTTCCTTATGTGTCCCTCTCTATTTTCTCCTCTTATGAAGACATTGATCATTGAACTAGGACCCTCTCTACTCCAGCATAACTTAACTAATGACTTCTGCAATTATCCTATTTCCAAATAAGGTCCCACTCTGAAGTTTAGAGACATAGATTTGGGGGGATGGGCACTATTCATGCCCTTACACTCACCTATATAATGTGGCCATCATGGTCCTTACCCCTTAAGCATGTTGAGGGGTGGGGGCAGTGTGATAAATGTACACAAATGACCCTAGCCAGCTTGACTCAGTGGATAGAGCATCGGCCTGCAGACTGAAGGGTCACAGGTTCGATTCCAGTAAAGGGCATATGCCTAGTTTGCAGGCTCGATCCCCAGTAGGGGGCATGCAGGAGGCAGCCAATCGATGATTCTCTCATCATTGATGTTTCTATCTCTCTCTCCCTCTCCCTTTCTCTCTGAAATAAAATATATATATTTTTAAAGTACACAAATGAAAATACAGAATAAGTGCTCAACAGACATAGCATTTGTCATTTTTGTTCATGTACCTACAAGCCTCTGCCCTCAGTCTGACTTACTGATCCCTGAGCTGTCATAACTTATCTATGACCTTCAACCGCATTGCTATCTCTGTCCACTGATTGACAAGTAACTCACTCAGCAACTCTTGTTGAACAAACAATATTTGCCTGATGACTGCTTTCCCTCACATCTCCATTACAGACAGCGATCATAGTTCAGACTTTTGTGACCACTGTGCAAACACAGCAAAGAGAGTGCGGGACCATATGTCATCATACATTTCTCCCAGACTTCTCTGTGGCTTGGCTTGTACATTGGCCTCACTTGGCCTCCATGTGTTTTGTTGCTTTTTTCCAGGAGGACTCAATTAGCTAGTATAGGTGAGGCAAATGTATTTTTAGACTTAAATCATTCAGGTGCATGAGAAATAAGATTTATAGTCAATATCATCTTTTGACCAAGCGTCAGGTGTTCTTTTATATAAATATCTTGCATTCTGTAGGAACTCTGATGCAAATGGAGGTTTTTAATTGAATTAGCAATGCAAGCAAACCATCCATCTGAGTGGCCACATGAGGACTACGTGGAGTTTGGAGAGGAGCCCTGAGAAGTGCTGGTGTCACAAGCCCACGCATCAGCGGACTGGAGAGTGGCATTTGTGACAGAGCTACACCCTATGAATGGAGTCAACCAAGTGGGGAGTGGAAAATTTATTTTCTGACAGGGGTGTCAGCCCTATCATCAGGAGCCAATGACAACAAATCCATAGCTCAGTGAAAACCTGACGGGGTGGAAAACCAGGGCAAGAGGCCGCGCTCTGTCCCTGCTGTCCGAACGTAATTCCACAGCAGTGATGGCCCCAGCTGGCTCCACAGATGGTGGGCTCCCACAAGAAACCCAATGAGGGCGAGACAATTCAGGGTTATCCATGAGCCCCCAAAATCATTGCTGCCTTCTCTGCAGAGCAAAGCGTGGTGGCAAGATTGGAATCCCAGGCCCTGGTGACTTTGGCCGTCTGGACGTCCCTTCCCCCATGGAACCCGCCTGTCTGCTGCAGTCCGTCCGGAGTCCTGCCCTTTCTGATAAACAGGCTCCCTGCCACCCTTAGGGTGCACTTTGCTTCTTGAGACAGCAAAGATCAAACAAACCAAGTTTGCACCAGAAGTCGAATGGGAGGGAGGATGCTCTAATGCTCCAACTTTGTGCTGCTTGTCGCTCGCACGCTAACTGCACTCTGTGGACCCGAGTGACGAGGGTCCCATTTCCAGCACAGCATGGAGTGGGTGATCTCCTCAACTGTAAAATGAAGCCGTAAGAGCACAGCATGAAAATGTATTAGCAACAGTTAGATAAGGGGGACCTCAGCAAGGCGTACACGCTTGCAATTGGTAAAATAATGCCTGTACAAATTGTTTTTGGTACATTAAGTACCTTTCACAGCCAAAATTAACAAAACAAAAAAAAATAAGGAGGAGGAGGAAGAAGAAACAGACACGACACAGAGACACAGAGCAGTACACAAAGGCAGACCCAGTTGGTTCTCCGGCAAAGTAATTTCATGCAGAAATCCTGTATTGAAATTGTTTCTCTCGTTGACAGATCTGGTGTACAATGACAAATGACAAGGTGCCGGCAGCTTGTCAGCCTGAGCTGGGGGAAATCTCACGCAAACCCCTCCGTAATATTAATAAGTGTGCGTCGCTTCCAACAAAAGGTGTTTTAAGCCTGTGAGCACTGTGGCCAAGCAGGATGTCAGGGAAGAGCGGCGAAGGGACGCTGAGGACGGATGTGTGCACGTGTACCAGCCTCGCAGCCCTTACCAGCTACAACATGCTGACAAGGAAACACGGGAGATGAAAAATGACCTGGCTCCACAGCTGAGTCTCAGACTTCCAGTGTCTGAGTGATCGGTGTGCTCAGGGTCCCACCATGAATGTCATGGAGACTATGAATTTGATAACAAACCTAAATGTGTGAGTGTCATGAGGAAGCCTGCTGAATAGAACGGATGGAGAACATCGCTTTTGAAAGCTGCCCAGGTCAAAGGGAAGATTGATTGCAGTCGAAGATCTTAAATGGTCTAAAAATAAGCAGCCCGGGAAGCCTGAACATGGCTGGGCTCCCCTGGAGCAAGGCCATTGGCCACCTGCTTCTCTCCTGCCGTTGGCCCTCGGCCATGGGGAGTCACTGCTGAGTCCTTTCTGCCTGGGTGACAGGAGGTGAAGGTTTTTGGAGTTTATCTCAGGGGGTGGTGTAACCAAGTGTCACCATGACACACACATGTAAACAGAACCTGTCCAGCATGCACACAGTGGGGCAGCAACTGCTGAGAAGCATTCCAGTCAGGCTATTACGACAAAGTGGGTTTCCCCAAACTCCAAGGTAAAACACGATCACCTGTTACGTAAGGGTGATGGTTTAAGAGACGTCTGAGGAGCATAGGGTTCCTGGGTGCCCACAGTCCCACACGTGGGTGAGTGAAAACCCTCAGTCTGCACTTCCTCACCGGTGAAAGGAGATGGATGAACACGGGGCTGGGTCCGGCACCTCTGAGGCCAATGTGGCCTCTAGATTCAGGGACGAAAGTGCCTTTCACAGGCCACATGCTTCTGCAGATGAATGTCTTTCCTTTCCAGTCTAGCGACGCTGGGGATACTACAGCTTTCTTCTCTCACAGGCCAGGGAAGCATGACTGGAAGCCATTGCCCAGCTCCGCAGCCGCTGGGTTTGGGCAGATGAGCTTGTTTTCGTTGGTCTTAAAGACACCTGCTCCCAGCATGTTGTTCCACCATGGCACCAGGAGCTAGCGCGGACGATGTCACTGAATACCGCTGACCACCTGGCTGGAAGAAGGGCTGTGTGATTCCTCACCATGGGTGCTGACTGAACACAGCACCACAGTGTCCCTCCCCGCAGACCACCCAGGATGCGGGACACTAAAGCTCTGGGGCATGTGATCATCCTTCGTGTAAAGTCAATGTGTCCATCTTAACTCACCTGAGGCACTGCGCAGGCCAGTGTGCCCCTGCTCACTCAAAGGTGAATCTGCCCCATTGCAGGGTTGTAGGTCGAAGCAGACACAGCAGTTGGAATTACTGGGCACAATCATGTAGCAGCTACGAAAGCCCAGATTTAACTCAAACGCGTAAAATAAAGTAACTCATTCCTGTCTTTCCCAGCTAAGTCCTGTCCCCTAAAATATGTTTCCATAAATTCTAGACTGAACAGTCACCAAAATCTTAATAGGGGTATTGGAATCTATAAAGATGCCTTTTTTGATAAACAGCAAGAATGAAAGTCCATTTGGAAGGACTATGGGATAAAAATATCAAGGTTGAAAGCAAGAGCCAGTACATGGTCCAAAGATCGGTCAGAATCAACAGCTTCCCCCTGACTCGCTCCCCTTGCCTGCGTCTTTGTTCATTATATTTATATTATGAACCTCTCATTGCTCTCGAGGCCTTATTTTTAGCAGATAAACATGGGGGAAAGCACTGTTGTTTAATCTTTGGTGCAAAGGAGCCCTGAAATTATCCACTTGGAAGAATCTCCTCTACAGATCTGACACTTTCCTGTTATTAGTTTGAACTATAATTACTAATTTTCTGATCTAACCTTGAAAGGAATCTGAAAACAATAGAAAAGGGGCTTGATGTGAACTGAAGTCCTTTTGAGAAAAGAGATATTATTTTCTGAAGCTCCATAGCTCAGCATGTCAGTCCCTCAGAGATAGCATTCTTGTTTCAAATGCAGCTGCCATAGGCAGGGTAATTCATCCAAGACTGAACTTTCTTTAAAAATTCTATAGATGCTATTTAACAATAAACTTCCACAAAGACAGTCATTATACCTGGATCCTACTGCAAAAGCTGGAGGCTTCTTGTACCTTTTTTGTTTGTGCATAAGGGCTTCCAAATACATATCTCCCAAATACACTAACTTTAGCATTTGAAACTTTTTCCTTAAATGGCAAGATAAAAATGGGAAACATTAATATGTGGAAAATCAATAGGCTGACAATTAGCATCTTTCAATCCAAATAATATCCAATTAAACCCAGGCTTGTATCTCAGTGATTGTATTCTATAGAAATAGTACTTACTTTTAGAAACCACATTGGCTTTATCTGCCTTGCAGATTCTTATTTTCCATTAACATTTTATTACTAATGAGCCTACATTCCTTGGGCTCCAATGCATGTCTGGAAGAGGTAGGATATAATAAGAATTTTTTAGAAAAGGAAAAAATAAAAATAAAAAAGAATTCCATCCTGGCCATGTCGTTTCTGATGAGAATTACTCCTTTGATATCAGACCTCAGATTTTACACCTACTGAACATTGCATGCTCTATTCTAATAAAACCAGGAATAAATCACCCTTAGGCAGAGGAATTGCAAGAACTAACATTTTTAATACAGCTATTCGAGGGCATAGTGATGCAAATATGTGAGTATAGTGGGCATGACAGCCTCAATTTGTGTGTGAATGTCTGAATAAACACCAACCTACTTTAAAGAGAAGAATTTAAAGTGTGTCAATAAATTACAGAAATGTTACCAGAAGTCAGAGTGCTTTTTAATGTAATAAATTTTATAAAACATTGATACTTGAATGATTAAAATCTGTACTTGTAAATTTTAAATTATATTATCGATTGTAATATAATTATTACAATAGAAATGAATTACGGTTTCTGTCAGTTTTCTGGGATATAAAAGTATTATGTTTTTTCAAAACACAATAGATTACTTTTTTAATGGACTACATCTGAGATTTAAAATATGGATAATTATTTCAAATATTGTATTTGTATTTTTAATAACAACACAAAAAGAGGAGCTATGATATTTTGAAAAGCTATAAATGTATTCTCCTATGTGTTTTCAACCTATAAATGCTTTGTCTCCCTTCACAGAAGTGTTTCTGTGCTTTAATTTTTTTTATTTTTTGTGTCTCAAAAGCCAGGACCTGCTATATACAGTTAGGGTGCAGTTAGGGGAAAATCTCAGCCTGGTCTATCTGGACTATGCCAAAGCCTCTGCTGGGGGTCAGCTGACCCAGCACCCTACCCAGGTCCCCACCTTCTCAGTTTTCTGTGATGACCAAAATGTAGCTGTGATATCTCACAGAAACACGTTTACTCCTTGCAAACCCATTATGAAGCCCAACTCTTGGTTCTGTAATTGAGGTCCAAGAAACATGTCCATAGAAAGGCAGATCATGGATTTGTGCTGGAGTTAGAAACTGGCTTTGTAGGATGTAAACGCATGACGTCCCAGGGCTTCCCCTGCACCCCTTACGCCTGGGGGCCAGAGCTGAGCACCTTCGGGGATATCAGTGCTGCTGCCGATGACGAAGTGATTATGGCAGTGATCGGATTGGGTGGAAAGGGTCCTTTTGCCCTCTTTCTGCTGGAAAGTTTTGGGTGAAGTAGAGAAAGCTGTGAATGCAAACACATGATTTTCTAGGAAATGTATTGGTGTTGGAACAATGGTTCATCGGGCACCTCAACTGCTTAGTTCCAAGATCAACATTTTCCAAGTTACTTGAAATTGTCTAGAGTTTCCACTTAAAACTAAAATCCACCAACATGGAGCCCCTCTTCTGTGTCTGTGAACAAGTCCAATTTGGCCTTGGGATCTGGCTGGGAGAAGCCTGGTCCTCTCTGTGACTCCCAGGCCAGCCTCGCACCATTCCCTGGGCTCAGCGGGAGCCTGCAGAATCAGGAGACCATGCCAACAGGTTTTCGTTGCCATTATCACTTCCCTTCACATTTATGAATTCTTATTCCATTTCTAGAGGCAGAGGAGCAGAGGGGTTGAGAGTGTGTGAGGAAGCAACTTAACCAGCAGAGCCTGTTTCCGCATCTGGAACTCTGGGGTAGGGCTTTTTCATTTAATTGCCCTTGGTAATGAGACCCCGCCTCCTATGCCAGCAGGTGCGCAGGCCTGGGAACAAAAGGAGGCACAACTTCCAGGAGAGGTGAGAAATCCTCTTCCTGGCACACCTGTGTCAGAGCACTGACTTCCGAAATCCTCATGTCCTCACTTCACTCAGTGAGTGGTAAGACTTCGCCTGTGTCTCCACACTCCTCCCAGTTCCACGATGTTAGTGGGCTCCACGTGCGCTCTTCCCTGAGCTGCGCCTCTGGCTCCAGGGACTTAGCCAGTTCCAACCACAACCACAAAACAGCTCTAATTGGGTGGAATTAAAGTAGAAAGAAAAGTGAAATCTAATCATTTACAAAATTAATTGTAACTGTAAAACTTCTTCTCCTACAAAGATTCCACCCAGCGGGAGTGGCTCAGCTGGTTGAGCATCATCCCACAAACCAAGATGTCACCAGTTCAATTCCTGTCCAGAGCACATGCCAGGGTTTGGGGCTCCATCCCCAATACAGGGTGTGCAGGAGGCAGCCAATCTATGTTGGTCTCTCCTTCTCCCTTCCTCTCCCTCTCAATTTAATAAAAACAACAACATTTTTAAAATAAAAGGATCCCATTGTTTTCCATTTGTGTGAATGCAGAATATAAACTAAAATGAATTATAAAATTTCTGAAATGCAGTGTGGAACTCATGGCATTTGTCAGAGTACTTGAAACACTGAGGCTTTGGAACTCCCCAGGAATCAACGTGTCTCTGCCTGTTGAGCCACAGCACCGTTGATAACGGATGGCATTGCACTCTCGAAGTCCAAGGAGGCCTCCCAGAAAGTGCCCATCTCTCAAGTTCCAGGGGCTTTGCCAAGGAAAGGAAAGAGAGAAGGTTTTAAACCGTTGGGACTTAGAATGGCATGTTCCTTGTCCATTTCTTTACCTTTTCTTTCTTATTTGTTTAACAATGATTGTTGATTAGAATCCTAGAGTAGAGACGTCAGTCAGGGAACACACAGAAGAGCAAAATGAAATTACGATCCAGCTAACAGCTACTGTGTCATTTCAACTGTGTTTTTAAAAATTCAGTCTTACCACTTTCTGTTCTTTTGGAAATAACGGATGGTATGAAATTTAATGTCTTTCCCGTTTGTTTGTTTTTTTTTTAAAAAAAGAAAAACAAAATAACCCCACGGCCCTCTTCACAATAGAAAGGGGAATGCAGAAAGGGGGTTCCCGGGAAAGGCCTGAGCCATGGCGTCTGGGGAAGACCTTTCGGGAGCTGTGTGGTGCCCACAGAACAGTAAGACTGGCAGATGGAGGTTAGTAAATGCATTGCTGTCTACCGGGCAGGCCTCCAAAATATTAATTCCTTCCTACTGAAGTCTGTCAAGCAGTCTTTACGATCTTGCTCCCTTTATTCCAATTTCCTGCTCCCTCTCTAGTGACGATCGCCACCGCTTTTAAATGTCCCTCCCGTCTGGAGGAAGTGCCGTGGCTCACGAACTCTCCAGCCTGTGATCCAGTTCCGAGCAGGAGCTGCTCCCTGGAGACCAGCCAGTGGTCCTCTCTCCACGTCTAGGCTAGGAATCGGGGTCAGGGACAGCCCCTCGGCAGGGTCGTCCGCGTGGCTCCGAATGCTGAAGTAGCAGCGTTGGACACATTTAAAACTTGCTGTTTGTGCAATTACTAAAAACTGCACCATTAGCCAGATTTTCAGATTGCATGAGTGCAGATCATTAAGTGTTATTACAGTATTAATTATTAGAAATGTCCCGGACTGCCCAAATTAAATTGGGATAGTCAACGACCTGCGCGTTCCCAATACCACGGGCAATTTCCCCGAGATCTGCCTCACCGGGCAGGTGTCTTCCCACGCCATTCCCATTATTTCACATTAAGTACCCACTGGGGATCCTGGAAGAAAATTAATAAATCTGATCCTAATATTTCCCTATGACAACCTTGCCACAGAAACTTCCAGAAAGAAGGGAGACCTGAAACCAATGCTGATGCTTAAGTGACAACCAACACCTGATGCAGGAAGTCGAGGAGATATAATCAGCATTTTGACTGGGATGAACCTTCTGGTTACAGGCGTGACTTCATGGAACTTCAGTGTCTTATAATCTGTGAAGTTAATAATAAAAAAAGAAAGTGAAATAAGCATCAATATTTAAGGCCAGTCCATTCAAAACTGCATGAGCATTTTTAAAACACCTCTCAGTAAATACCACCAAGTTGCTTCCCAAATCACCTGAATGCCAGGTCCTGAACCCATCACCTTTTTGCCGACAAAGCCTCCCTGGCCGCCCTCCTTCCCGTTAGCCCTTCAGAGGCCAGAGTCCCCTCCCAGGTGGAGTTCACTGTGACCACCTAGCCACCACATACGTCCAGCACATGACCCCTTATCCATCAGAGCTGGCCTCTGGCCACTTGAGCATCTTCTTCATTGAAAAGAACGTCCAAGGGGAAAGCATCAGCTTCTGGGAGTTCTACCTGATGCTACAAATGCAAAGACCAGTAATAGGTTTGAATTTATAAAGCTTGTTTAACCGCGTGTCTCTGCACAGCCGCCTCATGGGGAACCTGGCACAAGAGAGAGATGAGATGACCCTGGGACCTGACCTCATGCACTGCCGCATGTTTGAGGAACCACAGAATGACAACCTGAACTCGGCCCCGGAGGCCTGGCTGTCTTCTCCCCACTAGTTCAGGGAGGCTTGTTGGAGGTTCCCCAAAAAGCACAGAGTGGACACAATTGTGGGTGAAACGGTGCTGTGAGGAACCAACCAGGAAAGGCTCATGGCGATTCTGGTCCCGCACAGTGGGAGGCCTGGGCCAGGGTTCCTGGCAACGGGGTCTGGCAGACACACTTCCGTGCCAGGTGCTCAGAAACTAGCCACAGCGAAGGATTTACAAATCCCTGTTGGGGCATATGCTTTATTATACAAGCGCATCAACATCTCAAACACCAAACATCTCTGTTTCTCCATCTCTCCACCCTACTCTCCTTCCATACCCCTTCACATCTCAGAGGACTGGGGTCAGGGACAGAGGTTGGGGCTCACAGTTCTTGGTGACTGGTGTCCCCCAGGGTGAGTGGTGACGGGCATGGTCCCTGTAATAGCCGCTCCTGCTCCCTTAGGGGCCACACCTGTAGGGGCAGTGTCAGAACTGGAGTGGGCCTCTCGGACCCTCTTCCCCAGTCTCTGTAATCCCAATAGGACGTGGCTAGTGCCAGCTAGCCTGGGTGTCAACACCTGGCATCTCTGGCTGAGCATTTCCAGTACCTGGAAGGACAGGATGGCCTGATCGTCAGCCTTCCCCAATCTGCTGGCCCTTCCATAAGTTGAAAGGGTTGTTGAAATAGTAATAATGCTAGGTTTGCGAAGGGCTCAGAAGTCCCGGTCTTATCCAGCTCCATCACCATCAGCAGCTCACCAAGTCAGCAAACGTTCTCCCATGTTTACAAGTATTTCTTCGTCAAGGGAAAACACTATATTAATATTTTCACTCCAGTGATTTCACTCCTTCCCCTTTCTGTCAAATGCAAGCCTTTTGCATTGATTGTCTCTCAGTTTTTCTTGGCAATTTCCAGACAACAGAACAGCACAGGGTCTGCCGAGGGCAGGTACTGGCGGAAGCTGCTCCAGCTGCATCAGGCAGGAGCAACCTGTGTTTTCTCTTCCTCCGCCTATTCAGCTCAAGGAGGTGGCAACTTCATAGCCCACTAAGTCTATTTAAATGCAAACTGTGTTGAGTACTGTCTGTGTCATTCTGTTATTTCAAAAGATGGAGAAGAAATTAAACATAAAAACTTGTTAAGGCAAAGTTAAGATTACAAATTTAAGCACAAAAACGTCGGTAAATGCAAATGCCAATGTTCTAATTGTAACATTAACTTCAACACATTTCACATCCCGGCTGCATTGACTGTATGTTTAAAAGGTCTAATTAGAAACTTGCGCTGTTATGGGCGATGTGGGTGAACACTTACTATGAGAGCATTTATTTCCCACAGCTTTACCCCCTTCAGGTAGTAAGCGCCTTGAAAGTAGGTTTTCCTTTAATTCACTGTGTGTTTAGTACCATCTACTAGTATATGGTGTTGATCCAACAAAAATAAAACAAGTCTAGAAAAATTCTCAATTCAGCCAGGAGCAGTGCAGTAGCCTGTTGTGTTATAAGATCACAGTTTCCCCTCTCACTCCAACAAGCCCAACTGGATACTGTCTACGCCTCTGCAGGTTCCACCTTGCTCACTTCTGCCAACAGGATAACCTCACCAAACCAGGAAAGGACATCACCTCTGACAAGAGCTGGTGCTCCCTGAGCCCAGGCCTGCTAGCTGCCAGCTCTGTCCCTGTTACACTGCCCTAGGGGTTCCCATCCCCTTCAGTTCCTGACACCCCTATGCATCGCCTCTTTGTGTGGCCTTCAAGCCACTCCCAACATCCCCATGCAGATCAAAGCCCAAGATCTACCCTTTGTTGCACATACCTCCAACTTCACTTTATGTGATTCTTTGATAAAAACATGTTGAGTTAAAGGAGCTCTTTATGTATGGTGGCGACAAAGCCTTTGCCTGCAGAAAGTACCCTTACAGAGCAATTTTACAAATGAGGGTGCTGGAGCTCCCCACTGCTAATGGTTCGGGAAGACCCATCTTCACAGCCTTCAAACAACCATGCTTAGTTACAGTTTGTTGAACTGAAAGGCTGATGAGTGGATCATATATTAACACTATCCTACACTCTTCTTGTGTATTCTCAGGAAAAATCACTGCCTCCTTATCTGACTGTCCATGAGCAGGAGTTGCTCTCACACTAAATGCCCCCCTCCAAGCCGGCCCCTACACAGGGTACTAGCCCAGACTTCCTTTTCCAACCACGTTAGCACTTGTGGGAACAGGTAAAATGGTCACATATGTTTAACCATGCTGTTTATTAACCAGATACTAAGGTCTGGCAACTCTTACAGTGAGCGTTAAAGATCAAGGGTGTTTTTTGCACAACACGGGCCCACGATGCTTCAAGATCTCGAAAGACAGCTCCTTGGCCACTCACCCTGACCTCAGGCACCCACGAAGTGGTCATCCCAAGGACAGACCTCGTTGTCTGAGAGGAAAAAGCCAGGTGGAAACTTCCAGGTGATCTCGGAGAAAGCCAGCAGAGTTCTCCATGAGATTGAGAACTTCTGAGGAATCATATTTGTTTCTATTAGCAATCTATGGAATATATCCTATATGATAAAAGCCTAATATGCTAAGTGTCCAGTCATTGGTCCAACCAATCAAAGCATAATATGCTAATGATATGCTAAGGTCGCTCAACCACTCACTATGACATGCACTGATCTCCAGGGGGAAGATGCTCTGACCGGTAGTTTAGCTTGCTGCTGAAGTCCAGCCGATTGGGACTGAGGGAGATGGGCCAGACATGCTCTGGAGCCCTCCTGTGGTCCCTCCCTGGCTGGCCAACCTCCCCAGCCCTGATTGTGTACCAGTGGGGTCCCTCAGCCTGGCCTGCACCCTCCCACAATCTGGGCTGAGGGACCCTGCCCCGAGTGCATGAATTTCATGCACTGGGCCTCTAGTTGGTACATAATCCATGTAGAAAGAAGAGCATTTATGTCACAAAAAGCTCACCATGCTTGGAGGCAAGGAGTTCAGGAAATCTGATATGATGAAGGAAGGAAAGTGGTCTAATAAAGATAAGGCTCCACAGCAGGAGCCGAGGCTACAGATGCCAATTCACACCTGTTAACTGCTGCGAAAAACGACAGACAGCAACATCAGTGATGCCGCTCACATGGATTTCCACACGTGAGACACCACCTACTCATTGATTACAGTCATTTTATTTGAGTAACTCTAAGTCTGAAGTAATTGCCACAGTTATGAAGCCCTGTCACTGACCACAAAGCTAAGACCATAGACACTGTGTGTGAATGTATGTTTGAGATAATGGTGAGTGCACAATTATGAATGTAATATATGCACAGATATATAAATATGAGCAATCACACTCCTTCCATAGGAGCACATACATGACTTTGTGTGCACATGTCCGTGTGTGTATATGTATGTGTGTCTGTGTGTGCCTCTGTGTATGTGTGTGTATATGTCAATGTGTCTGCATGTATGTGTCTGTCACACACAATATGTGTGTATGTCTTCATGGGTGTCTCTGTATATGTCTGTATATGTGTGTGTATATGTCTGTGGGTATCTGTGAGTGCGTCTGTGATTAATGTGTATGTGTGCATGTGTGTGTGTGTGAGTCTGAATGTCTGTGTGTCTGTGTCTATGGTTTGTGTGTATGTGTGCTGTGTATGAGTGTGTGTGCCTATGTACACGCCTGTGTACACACCTGTGTGTATGTCCCTGGGGAAGGGGTGACAAGGGCTATCTCCAGCAGCACCAGAATTTGCTGACTAGTGTACCAAGCCTTGTGTGATATTGTCTCCACATAAAATGGAAAAGAAGAAAAGCATGAGAAAGGAACGCATCAGGCTCCCTAGGGAGGAAGCAGTCACATGCAGTATTAATGTAGCGTTCCAGAGGATAAGTAAAAGCACCGCAGCCGTTACACATTTCGGAAGGACCATTTTTATTCTCTGTCAGGCCCAGCTCAGAGAGGCAGTGAAATATAATTATGGATGGCTGAGCAGCCCAGCGGTGTCACACGGGGATCCACGTGGGGCAAGAGGACCTGATGAGTTGTAGTGTTTGTGTTGAGAGGTTGTGTTCAATCACCAAGCCTGCTTATGACAGATCAATGAACAGGAACTCATTAGGTCCCGACCAAAACTAGCCATCAGAATGGGGGTGTCCACTCAGGTGTATGAGGGTTAAATTATCTATTGTTTTTACTGTTGTTTCATTTCACAAAACTGCAGAAGTCCCAGCAACATTTTGTCAGTAAAAAACAATAAAGAATATGAAAAGCCCATCTTCACAGAACATTGGACATCGCAAACAACCGACAGCGATGATCGGATATATCAAAACTGACACAGAAACTTTGGCCGGTGATTGAGCCATATCTCACGGGGACAGCACGGCGTGTCCACACGCCCTCAGATGAAGCCACATGTCCAGGAGGACCAGGGCACTGAGCTTATGAATGTAATTGAATCGGTGGTATTGGATGATGGGGGGAAATTGGTGACATTGCAAAACTGGTCACTAGATTTTCAAGCACAGTGATGCCTACTACGCAGAGACCCAGGGAAGCAGCTGGATTAGCAGAGATGCTAATTTTGTTCACACACCTTTTACAGACACCAGTAATGAACCTACTATTAGTGGATTTACTATTCATTGTCTTTTTAAAAAAATGGATACACACTTTGGTTCTAAAGTCATCAAAGAGCCAAATTTTTCTTGAAAATGGGAAAATGATTCCTACACCTTCTCTCTCATGATTCACTTGTACCCATACGGCATGAATTCTCTGTGCTTTAATATCACTTTGTGTCTTTCTAATATTGCACCAAGAACTGTGTGTGTGTAAGCCTGTGTGTATACCTGTGCACTGGGTGTGTGCATGTGTGTGCGCGTGCACGTGTACGTATAGAAATTACAAATTAAATCAGGAAGGGACACTGTTTGTCTTGTGCTACTTACAAGTAGGAGAAAAACAAGTGCATGGGGGGCAGGCAGGGGTCAGCCCCTCAGCCACAGATGTGCAGGAAGGGCCGATTATGCAGGACTGGTGCCCCTGGGATTCCCTCGGCCTTCCTAGTCGTATTCTTGGGGCTTTTCCGTGTGTTATACGGCTGCACATCTGTTTCCCGGGTTTCTGAGAGACTGTATTTAAAGCATAAAGGTTTGGTATTAAGGGAAATAATTAACGTGTTCTTGGCACCTGGCCAGGAGGAATCGACATCACCTGAAAGGGAGAGACTCTCTTCACTGCCTCCCCCCACCATCATCTGAGTGCTTCCTGGAGTGATTCAGAGCAGGGCTACAATGGCACAGCCTCCCTCACAGAGATGAGCTGTGATGTGCACATGGAGGTGGGGACGCGCCTTCACAGGTGCTGCCGAGCACCTCACTCTGGGGCACTCAAAGTCAACTGAAGAGTGTATTCATAAACTATGACTTAGCATCATCCCCTTTACTTCTTAAAAACTATATCGTTGCATTGATAAATTGTAAATCTTGAAAAGATTTCAATTTTGAAATATGCATGTAGACACACCTCCAATTCTTTTGTTAAAAATTTATGAGCACTGTTCTGAAATTTATTTCCACTTTTCTGAGCACAGCACCATTTCCCCCAGTCTTATGGGGGGAAAGTTTCTAGATGTTTCAGGGATCATTTTAGTCTCTATTTTCTTTGGTTACACAGAGAAACTCATCCTCATAGATGAAGAGAAGAGCTGAAGAACATATATGCATAGCACAGGGACACAGACAACAATGTGGTGAGGGCCAGAGGGATGGGAGGGTGCGGTCTGGGTGGAGGGGGGCCATGAGGGGAAATGGGATATCTGTAGTTATGTCAACAATAAAAATAAAATATAATTTAAAATAAATAAAAACTAGAGTAGGAATGGAGGGAAGGAGGTATAGACACCGGCTTTGTTCTCTCCCTGCTGTTGCAACGATTTCAGTATCAAGTATATGGCATAGGTGCAGTCTGTCCTCTTCTATCAGCGTTCCATATTTCAGATACGATGTATTTCTTCTTGCCTTGTTTTCACATTCATAAATCATTTTAATTTTTTTAAATTTAGGAATAGCTCAAGAAGATATTCATAGTTAGCTGCTCATCCAACACAAAAATGGGTTCCCCTCTTAAATGTTTCTGAAAATCACTGTGGGACAGTGAACATCCATTTCAGGAAGCGGCATAATTGTTCCCCAGCAGAACATACTTGGAGAAGGTTTGCACGCAGCCAGCACACCTTTGAGAGGGGAATCCGCAGCGTCTGTGTTTTCCTTATCCGTCCGGACTGCATTTGGGCGTCCTGCAGCCATCAGCCTCCAATACCATGGCCTGGTGGGGAAGCGGCGGGTCGCTGGGGCACCTCCAGGAGCAGTGGCTGTGGGAGTGATTGAATGGTGTCATTTCAGGCCTTTTGTCAGACAACAGGCAGCACTCTCCAGAGATTGATGCAGAAGAGCTGGCTTTGCAGCCAGAGCGCAGACGGATTGATATTACTCTCCAGCCGGGATGAAGATGGAGTGACTGTTATCATACTCAATACGAGGCCTTGTCAGCTGTAGAAAATCACCCATGTCACTGATTATGGGAGCGTTTCATGACTGTCACGTGAATTTAGTAGCGTGATATCACGAACAGGGTGCTGGGCCCAAACTCTGTATTTGTGAGAATAATAAAGGGTGCCTGCAAATTCATCCCATGGAGTCCCCAGAAAAGATCCCTGCATGACTGAGGCTCAGGGGTCTGGTCCCTGCCCCACACTCTCAAGCCACCTACGAGCAATGCCCTGAGCTGCCAACACGTGCAGCTCAGCACAGGTGGAGCCAGACCCGCTGGCGAGGACTTGTGTGTGCAAGTTTTCTAACACATATGTGCTGGATGAGGACACAGCATGCTGAGCTTCATAATTGGGGGGGGGCAGGGAGAAAAGACAAGAATAATGCGTATTTCATAAAATGTCTATGATTATTGGCCATGTTATTTCATGCACTCTTCACACACACACACACACACACACACACACGGACACACACACACTCACCACTCACAGTAAAGAAGCGAACGCAGTTTCTATGCTGTGATGGGGAACCTGAGGCTCACAGAGAGATGAAATACCTGGGCTTAGTGGCACATGCTGTCCCTGACCTGCGCTGGGTGAGAGGCGATCATTCCCTCTGCACCCCAGGTCTGGTCCCTGTGCCACACTCACAGGTACCCAGTCCCAGACCTATGTCTGATGTTGGAGGATGGTCCTTCGACAGTTCGCCTCCAAGCCCTGTTGACATGCAGACGTCCCAGGGGAGTGGGCAGAGCATAGAGCATGTCACTTCACAAGGAGGTAATCTGGCAGCAAGCATCCTGATGTCATAGAATCACCATGGCCAGCCAGATGAACATTCTTTCTCGTTTCCCAGTAGGTTTGGAACCACTAGAATAGACTTTCCATGAGGCCCAGCATTCACTTCTGAGCCCCCCACATGTGCTGCCCACACACAGAGGTAACCAGTACTTGTTGGGCCAATAATGACTTCCCAAGGTCAAAACCAAGAAATGGCTTCAGCTCACATGGAGGCCGGACTGGAGAGCCAGGCACCAAACACGCATCCTTCTTCAGGGGCAACTTCAGCTTCTCACAGCCAGAAGGTCCGACATCAAGAAAAGCCATGAGGCAGGTAACTAATATTCCCAAAAAGCCAGTTTTGATCAATAAAGTGTGGAGAGGCTCACACCATGATCTGTTCAGTTTACTGAACCCACGTGGGAAATCCCGGTGACAGGACAAAGAAATAAAGAGGAGGATTCCCATGGTGCTTCACGCCCAGTTACCGATCTCAATGCTAACCCACCAAACCATAGATTTTGAGATGATTGAAAATATACAATGAATTTTAATGCACAAAGCTTTCATTTTTAAATGCATCAAACTTTGGTTGTGGATTCACATTGATTTTAAAGATAAAAGCAAGCCAACATGTTGTTTTAAGTAGAAAGTCACTTTTACTCTCTTCTGCAAAAGCTAAATCATTTAAACAAAAAATACAAAACACTGCTTTTTTCTCTTTTCGGTAGCAATTTAAATTCGTTCTCCCTCTCTTTTAACACACACACACAAAATATGTATTTTTAATAAAAAGAAATCAGTAGTCATTAGCCACATGAATTCAATGAGCAAATGTGAATCTGACAGCTCTTATTGTCACCCAAGGCAAAACGACATCGCCCTCCATCCGCAGATCTGCTTAACTTAACATACCAGATATTAGTGTCAAGTGGGAGAAAGGGCAGATAATTTTAGAGGGTTGTTATTACATGACATTCGAAATCATACGCTACGTTCTGCAATACTCCAAGAAAGATAAAAATGAAAAATGAAGTTAATGAAAAGTTATTGCCTCACTGAAGACTGCAGAATCAGGCACTTTACATGAAAATAAACTCTTTTCAGACCATGAACACTTACAGAAAATAATAATTTAAGAGTGAATTGCCCTAATGGGATACTCTCCATCTCATGTCCACAAATAGTCTGCCCAGCTGACTCAGAACGCCTTGTTCTTAGCATCACACAAGATTCACAAGTACAGATTTCTGGAGGCTCTCATGACGGCTGCCATGAGAACCATGGGTGCTTCTCCCAGCAGGATGCGTATTCACACTTAAATACCAGGAAAGGGTTCACTTCCCATTGTTTATGTTACCGTGGGGAACAGACTCAGGCTGGGGGCCTGGTGTCCAATAAGGTTCAGTGGCTTCTCAGTGGCGGCCCTGGCAGAAGCCAGCATTCTGTTGTGTCTTATTTATAACTGAGATCCATGGTTGTGGTGGAAAGTTTGCCCATTTGGTGGGTTTTGTTTACTTGTTTGCACTTAAAACAAAATACATTAAGATTAAGCCTCTAAGGATTTACTAAAACATAAATCTGAACGTGGTATTCAATGCGGTGAGAGCTGTTTAGTGGTCATAATATGCACCACACATCCACAGAAAGTCTGTGTCTTTCTAGAACCTTCTACCTGGGACTTTTAAATGGTCCCTTATTTGGTTCTCTGGCAGTCTTGATATCGGTATCCTACTCCTACGAAGAAGCCCTTTTAATCTTAGCCCTTAAGTTTCAGGGGCTGTTTTTCTTGCTCACAGAATGGGTTCCATGATCCTGAGTGGGGCATTGAACTTCGCAATGGTCTCGCGTTTGCCTCTTTACTTCCGTCTTATTCAGAAAATGGTCCTGTGGAGGCTGACTCAGTCCTCTGCAGGCACCCCTACAATGTCTGTGTTCTGAGCTCTGTGAGGTTTCAAGCATCTTGGTCCTCACCATTCTGTGACAACAAAATGAGGTCAGAGTGTAAGTGCTGACATGTTGATGGACAGTCCCCTGCTCTGCCATCCTCATTACTTGAGATTAAGTCACCTAGTGATGATACTGGCAGTGTCCTCCTAAACTCGGGACAAAGTCCCATGCACCCAGCCACAGTGCTGCAGCCCCTGGTCACAGCATTTCACTGTGTCCTCTGCGAGGGTGCAATTGCCGCTGCCACTGACTCAAGCCTCAGAGAGCAGGCACTGGTGTCCTCAGAGCCACCCCATTCCAGAATGCCACAGGCCCGTCTTTTACTCAGGAGACCACAATGATGGACATGGTGTTCTGAGCAGACTCCTTGGGCTATGGCGTGCAGGAGGCATGGGCAAGAGCCGGGAGAAAGGCTGTCAGAGCTGGAAGGACAGCCTGGTGGTGGCAGAGCCAGGAGACTCTGAGGAGATGCCATTGTGAGTGGAAGGAGTGTTTCCGTTTGCAGGTTGAGACAGACACCTCTGTGGTCAGAGTGGCACTGGCTCATCCTCACACTGGGAAGACAGGATGGATCTGACTGGAGAGCTAGAGGGAGGGATGGGCGTATCAGCCTCAGCCTCGCTCTTCTCTGTGGGTTTCCCTGTCTCAGGGCAGGCATGCGGGCTCTGTTCTCCACCCGGGAGTTCATGGGGATGAGCCACCACCAAGAGGCCGGTGGTTTACACCTGGGCAGTGGCAGAGGTAGTTTACACCTGGGCAGTGACATTTGAACCTGAGGTACAGGATGAGCACATCCCTCACTCACAGGCCCCAGGTGAAGTCAGACTCGGTAGAGAAGAGCACAGAGATCCATTGACCTCCCACAACCCTGGAAGGACAATACAGTCTTTTTTTTTAAATTTCTTTATTGATGAAGGTATTATATATGTGTCCTTATTCCCCCATTTTCCCCTAACCCTCCCCCCATTCATGCCCTTACTACCCTGTTGTCTGTGCCCATTGATTCGGCTTATATGCATGCATATAAGTCCTTGGGTTGATCTCTCCCCCTTACCCCTACCCTCCCCTACCTTCCCTGAGGTTTGAGGTTCTGATTGATGTTAAGACTGTATTGTCCAGAGAAACATCGGACAATACAGTCTTAAAGAGTGACAGCCTTGAAGGGCAATGGCACAGAAGAAGCCAAGGAGAACTGGTGGGCTCTCATCTCCTCAGAGGGTTCCGACTCCACAAACACACTTCTTAGGTCTCGGCTCCTCTTCACACACCAGGCGAGCCTCCACACTCTGCAAGAAAACTTGCCACCCTCTTCGTGGAGAAAAAAGAAGACACATCACACATCCAGGCATTTCTTCCTCTCCACTGGACATACTGATGCCAATGAAATATGGCCTTTATTTGTCTTTGATATTCTGGATTTCTGTAAGACATTTTTTTTTAAGTTTTAGCTATTAATAGAACATTTTCAGAAACCCATCATCTGTGAGGAATGTGTGTTGGGAACTGGATGAATTTGTGATATTGTTAATCCTCTCCCTACATGGAATGCATGATTTTGGCAAAAAAAAAAAAAAAATCTAGTGATTCTGCATAAACAAAAACTTAACGTTAACATTGAAAACATTCCATTTGGTCAGATATAATCTTCTGGAGGCAGAGTTTAATCTGCAGAATCTAGAACAGGTGAGTCTACTAATCCAGATCCCTTATGGGTTTAAAACAGGTCCCGTGTTGGATGTGCTGCTGCACATGGTGCAACGAGGAGCAACACAAGCCTGTGGCCCAGGAAATGCAACTTCCTCCAATGACACCCCTGCCCCATGGGCACTGTGCTTCCCATGGAGTGTGACTGCCTAATGCCACGGGGACACACTGGCCAGAGGTGTCACCTTAGGAAAATAACAGAGGCCACTTCGGGCTGCAGGGGGCAGTCTGCCTGAGGCTGCGAGTGGCAGGGCTGGGGCTGGGGACCTGCCAGCCAAAACCTTTAATGTGACTGGCCAATTTTAATGCAAAGGGAGCACGTCTCTAAACTAATTTAATTAAGCCTCAGCAGAGGGGAGCAATTTGGTGTTTGTGGGCAGGGCCAGAACAAAACAAGTCTCCTGCCCTAACAGGACAGTGATAGCAAGATTTTACCCTCCTGGTTTGGGGGGAGGGGAGGTACAGCTTAGAATTAATAAGATGAAGTAAATAATTATATTTTTTAATTACCTCAAATTTTTTTAAAGTTTATAGTGGTTAGTTATCAGGGTGTGTGTGCGTGTGTGTGTATGTGTGTATGTGTGATGTTGATTTGTTACTTTCCATCTAATTAGCTGAATATTGCTTCTGGGTATTTTTGTTATATGAAATTTAAATTTGAATTTAAGACATAAACATCTACACTTTTGATTAGCAACAGCTCTCAGCCTCTCCTATTCATTTACATCAAGTAATTAGGAAGCAGCCACACCCAAAATGCATTGATTGGATGCTGAGTCTAGTTAAGAATTTACTAAACAATAAACACGTGACAATTGCATGCTCATCATAAAAGGAAGGCATAGTGAACTCTTTTCAAGGTCAATCTCAACATCAGCCTGGCCTCCTTTCAAAGTGACAATTCATGAATTTCCAGCCCCGGGAGGGGGTACTGATGGATGACCATAGAATTCCCAAAACCTTAGACATTGAACCTACCTTTGAGATGAGAGGTATTGTTTTGGCTTATTTACTTCTTACTCTGTGATTTTGGAAGGAAGTTATAAAAATACATTTGGCCCTGTGCTGTGTGTAAATTTGCTGGCTTCCTCCAATATTCTTCCCGGATCTCCTTGTCCAGGCCGTAGTTTCCTTGGCAGTTGGGCATTTGGGTGATACCGGGGAGATCCTGAGGCCTGATGTGGGCACAGAGAGCTCACTGCTGGAATTCCACACCTGACGTCAGTCATTTTCCTGGGAAAGCACCAGGGAGGAGAAGGCCCTTTGGAACAAGAGAAGTCTGGCAAGGGTCTTATTCAAGTGTAGGAGCCAAATTAGCTCTACCTACTAGCCCTGGTGCATCATAGAATCCAGGGTGGCTCTCTGAAATGTTAATGAGATATGAAAAGCCCTTTCTCCATTTACAAGGTATCAGCGTAGCAACATGAATGACACAGACTCAGCTCCGTGAATGGAGAGAGAGTTCACCTACACGATAATTTATAATTGGCCTACTCAGGGGACCGAAGTCTTTTGCAGGAGAGCTGGAGCAGTTTGAGCTTTCAAATATGTTCCTTTCAAGCTTGCGTTGTCACGGGGAAGGTTTGAAAGAATCTGTTTGCATCTAATTCAGACCTCAGTGTTCTAGTCTGAAAAGACTCCAAGGAAAAAAAGAAAGGAAGAGGAAAAACCGACCCTCCAGTCAGGCCAGAGAGACAGAGATTTGTTGGCATAAAAATCCCCTGGTGACAACATCATTATATCATTGCAGGAAGGAAAAGAATGAACAGGTCCCTGATTTTTCTGGCAAAGTCCCAAATGTGTGCAGTTTATGGCAACTCCTCCAAAAGGCTTCTCTGCCTTCTGGGTTATGCTGGGCTAAAGCGGGGCCGGTTGGGGAGCACTTTATTTTAAGCCTCCATCAATGGGTGCTTAACTACTACTAATTTAGAACAGTGGCTTGGGGAACTATATTTGTGAGTCACATACATATGGAATGATTCCATTGTGATTGGTTTTATTGCAGTGAAGCCCGGGGAGGCAAGGCTTTAGTGCTTGGGCTGCAGGCTGTGCCACTGGTCTGTGTCATGGGGTTAGCAGGCCAGTTGTTTGCACCAGGTCAGAGAAGCCAGAACCATGCAACAATGACCTAAACGTTGACATTTATCCCTAATTCCTATTGTCCTACTTATTTCAGGGAGCCCATGAGTCCATAGGAGTGGTGCTGTGGGATGCCCAAGCAGGAGTCTTACATCAGGCCAGCCTACATCATGTTGCTGAGAACCCCAGTCTGACCTTGTCACCTTGTTTCTTTCTGTCCTCCAGAGCATACCCTGAGCCTCAGATCCATGTGTGCCTATGGCCTGGTCACCATTCCCCTTCCCACATCCCAGGAACATGCCACACCAAATGCAACCAAACCCAAAATCTGTGTGTTCCTTCCATTTCCATCTCCTTACCCATTTCAGTAAGTCACCTCTGCCATCCAGTTACGAAATCAAGAGTTCCTGCCTGACCCTGTCCTCACACAAACCCTCACTAAGTCCTGTCGATGGTACTCCAGAACAGACCCTGAAAGTGTCCTTTCCTCCGGGTCCATCGCCTCCACATGGCCATGCCCTGTGGTCTCCTGCCAGCTCCCACACTTCCCTCCCATGTCCACTCCCACTCCTGCTCTCTCCACTCCACACAGCAAGAAGGCCATCCTCCTCTGAGCTTTATCCTTTACTGATGACAAGATCCCAGAATCCCAGGCAGCCTTGGTCCCATCTGTCCTGGCCTCTGGCCCTCCCCCCATAACCATGCTGACTCACCCACTCCCAGTGACACACCCAGTTTGATCTCTGCCCAGCCTGCTCAGGGATGTCACTTTTCCAGCAGTTGTTGATCCTTCCTGACTTCATGTGAGCATCACCATCAGAAATCTTGGTCTCCAAGCTTCTCACGGGAATGCAGATGTTCTCACACTTGTTCACAGCAAACCCTCTTCACACAATGCCCAGTGGCATGGGAGGCACAGAGCAGTGACCAGATAAGGCTCAGAAATGGCTAAGAATACTGAGGTGTTTGGTAAATGGTTGATTACAACACAGAGGTTGTGCTTGGGTCCTTCAATGCAGGAGCAAAGCTGTCTTGCCTTCGTTGAAAGGCTCCTGGGTGATATGAAGCATCGGAGCAGATGTCCCATGCACAGGGACAGAAAAATCGTGGGGTCGGGCTCAAGCCTGGATGACATTTTCAAAGAGGGGTAAAATGAGAATAAGTCGTGTCCTGGGGCCAAAGCAAAATAAGCGACTTGAAAGTTAGCTGTGGATGGGGCCCCAGAGAGTGATATGGATGCTAATATCACGTGTTTGGGGTGGCAGCTGGAGGCCAGGTTCCCACTGGTGGAGTAGGAGGTGACACACCAGCACAGGGAGGTTGGAACAGTCCCTGTTGTGGGAGCTAGTTTTGGGGCATCAGGGAGAACTCATGTATATGTACTTGCATGTGTGTGTTTATATGTGTGAGCATGTATGTGTGTATGTATGTGTTTATATGCTTATGTGTATGTGTGTGTATACCTATTTGTGTGAGTAGATGTGTGCGTGCACATGTCTGCATTTGTGTGTGTAGATGTATATGTGTATGGAACTCATGTACGTGGACATACCTAGATACAAATAGAAATAGTTGTGGAAACGCATATACAGGGCTTAGTATACACAGACATTTTCCTTGTTCTGTCAGCTGAGAGGGTCTGGAAGCAAGGAACACACCTGGTGCCCAGACCTTGGATTCTGGAGCAATTATTCAGGAAAAGGAACCAGTAATCCTTGAAGACATGCCCCTAGAACTGGCGCAGGAGACAGAGGAGACTGAGTGTCTCCTGGGGCTGGAAATAAGGATATGCTGGAGAAAAATGAAAGCAAAAGGCCCCATGCGGACGTGTGAGGGGGACCCAGGAGCCGACTGCAAGAGCCACAGTGGTAACAAGTGGAGCAAGAAAATAAATAAAATTATGTTGGATTGCAATCCAAAGAATAAATATTCCTGAGTCATACTGATTAAAATAAATGATTGAATAAATAAGTGAATAAATGTTTATGACACAGCCAGGACCCCAAATGACTTTTTTAATATCTTCAAGAAGGCGTGGTTATAAGAATTCTAAAGCCACGGGAATCTCAGGAGCCCTTCTGAAATGCGGCCTGTCCTGGGCCTAGAGCTGGCGCCCGTGGGGAGCTCACGGGTTGGATCCTGACTTTGCAAGCGAGACACAGCTGGGGGGCAATTCACTCAATTACTGCACAGCCAGGTAGGGACTGAGAGCCCCTATTCTCCCCACTCCCTGGGCTGCATGGTGTAATGTAACATCTAGGAAACCTTTGCTTTTCATCATCCTCTTTCCTAATTGACTTGCCATTTTGACCAGAATTTCAGATAATACCAAAGTTACAGAGCACGAGGAAACTGTCCCCTTTTTGTGAAGAGCTCCACCTCCTCCATGAATTTTCGGGTGACAATGAGACTTCTAGGTAATTGGTTTCAATGCACAAATTCACCTTCATTTTTACCGCAGACAGCATCCCTGCCCGAGCACAGCTAGGGATGTAGATATGGCTTTCTGTTCAGAAGGTATAAACCCTCCCAAACCCTGAGGATGCTCAGAAGCAAAGGGGGAGAAGCTGTGTTTGAGGGTCTCTATGAGATCTCTTTGAAGCCCTCTGGGCGTTCGGTTTTCTCACGTTCCAAAGGTCATTTCCCCAAGCTAAGTTTGGGAAAAGCAACCTGGAATATGGTTGCTAAATATATAGACATTTGGGGAAAAATGAGCTTAGGTTTTTGTTTTATTGCCCAAATAATTTTTAGCTGAAGAACATAATAGAAACGAACAACAGACATAAAACTTTAGCCCGTGTAAATGAAATGGATGCGCTGCATTAACTTCATAAAGCCATAATCGTCCCCCCATAAACCATTACACGCGCTGCAACATAACTGATTTATGGGCTGTGGGATCGATGGGAAAAAAATTAATGCTTGAGAAACATATTAGAGACATTATTGAACAGATTTTAATTGAGATTTGATTTCAATGCCCCTTATCCACATGATTAATGGGTCCTCCCCCTCGACGGCTACGGCAGGAAAGAGTCTTTAATATGACAATTAAGTATCTGTCTCTGGGCTGTACGTGGCCCCCACCCCAGCCGCTTCATCAGTACAGTGTGGCTTTTGTGCAGATTAAATTGAGACTCAATTTTCTCTATTTTCCAGCACTTACTTATGTTTTATGACAAGCACTAAATCAATTTTATGCTGTTATTGATTTTTTCTTAAATGGACACAGACCACTTCGCCTTTTGCCCTTCTTTTCTACTTCCCCCCCGTCCTTCCTCACTGTATGCTTGACATACGGCCGGCGCAGGAAATCTCTCACATTTCCCCAGATTTCCGCAGGTCGTGTCCATTCATTCCTTTTTACAACATCAGAATTGACGAGCTTAACCTGGAATCCTATCAAAATGTATATATTGTTGTAAGGGGAGCCTGAGAGGTTGGGTTCTTTTTTCCTTTTCTCTCTGAAACAAACAAACCAAAAGAAAGCCTCAAGGTTAATTCATTTCCCTGTAAGTTCTGGCAAGATTCCTCCTATAATATTGCCTAAATTTTTTGAACAGGAGCCCAAGCTATAATTTTCCTAACATCCTTGAAGTCTAATTAATACGGCAACAGAGGAAGAATCCATCTCGTGGCTCGCAGGGAAAGGGCATTATCTGCAAGGTGCAATAACTCCTTCCAGACGCCTGGCGACAGCTCTCGTAGGCAGTGCAATTAAGCAGCTCCCCGATCTTTGGGGCTTTATCCTCTGTGACCTATGGCAAAAACTAACTGCCGCCTTGGGCAAAAGAAGTAAGAATAGGTACATAATTTGTAATCAGATAGCATTTTTTTCCGAGTGAAGAATTATCCGTGAAGGAAAACAGCCAGCAACACAAGCTGCTAAAAAGATTCGCATTTATTTGATGGTTTGGAAATAGAACCATATTGTAGTGCAAATGCCTGTTCTCTTCATATGTGATTATGAGACTTATACAAATAAATCCAATTATTGCACTCCATTCTATAATTAACCCATGTGATGTATTTTATTCAACAAGGTTAAGAGCTAAGCTACACATAATTATAAAGAGAGCTTGCTTTATCTCTTATATTTATAGAACTGTAATGTATGACAAGTGGTAGTACAGTAATGCTTGCAACTCAATTTTGAAAACAATAACATTTTCTAATCCAACTGATGCAGATATGAATGTTTTATATCTTTATATAAATAATATAACATTCCTTTAAACTTCTGGCAAGACTTTGGTGGAAAAGAATAAGAAGGAATGTATAGTGCCTAGGAAATTAATTTTCTTGAATTTGTGTGGTCTTTTTATTTCACTTTAAAATAATCTCAAGAATATTGCTGAAATATTGTACAATGCTCTCTAGTTAATTTCAGGTCAGCAATGTTGATACACAGGTTAATAAAAACCACTCTTCCAGTGTGTCCCATGAAGAAACACCCACGGATGATCACAGGAAGCATTTATTCACCCACAAATTAGGGTCACATTGAAGTGTCCTGAATGTTTCATTTCAGTAATGGATTCTGCAGCTCTGGGTCTGCAGGTCCCCATGACCCAGGGTGGCATGGTGAGGTGCCGGCATGCTGACCATACCAGGCGACTGTGGGGGGCAGGCAGGGTTCCACCCCCTGGGTCCCCCTTGTGGAAGACACTACTCAGTGGCTGGGATGTCAACTTTCACGATCACCCAGAGGCTCCTTGGGTTCCTGGTTGCCACATGTTCAGGATGATGGGGAAATGTCCTGAGTCAGCGTTCCCCTGCAGCTGTCCTTGGCCTGCGGTCACGAGAAAGCTCTCTGGGGAGCAGGTTCCCCTTGAGAGGGTCACACACATGGGGGCAGCGCAGACTTGTGACAAATATGACAGCATATCTGCCCTCCCTGTGGAGAGATCACACACAAATTGACAAGCAGGAGCAAAGGGGAAATGGGACACAGATCAGAAAAGGCAATTCACAGAAAAAAAATTATAAAAAATGTAATTATGAAAAACTATTTGAAAGACTAGAAGAGCTGTTCCAAATTTTCTAAAAGCCACTTAGTTGGCTGTATTTCTCCCAGGCACTTTCTCCCCTGATAATTAGGTCTGCCTGTCTCCTCAGAGGCTTCCTCAGCCTCAGCACTGCAGACACTCGGGGGGCATCCTGTGCACAGTGGGGTGTTCGGCAGCACCCCTGACCTCCCTCCCTGCATGGCAGAAGCCCCCTTCCAAGCTGTGACAACCAGAAGTGTCTCTAGCCTCTACCAAAGGGAAACGCTGATGGAATTTAAACAGTAAGCCTGCAGTTGCATGACGTTTTTCCTAACTACCTAGGTTTACACTAAATATTTAGCATAGGTTACATAAACTCTAAGCAAATCACAGTCGAACAACGCTCTATTTTCCTGCAGCCAACCTTGATCTATCCAATGTCCATATTACAGAATTTCTACAAGCAGAAGCTCCATTCCCATGTTTCATCATAGTGACCTCTTACGCACGGAAGCAGTCACGCCTATCACAGTGAGCCTCAATGGCAGCGGTCTCCTTTGCAGAAAGGCCTCGGCAAACCATCTAACTTCTCACCTCAAGCATGGTGTGGGGAGCTGGAAGCCCCTGCCCCTCATTTCACACCAGCAGTGCAGGGAGATATGAAGACCCCTGCACTCAAGAAATAGCCTTGGGTGCCCACACCTAGGGCACAGCACCCACCCTGTCCTCACTGCCAGAGGACGCTGAGGCCGAAGACTCCCTGCCTCCTCAGAGTCCTGGCTGTAAGTCAGAGAGCCTTCATTCTTCACAGGCACTGCCTCCAACCTGTTCTGTCTTCAAGTCTATGGATAAACTCAGTAAAGATTGGAAATACGTGTCAGCTTCTCTGAGCCCACTGGGTTTTAGAACTGTAGTGTATCTGTTTAAACAGAACTACAGCCGGAATAAAATGGGGTGGGGGTGGAGGGTTCTGCAGCAACTGAAAAATCTGACAGCAGAACAAGTTTTCATTGTCTAAAAGCCAGAATGCAAAGATCATGTGAAGTAAACAACAGGTACTTATGAGGGAGGCAGGTGATAAAATAAACACGGGAGTCTTTACAGTGTTGGGTGGTAATAACACGGCACAGAGAAACTGTAACAGGAAGGAGGTTTAGAGGTGGTATGTGTTGTGGCCATAACAAGGTCTTCGTTAAAGAATTGAACATCACAACGCTCCAAAGAAATACATTCTCTTTAAGAAACACACAGTAAAAACATGTTCAAAATAAGCAACCATTTAAAATAGCATGCAACTAAGAATGATATGAAGAATTGAGCTGGTAATTTCACATGACAGGTCTATTCTTCAGTTAATAAACTCAGAAAATCTCCAACCCCACATAAACCCAAGTCTGCGCCCGCATTCTCTCCCCGACTTCCATTAATGAGCAGGATACAGTGGGTGCTTTGGTGCTTTTTTTTCAAATGAATTAGGTCCTTGCCACTCAGGAGATGAAACAAAATATGGATTTAGGTCAAATTGGGAGGGAAACCCGTAGGATGTTGAAGAAGTTGCTCCAAAAAGCCCTTTGTGACAACTCTGCACACACCAGACCTGCGTCACTTGTAAGACGTAACAGCCTCACCTGCAGACCTGCACCCTCATGCTGGTGGCCTTCTGTGTGTCCATCCTGCCTCTGCTCACCTGTCCTGCCCTGGATCTCCATTCTCACTTGCCCACACACCCACCCCCTTAGCCCACATTCCTCCGGGTCTGGCTGCATATGTTTGGATGTCATTGCCTAGTCAGGGAGGGAGCCCCAGTCTGGCTGGTGAGGAGTGAGAGGGATGTCACATCATCCTCATGTGGACATCCTTTGCTGAGCTTTGGCTGTGAGCCATTTGAAATCATTCTGTGGGGTCCCCTTCTAGGGTCATTGTTCTATGAATTGTCATAGTGTGGAATAGTAATAGCTGACACCTCTAGAGGGGGAAAATCAGGGTGTCTGGGAGAATCGGCATCAGTGCATTGGTACAATCTGGGACCCCTTTGCTAGGCCCCCCAGACTCAGGGAGAGGGCTTTTTGGGCCCCATGAGGAGGGCAGAGTCTCCTCGGCTCCTGAAGCTGCCACAGCACAGAAAACACCTTAACTCAGCTCGGGAGAGGGGGACCACCTTCCGAGTGCAGCTGGAGCCGGGAGCTGTCTGCCTCAGCCGTTAGAAATATGGGGAGAAATTACCTACATTCCCCGTAGAGGCATCGAACGCACAGCCCGGCCCAGCCTCTCCACGCAGCGATAATATGCTCCTATCAGTTTTAATAGCCCCATGCTGGATTCAGGAGGTATTATGGATTGTACAGCAAGCATATTGTCATTAAATTAAATTTTCAGAACATTCCCCAGCTCATCACAAATACCACAGAGAGTCATCATAATCGGTTCTCAACACATGTGTAATTGCCTTCAGCTGGCGTTTCTTACAGTTGACATTGCTCAGCAGTGATAAGGTGATTGGCGATTTGAATACACAGCTTGTTTCATAGCTGCCGTAATTGAAATATGGTATGTGTGAATGGAAGATCACATTAAGACCTCGGATAATCACCTGACATGAGAGTAATTGAGTCTACAATCTGCCACTGGGTCTCTCAGGGAGGGCTGGAATGAAAAGAAGCCATTAGGAGATCGCGCCATGCTGCTGGCTCGGCCCTGGAGTGCCAGGCTGGCGGCCCGTGCTGTCGAGGGCACCGTAAATGACAAGACAGGGAAGGGAAACAAAACAGTGCGAGAGCAAAGTGGAACTCGCCTCCTCAGGGACGGCACGGCAGTTTCTAGAACCAATGCGCCATGTTGGTTCTCTCTTTCTCCCTTGCCCTGACCTCTCGTGAGTGAGCCTGAGACACAGAGCAGGCTGAGACCAGCTTATACTCTGTCTGTCTCCACATCTCCCTCCCTCGCTCCCTTCCTCTCTCTGTGTGTCCTCCTGTCTGTCTCTCCTCCTCCATATCTGCCCCCTTCCTTCTGTCCTAGGGATTCAGCCTCCTTCCATTTGCCTCCCTTGGGACACGCACAGCTCTGCTCGGACTGACGTAGTCCAGAGTCACCTTGGGAAGACCAACTGAAAGGACTGAGAAACACCCCTGCCTCAAGTCCCTGCGCACACACGCAAACACATGAACACATGCACACAAACACACACCACACACATCTTCCCACGTTTGTTGTGAAGATTTTTAAAAAATAGATTGTAGATGAATTGATAGACGATAAATGGACGGATAGATAGATACATAGGTAGGTTAGTAGATAGCTGATAGATAGATAGATAGATAGATAGATAGATAGATAGAGTTCTGTGAAATCCCAGTGAAACTACCAACTCTGGCATGAATAGAATACACTGTTACCTGCGATGGTCCCTTGTCACAACCATGCTTCATTATGTGTTTACCTTAGACGAGTAAACTGAAAATTCAGTAACCAACACAAAGTCCTATTTAACAAAAGGAGCTACTTGTATTATAAATGGATGAAAGATGAGTCTGAGAGGCCCCTCGGCCTCACAGGATCCTCCTCTGCTCCACAGGAGCGGCCATCCTGGGTAGCTCTTGACCTGCAGGGAAGCCAGGAGAGCCCCTGGGACCAGCTAAAACCATTGACTTGGAGAGTCCCAGGGGAACCGGAGCCATTTCTCCCCTTGACTCCGAAGTCAGCAGGGCTTCCCAGTTGCCTCTGTCTGGCCCAGGGTAGTAAAATCCAACTGTCCAAGAAGATGGAGAAACCCATTAGCTCAGACCTCCGCCACAGATACAGCGTGGGCGACAGAATACCGACGTCCATGAACCAGAATGGGGGCCTGAGAGCAATCGAGGACAAACCAGTAATGACCCTGGTGTTTATTGTCCAGAACATGGAATGTGACCCCAAACTAATTCTGCATCTAGAGGAATCATAAAATAAAGGCTTGGGTTACCCTACTTTTTTACGGATTTTCTACTCCATATATTACTCTCTTAAACGCACTCTTCATAACCTGGAAGGCCTAGTGTATTTTTTTTCAGAGAAGCTGACAGTCACACTTTAGTCTGACCATAAAGTAGCAAAGTTTTACAACATATAAAAATACAGTAGTACTGTGACACCGTCAATATCATTTATGGCACAATTTTACACGGAGGAGAAAGTGTCATGAAAGAGAAATAACTCCTATCAACTGGCCTAAAATGACTTATGTCATAAACAAGTCGGGTTTCTGAGAGAGAACCAATAAAGTCCCAGAAAATACAATTTTTCCCACTAAATAATCACCCTGACCTCTCCTGTAACATCAACCTCTTTAAAAAACTGGAAATGCTGGTCTTGAAGAAACAGTAAAATGAGTCCATTCTTGAAGGTGAATCGAAGTCTCCTCAAAGGGACACATGGCGTCCATCTGGGTTGGTGGTCTTGCTGTGAAGAGACTAGAGGAAGGAGGTGCCTTAGAATATTGGGGGTTTTTTATTCTTTTCCTAATTAGACGAGAACATCTGTGTCTCTTCTCCCCAAGTGGATTTACAACCGTTACCCCCAACCCCTGCCAAGCTCCCATGTTTACTTGTTCTTGGTCTGATACACACAGGCACATCTGCCCACACAGGTACACCTGTGCATGTGTGTACACATGCCCACACATGCCTACACACACGCAAAAGGCACACGTGCAGCCATCAGACCTCCTGATCATGCTCAGCTGCTGGGTGACCAAGAAATCACTAAGCATGTCCTTCCTGAGCCTTTGAGGCCTGTGTTACCAAAGTGGAATTTCATGCTCATCCAGGCACAGGCCCTGACCCTGGTCACCAGCCCTCCCAGGCCCCGCCCCCACGGGACCAGCCCTCAAAGGCCCACCTGGACAATGGGGTGGGAGGCTCTGGCCTGGGCCCAGCCTCTGCGAGGCCAGAGGACACCAAAACTTGATGGGATTTGAGTGTGTGTCTGATTTTACTCTGGGGAAGGAACAGGGCGGGCTTGCAGGGGTGGAGCATCACTTTGGTGACAATGGAGGGCATATCAGTCTGCCACACGGAATGATGTCCATCATGAGGGTTCTTGAAACAGGGTCACAGAGGAGCAGGCCCCGAGTCTCCCAAGCACAAGACAGACAGAATACTGCTGCTTTGCCAGGGAAGCAAACACTTCTCCAGCCATTCGAGACACAAGGAACATAACACACGCAGTTGTTTGCCGGGTGTTAAAACTTCTATAAGAGAAAAAGCGACAAGAAGGGGGACAGGGACGCTGCCACTTGCCCAGGCTCCGCAGGCCCTGCTGCTGCAGATGCTGCCTGATTCGGCTCTTTGTCCCCAGGTGATGGGCAACTTCCAGCCTCCATCAAAGAAAGATGCTGCTGACTCTCACTAGGACCCTGGGTTGCTGCCCTCCTGCTGGCCATGGCCACCGCCAGCACCTGCCCACAGGTGTCCAAAGGCAGGAAGTCCTCTCAGCCTCCTGCCTTTTGATCTCCAGCCAGGGCCTCATGTGGGCGGATCTGGAGGAGAAGCCAGCTGGAGAGAATCAGGTGATGGAATTTGCTGACCCCCACCCAGCAGCCAGCAGAACACGCAGGGCAGGAAAGGGGCCGAGACACAGCAGGTAAGTAAGCTTGCACTTGTCAGGCGCAAGCTGTGTGCCAGCCCCTGTTGTAAGCGCCGCACAGGCTTTCATTCATTCAGTCCTCAGAGCAGCCTGGGAAAGCTAAGTCACAAAGAAACCATCCAGCTCACCTGACGCCAGCTAGTGGGCGACTCCGGGGGAGCACACACCTGCTCTCAGGGCTGATGTCCACCTCCAGCCACCTGCACTTACATGTTTGCTTCTCTCTTTCTTCCTTTAAACCTGAATTACTCACCCGGCACCCAGATCTCATTTTCGGAGGTACTCTCCAAAGAAAGGAGCCGGGGCTCCTTGAAGAAAGAGTTGATTGGAGGGCTGGAGCAGGATGAGCCTGGAGTGTCTTATGGTGACAAAAAAATATGGACAGAAGTCATTTTAAAAATTGCTGGGGATAAGGGTGTAAAAGGGTCAGAGTCGTCAAGTGAAAGAGCTGGAACAATTTGAGCAAGAAAACAAAGAAGTGTTGGGTTATAGCCCAAAGTGTGTAGTAAATGTCTGTGAATCCATGCTAATATAAATAAATGACTGGGAGAGAAAAGGCCAGTATCCGGTGCAGGAGAATTCAAAATAATTTATACAGATACCTGTCCTCAAGGAATCGGATAGTGATTTTGTCCCTACTTGAATGGGAGCAACACCTCAGTTCTTCCCAAAGACTACAGTATGAACAGGGGATCAGAGTGACCTTACAGGGGCCACACCTACTGGATATGCCTTGGCCAAGTGATTGGGGGCAACACCAATGGTGCTGAGTCATGATGAAGAAGGGTGCTGAGTCATGGTGAACAAGGGCGCTGAGTCATGGTGAGTGTACCCATCCTGGTATCATCTGCCACGGATAGCACTTTACCTACTCAAGAAGGGATACCTCCCTCTAATAGTGAGACAAACATGAGATAAATCCCAGGAGAGGCACGTTGTACGAACTACATGACCATTCCTCAAAACTGTCAAGGCTATCAAAAATAAGGAAAGGTTGAACACTATGAAGGCATTACTAAAACTTTTAAAATATGGAAATCTACATTTTAAACAAGTTTTAAGAAGTGGGAGGAGGAGAGGAAAGTGGATAAATGTGGCTGTTCCTCCCATAAGCCAGTCATCTGAAAAGAAAAATTAGGATCACACCTAAATTTGTCACCGTTTTCCTTCTTCCTCTCAGAATTGAAGGACTTCTGAAACTGATGCAGACATGACGGACACACCTACCTTCCCGACCCCTCCCCCCGTTCTGAGCTCCAACATACAGCTGAGCCTTCGACGGTCCAGTTACCCCATGTCATGTTGAGTGAATTATTCATTATTACAGAACTGGTGGAACACAGAGCTCACTCAAACTCCCCTGAACCTGAGTGTTCTGTCAGGTGTGGGTTTCCAGCCCCGAGTCTTGATCTACAGTCTGGTCAGTTCCCCAAACACTGAGCCACTTGCTCACCCCCATGGGATGTCATTGCTCTGCCTGCTGTGAGCGCTAATCCTTACCGTTAAACAAGATAAACTTACTCTTCCTACAGATTAGCTTCACCGAGTCCCCTTAAATTAGAAGAGACTAAAGATCCCAAAATGCCCCAAAGTTATTCTCCAAAGACAATGTTGCTGATGACTTATCCCAGATCAATCACCATTGAAGGTCGCCTGTCCTATTTGGCAATATTTGCTCAGTAACTAATAAAGATCTGCCTCTAGTTATTTATATTAGGTTATCATCTCTCCAGGGTGAAGCTTAATCCATTTTGCAATGTTTTCCCCAACAAGACAACATGAGTTTCTCTGTCTGAAAATGAATTAAGTGCACGGTTTCTAAATATGGGATCTGACATTGTTCTTGTTACAAAAAGCAATTTATTCCCCAAAAGGCTTACACTTCAAAGGTTATATAAAAAGGTTCAAATATCAATGCTATCCATTTTTCAATTACTGGGCTTCCTAACACCACTAGCTTTTGGACAGATAAGCAGTGGTATCAGTTTTCTTATTCAACATCTTATAGGTTTCCAATTCCACAGCACAGAGAAAGCAAATTTATTGTAATACATTTAGCTGCTTGGGAAACAAGAGTATCCAGTCTGTTTCCTGCAAGACTATAGACGGTATCAAGTACCATCTCACAGGGATATTTATGAAGCGCCTGATACTAACAATTGCAATTGCAGATACAGCTGCCAGTGTCCACCTATAAACAGGCTCATATATTAAAAAAAAAACGGTAAGGTGGCTGGGAAAACTATTTTCAGCATATGAAAATTCAGGAGCCTTGAAAACCATCCACCAGCTCCTAAGAGATAATCTGTCGACACTTGTGATTTCCTAAGAGGGAAGAAAACACCCTTCCATCTTCTGTTGTGCCAGCAAATCAAAGGAAGTCATGCCATTCATATTTTCCTTCTGACAATTACAAAAAAAATCTGTGGATTAGCGTAAGGGATTATATGGCAAAAAGAAGTAATGTCTCGATTTTCAGAAAAAAATATATATTCTGCTGTGAACCCAAATGTGTTACACAAAATTGTCCATGATTGGATAATAAAGACAGAGTGTTCCAATTTATAAATTTGTGCTGATCCTTCTCAACATGATAAAACTTTTAAAACTAAAAGAAGTCTCTTTCTCCTACTAGGAGATAAGACCAAGAACCCGCCAAGTCTCAGCAGGTGCAGTGGGCACCTGACCCTTATGCTTAATTCTGCCAACAGGCCACAGGCTTGGCGGTCCCATTTTTAGGAAACTCCTGTTAGACACCAGGAGAAGTAGGAGAGTGAGGAAAACATAGAGCGAGAGGGAGAGAGATAAGGCCTGAGCCCGTGGGAGCCAAAGCAGCCACGAGAAAGCCATTCGGAGGACTGGCAGCAGGTATGGGGAAGCCCAGGCAAGAAGGGGCACCATCAGGCCCCCGAGCCATGGTGACCAGAGCAGAGCAGGGACTGATGCCCCTGGAATGAGGGAGGTTGAAAACATTCCAGTTTGGATATGGAAATGAGCCCCTTCTTGAAAACCAATGAGGGTGGAGACGGTGACAGCGGAGCCTTAAACCAAGTGCCCTGAACTAGCACTCTGAGCCCCTGCCTCCCACACAAGGACATCACCTAACCCTCCTGCCTCTGCACACCCTTCCTGAGGCTGGAACTCACTTCCCTTCCAGCTTTCTGTCCACTCTCTCCTTAATCTTCTCTTCACAAACTGAGCATCTTTTAATTTCCCCAAAATAGTCTGATGTGCCAATCATGCTTTCCAAACACATGTCCACCCCAATTTGCTGCTTTGTGGCTCTTCTTTTCCCATACAAGGGTACAGCACTGGTTTTCTGTAGCTTCAGTTGCTAAGCCAACTACCACAGCTCACGGTTCCCTGTCTGGGTTCTTAGCTCATGGCATCACAAGAAAGAAAACACATTTTCGGGGATTTCACTTAGTGGAATGTTCCAGCCATTGCTTTAAGAACTAATTGCCACTTTCCTACCTGTTATGGGTTGAATTGTGTCCCACAAAGAGATATGGTGAAATTCTAATCCCCCAAAGCTCAGAATGTGACCTGATTTGGAAATAGGGTCACTGTTGATGGCATGAGTTAAGTTGAGGTCCTAATGGAGTAGCTGAGCCCTCATCCAAAATGACTGGTGTCCTTCTAAGAACACAGAGACACAGAGAGAAGCCCGAGTGACAGTTGAGGCAGAGATGGTCGGAACATGCAGCTGCAAGCCCAGCATGGCCAGGCAACCCCAGATGCTGGGAGAGGCAGGCAGGACCCTCCCCCTCAGGTTCCCAGGGGGTGCAACCCAGCTGACACCTTGGTTTTGGACTTCTGGCCTCCAGATTGTGTGAGGATGCCTTTCTGTTGTTTGAAGTCACCCGGTTTGTGGTACTTTGTATGGTAGCCCCAGGAAACAGACACACCACCAAAGACACATCAACAAAGGTTGTTCACTACTGAACTTATGTTTATCAACAATTAGTACAACTAAATGTCGAGGAGGTGGGTAAGCCAAAGTGTGTGAAGAGTAGGGTCTGCCGAGAGGGTTTAGCTCTTCGTGGAAGACAGGGACACTGCAGATAATTGATTACAGGCTTACATGGCTCCTGAGCGGTGTTGATCCAAGGAGGCCCATCTTCATGGAGTGTAGACATGGAGTGGGCGTGCCGGTAAGTGATCAGCTCCGAACTCTACTGCACAGTGTTTATGACCTACGGCCAATTAAGCCATCAGAGATTATTGACCACACTTTCTTATTAGACAGCCTCCTGCTACTGGCTTGAATAAGTCTCTCAGGAAACAAGAATTTATCAACATAATCAGTATATATTTTTAATCCATTCTTTTCAAGCACACAATATATTTATCAGTTTCTGTGTGCAATTGAATTTGAGGCATAATGAAGCAAGAACTGCAAAATGGCTGAAGGTAACGGAAGGCTACTGTTGCAACGTTTGTAATGGTGTGGATTGACATTTGCAGGGCGAGGAGGTACAGGCTCCACCTGAGCTGAAAGCAGCCTGGGCTCCTGCCAGTCAGTGGGTCTGTGCAGCAATCCTGCAAACACCTCTTCTACGTGGAGCAAGCTGGTCGGTTCAAATTCGGACCTTTCTTCCACAAGTTTGGTTCAGAAAAGCATGCTCTCCAGGGTCCACGCTGTAGCACCACGGAGAACCGTGTGGGTCTCAGGTGTCCCTTCCTGACGTCTCAGCTCAACAGACAATTTCACCTATGGGCAGTTTTCTCATGTGCTACCTTGGCTCCCCAAAAACCACTGGCTTTTACTGGGCATTTACTAGACACGCCAAAGAAATACAGGAAAAATGCAATAAGCAGCTTTTGAAGACAGTTGGGCTCAGCAGTGTTTTCTGAGCTGCATCCCAAATGGACGAGCACAGTCTGGGGACCAAGGTGACTGCATCAAAATAACACTGAAATCACACAGTATTTCAGCGTTTCTCTATGTTAAGTCACAGGATTCTCACCACCTTACAGTCTATGACACAGGTGCTTATTGTCCTCATTTTATTCCTGAGGAAACTAAAGCTAAGGCTGGCCTTTAATGCTGAAATTAGTTGGGTTGATATATCAGAGGGAATAAGAAACAATTTCCTCCACATCCTCTGTGTTGAGAGTCCCTCGAGGACATGTACTGAAGGGACTAGCAGGTGACTCATGGTGGGTGGGGCAGTGTCCCCAGGAGATGGTTGGTGCTCACGTCTGTCTGTCAGCCTCTGAACCTGCATTTGCGTATTTTTAGGCTGCAATCCCAAAGCTGCTTCTGGGGGAATATGTCCTGAGACCGAATGAGATCGGAGGACAGTCACCTCTCAAAAAGTCATGGAAGGCTTGGAGCTCGTAGTGCTGACACTTAGTCCCAAATGGAAACCTCATATTTCAACCAGAATCTGTGCTTTATCTTAATTAATATCTCTGATCACCATCTCTCTATGAAAACAGTCAGTGTGCTGTTGTGATTTTCCTTAAAACAGTTAAAAAGAATAAATTGTTAATGGCTCTTCTAGCTATAGTGTAAAATTACATTATCTACAGTCATCATAATTTTAAATGTTTTTAAAAATATCTGCTCTTAGCTCTGGCTAATTTGGTTCAGCAGATAGAGTGTCAGACTTCGGACTGAAGGGTCCTGAGTTTGATTCCGCTCAGGGACACATGCCTGGGTTGCAGGCTCGATACCCAGTGGGGTGTGGGCAGGAGGCAGCCAATCAATGATTCTCTCTCATCATTGATGTTTCTATCTCTCTCTCTCTCCCTTCCTCTCTGAAATCAATTAAAAAAAAAAAAAAAACAAAGAAACATCTGCACTTAGCTCTCTTACTCAGTCAACATCTACTGGGCAGGTGGAGACAAGAAGTGTTACTGGCACTTGATACAGCATTTGCCACCGCCCTTTCATTCTACGAAGGCATTTAGGAAGACAAATATACTCAGCTAAATTAGCTTTTTCCTCCTTTCTCTGCTGGTAATTAGCACGAGAAGGGGTGGGTCTGAGGTAACTATTAATAGTTTAAATGTAAACCTAGATTTTAGAAACAGCAGCACATTATCAGCCACAGTAAAAACCCAGTTCTTCTGTTTATTTTGAGAAGTTATCAAAGAATGGGAATTTCCAACTGTGCGAGACGATTGAGCACGGTGTTTCACAGCCGACGCTCATTCACGCTGCGCGCCGCTGTGTACCTGGGCCGTGTCTAACAGCGCTAATCTCTTCTAACCGTCCGGGAGCAGACGAGGAACCTCTCACAATGTCGCTGAGCATCAGGCAACCGTCTACGCTCACAGAAGCCGTTTCAGCCCTCAAGTAACTCAGGTGCAGTTGCCTACACACAGGAACCTCGCACGAAGCCCTAGCCCTCTCTGCAGCGAACACTGCCTCGTTCTGGTAACCGAGTTGCCAGTGCCCTGTCACTGTCACAGCTCTGCTCCTGGGGTACAGGGCCCCCTGCCAGCTCCTCCTCCCCCTGAGTGCCCCTTTTGTGCATTGAGCACTTGCCCACCTCATCATATTTAATCCTCACAAAATAACTACCTGCACATCCAGACTGCAGACTGGAACTCAGAGAGGCCGAGTGACTGTGCATGCCCCACGACTGGAACTGGTGGGATCGGAGGTGGGCCCAGAGGAGACCAGAACCCCGTGATTGGCAAATGCTCTCCTCATGCCCTTTACCTTCCTTCTCTCCTGTATTTAGTCTCCCTTAAATGGGGTAGAAATACATAAAATTGCAACATCAGAAGGTTTCTGAGAGCTGAGGATGGGGAGCTAGACTGTCTCTGAGAACAGGTCTCCAGAACAGAAACCGGCCAGGTGCTCCCTCTCACTGATATGCGTGAGAGGAGACCCTGAATCATCCCCCTGTCACCTCCACTGCTTGCCTGGCCTGCTCTCTCCCAAACCCTGCCGTTAGCCTAATTTTGCCACCCGTCACCCTATCGCCCTCCCCAGCTTTGTACTTAATCTGTAAAACGGAGCAAACAGTACTTGGCCAGGAAATTCTCAGCGGATGTTGGAAAAGCACGTGACAGGGCTTTGATGGGGAAAGTGAAACCCAGGAGGAAAGCGGAGTCATTGTTGCTGCTCTGAGACCTGCTGTAGACCCGCTTGTCATCTGACACCACATGGCTCCCGGCAGGGCCCCAGGCTCCCTGCCCAGGTGAACGCTGTGGACACCGGCCATCCCCTCTTCCACCCCATGGCCCTGCTCCTGGGGGAACAGTTAGTTAGAACCCAAGGCCTCAGCCCTCAAGGCAGCCTCAGCCCGCAGGGTCCACAGAAGGCACTGTTTTAATTGTTTAGTTAAATACCCTCCCATAATATGACCGTATAGAAGAGTGTCTACAACATACTTTATTAAAATCATTTTACTAGTATGGCATTCAAATGTGACCTTGGGGACCTGAAGCATTCTATCTTTCCCATACGTCTCTTTTCCCATAAGGCTGCCTGTGCCCCGGAAAACCACAAACTAGAGTGGGAGTGACCAGGGTTGCCTTTCTTAAGACACAGAGTGACAGTGTGGAGATGGGGATACCCCAGGACGGAGGCCAGGGCCCCTGCCTTCTATGAGCTCTTGAAGACAGGGCCTCTGGCTACGAGGGCTGGCCCTGCAGAGGCAAGCCACTTCTGAACATAGCATCACCCTGATGTCACATGGCCTTCCCCAGGTGGGTCCACTCACAGTGATGCCAGCTCAGCTGGCTCGCCCCACCCACTGCTCCTTAGACAGGGTGGTGCTGTCTCAGCCTCACTAGGGGCTGCATGGAGGTGACAAGTTCAGCACAATGCACGTGGCTGGACAGAACTCACCTTGACTACACACATGTGCTATGTGAACAGTATGCAAACAGCCTGTATCTATCCCTGCAGGTGCATCCTGGAGGCCAGTACCCTCAACAGCCCTGAGTGTGGGGCAGGGCCAATGCCTGTGCAGGTCTCAGGAGCTGTGGGGACGGCCTTTGGAAGTTGGAGGGAGACACAACCGTGAGAGGGCTCCACCACCTGCTGCTCCTTTTGACCCTATATTGAGGGACAATTCAAATTCCCCCACATGAGCTCATTTTAGTGCACAACCAGGGTTTCCAGGACTCTGGGAGCTGTGCAGTCACCCTCACTGCCTAATCGAAAGACATCTCTTCTCCCAGCCAGGCGCTTGACCTCTTTTAAAAAGATAATGTCCCAATCTTGTAGAACCCCTGAGTCCAGGCATGGTGTGTGGGTCTGGGTCGGAACACTTGTGCGTTCTAACATCTGCAGGGGCTGGCTCAGGCGGCAGAACCACGCCTACCTGACGGGGAGGAAGCTCTCATCAGAGAAGCGCCAGGTTCAGTGACTCACGGAAACACCGTTTAAGGGACCAGAATTTTTTCCAATCACCGTGACCCATCTCATGGCTGCATGTCTCAGTGATTTGCATACACATTATGGTTTTTAATGTAGAATTAACGCAATGGTACAAAGATTTCAAACCTGCAAGATCCTTCCCTCAACTCTGTTTTTTGTCTCAATGTTAGAACCTTTATAGAGAATACTTTGCTTTTCATGTGAAGTTCCACTAAATTGCAATAAGCACTGTACCTCCCCAAACCAACACATTTCCCCTTATAAAAGCCAAATGAGTTTCATCATAATTAATGCTACAGAACAAACCCTGCATAATAATAATTAACCACATATTGTTAAGTGCTATCAAAAATGCATGCATTTAATTAGCTGGAAACAACAGTCTCTGTGTATTACAAACCGAGCTGATGTGTTTCTGGTGACAATCATTCTTCAGCAGGAAGTACTTTTGCTAACAGTCTTTTAATGTATTTATTAGTACTTCAATAATATTGAAGTCGCATGCTAGCAATTTAGTTTAAATATTCCATTTCAATTAAACATTTGACCTCTCTGAACTCTCCAGAATTCTCAAACTAGGGATTGGTTTGTAATTATGCCATTTGTGGGTACAGTATCATAATAATTCTGGAGTTGTATTGTTTCAGCACCTAATGGAGACCTTCTGCACAATGAATTATTTCCCATAAATTGGCACCAATTCCCTGTACGGCAGGGACCATTGCAATGTCACTCAAGGTCACAAGAGGGGAAACTGGCCATAACTGAAGCACAAGGCAGGCATCAAACTCTGAGATCTGTGCCCCTTTCCCTGCCAGCCACTAGAGCGAAGTGTCTCCAAGACAGGTCTTTCTCTCCTGAGTGTCTCCTTTCTATGAAATTATATAACAATGCTGGGTTCATTTCATTTCCCAAAGCCTGTATGAGACTACACTAGTCTAAAATTTATATGTAAATAGCTTTCTGTTAATTGGTGATGAGAATAACTTTGGTAAAATATGGGATTATGACAATCTTTTATGTGAAGAATTATCATGATCCTTATTTTTATTCCAAAAGGAAAATAAAAGTTCATCGAGATTCTCATGTTGGATTTGCATTTATATTGGTCTTAAAAGTCACGGTGGCAACTACTACCTGCAAATCAATGTGTAGCTGTGTACTTAAGCACATTGCTTTGAATAAATAAGCAAGGAAGTCTGTTGAATGTCTACTGAACGCAAGTGGCGGTTCTTGATCATATGTTGTATTATATTTTTCTAAAACATTGTATTAGTTTCCATTACTCATCCTCTAAATCCGATACAGGCAGGAGTCTGGGTATGATCCATCCCAGGAAAAAAAGTTTTCTCCCCATCTGTGGACCTGGGGCCTAGAAAACAAGTTATCTGCTCTCAAAATACGATGCTGTCGTGATGAGTATAGGTGTCAATTATAAACATTTTGGTTCAAAAGGGAGAAAAAATGGGAAAACTCATTAGGTTTCAAGGTCTGGGATCAATTCTCTAGGACTCGTGGCTCTGAGACTTTTCTCTTGTCTTGTGAAAGATCTCACTCATTTACTGCTGAGTGGTTTTATTAGTCTGAATTTGGGGATCTTATAGCCTTCTTTCATTTTGTCCTCTCTCTCTCTTCCTTTGGACCACACTGATAGTTTTCACTGATAGGAAATTCTCAAAAATCTTGTGGGTCACATCCTGTGTATGACACAGGGACAAATGCTTAGGAGGCTCATCCACAGATTTCATACAGAACTCCGTCCTATTTGTGGCTGTTGCTGAGATGACTGAGCGACAATGCTGGAAGTTTCCTAGATGCCCTGTAGTTTGACTGAAAAGACTTCCATGTCGCACCCATGTGTGCTTCAAAGAGCCTTCAAGTGACTGACTACTCAGCCCACTGATCTTTCTGAGGTTTTAGCAAAAGATTAGACAGTCTTACCCTCGGCTTTTGCTGCCAAACACACTTTCCTGTTAGTGAATCTCTTATTTTTATTTTCTTATATATTTCTATTGATTTCAGAGAGGAAGGGAGAGGGAAAGGGAGAGAGAGAAATATCAATGGTGAGAGAGAATCATCAATCGGCTGTCTCCTGCACACCTCACACTGGGGATCAAGCCCATAACCAGGGCATATGCCCTGACCAGGAACTGAACAGTGACTTCCTGGTTCATTGGTGGATGCTCAACTACTGAGCCATGCCGGCTGGGCATGAATCTCTTATTTTTAGCGTGTTTTGTAATCTGGTTAAGCTGAGACTTGCCCAAATCCTCAAGATTCAGTTTCTTTTATTTAACAGTTCTTTCCTCAATTTACCTTCCTCTTCCTGTATTTTAGTATAAGCAGCCCCGTGCAATCCTGTGATAGCTTTTCTCTGTGCTCTTCACTGGTCTGCGTTTCTTTACCTGATCTCTGAACATGTCCCTCCTGTTTCCTCCTCTCCACACAGACACCAGGCAATCTCAACAACTCTGTTTCTGTGTTTCCTTCTTTAACAAAACACAGTTCACAGCTATTTTCTTAACTCTCTGAATGACACCCTGAGACAGGAACTGTTTTAACCCCATTTTACAGATGGAAAAACTGAGGCTTTCATTAGGGGTACAAGTTGCCCTGTCAATAAGCAAAAGAATAAGCACTCAAACCAGATTTTTCAGACTCTTGATAGATGTAAGCTGAGGTTTCACCCACGCCTGAGCGACAGTCAGCCTCCACATCGAACCCCTCTCTCCATCGGGGTCTCTGCCCCTGTGTCCTAACTCAGTGGTCGGCAAACCGCGGCTCGCGAGCCACATGCGGCTCTTTGGCCCCTTGAGTATGGCTCTTCCACAAAATACCATGGCCTCGGTGAGTCTATTTTGAAGAAGTGGCGTTAGAAGAAGTTTAAGTTTAAAAAATTTGGCTCTCAAAAGAAATTTCAATCATTGTACTGTTGATATTTGGCTCTGTTGATTAATGAGTTTGCAGACCACTGTCCTAACTTATTCATGCACTAACTCCCCTCCAACAAGTTACTTTCTCCTATTTTCCTTTCCTCAGCAATATTCTCTTTTTCTTCTTCTCAACATTAAACATAACCTTCAAAATCCAGTTAAATATTGCCTCCGTGAACACTCCTTGGATCTTGAAGTCAGAGAAGAATGGTCTCTCCACTGAGGCCCTGTCCTGTCCGGTGCCTCTTTCTAGCTGTGCTGTTTTTACTAAATATGCATTGTTTGCTTAGGTTCCCAGCTATGAACTTTTTTGAAGGCACGGCTTGCCTGCCACATTTTTAATTTCTCATAACAACTAGCATACTAAGGGGCCTCTGTGTTTTTAAATGAGTGACTCGAGACAATGAAAGTCAGAGCTCCTCACTCCCCTCCAATACCCTCTCTGCTCTCAGAGAATCATATATAATTTAGTTTTATTACATTTTAAAGAGCATAAAATAAGCTTACACATACACATAAACTAAACTAACCACACACACAGAATAATTATGAAGTCAATAAAACATGCCGCCGTCTTAAGAACACATGTCAATAACCCCGCAGAGGAGCCAGCACGGCGACGGGAGCTGGGTATGGGGAGGCTCTTAATATGCTACGGATCTGAGCAGGTTGGTAATGTGATTTGCTGTCTTAACTGTGTTGAGTGATTACAACAGATCAAGGAGTGGGGTGGTGAGGAAAACAAAATTGCTGCTTCAGATTCGATTTCCTCACATCTTCAGGGGTGATTCTGTGCCTCCGTGTGCAGTTTCCGTGGCTCACGGTCAGCCAGGGTGGCGGCAGTTTTCCCCTGTCATTCTGCCCGTTAGCACACACAGTGGATTCATGTTTCCTCAGTACAAGCCCTTGTTTTTGGAAAACCATAAATTTCAAGAGCACAGGCAATAGTGATGCTAAAAACAATCATGAAATTTATATCAGCTATATCCCATCATGAAGGGGACGTGGAAAATGTGTGATGTTGGGGAATACCAAACCCACTGCTGGTGGTCCTTGGGCACATGGCATCACCCCCACTTTTGGTCTCCAGGACTGACTACAAAATGAAGGTGTTCACACCTGTGCATCAGGTTGCCGTGAGAGTACAATGGAGCACACATGTGAAAACAGGGAACAGACAACCTCCTGAGATCCTCACTTTCTTCCTTTGCTCTTTCTTCTTTGCATTTAAGTCTTTCAATCTCTTCAATGGATGTAACTCATTTAAACTCCCCGATTTTCAGTTTCTTCTTAAGTAGAAACAATAGTAATGTCATCTGTTTTATATATGTATTAGAGGCCTGGTGCATGAAAATTCATGCACTGGAGTGGGGGGTCCCTCAGCCTAGCCTGCTCCCTCTCACAGTCTGGGAGCCCTCAGGGGCGGGAGGTGACCTGGCGATCAGGAGAAGGTGACACCCCATCACACCTCTGCTGCTGCCATTGTCGGCAGTGTAAGCCTCGGCCGGCCCTGGTACCTGAGCCTCAGGCGGCCCTGGGCAGCTGGGCAGCTGCCATCTGAGGCTTGCCTGTGCCTCAGATATTGGCTGGGCAGCTGCCATCCAAACTTTGCCTGCACCTCGGGCTGGCCCTAGGAGGCTGGGCAGCCAACATCCAAGGCTTGCCTGAGCCTCAGGCTAGCCCTGGGCAGATGGGGGGCTGAGGGGACTGGGGAACTGTGGAGGCAGGCATGCAGAGCAGCCACATGCCTGCTGCCCCAGCAGGGCTGAGGGGACTGGGCACCGCCATCTTTGTGAGGGTGTGATGGTCAATTAGCATATTCCCTCTTTATTAGATAGGCTTTCAAGGTCATTTTTAGTTAAAATTAACCACTGGTTTTAAAACTACTTTGCTGATCATGAAGAACTCCACAAACACTGCCTGTTGTCTGGCTCCCACTAGTCAAGACTTCTTTGACCTTCTCTAGAATTCTACTAGGTGAACCTTGTTGTGTGTGTATATGAAGCAGTCCATTCCTTAAAAATGAATGTCACCAAATCTTGGAAGCGGTCAATCTCATTATATTAGTATGTGTGCTAATTGTGAAAATGAAACATATGCCCCCCTCAAAAAATATATCCCTATAGCTATATGATATGAGAATATTCAGTTTTCTCAGTACAGAGGAAAAATAAGTCAGTTATCTGCCTAATTCATACACATGACATAAGAATTAGGGGCATGAAATGACAAGTTAAAAAAAACATACCACTATTTCTATACAAATATCCAACTTTGAATCGGTACCTTTTTAAAATATGATTAAGTGACATGATTAAACCCTTGAAGAGGTGTGGATCTGTTTTCTTTCACCTCCTGAAGACACTTGAAACCAGGCCAGAAGACAGGAGGGAGTGTGGCCCTCGCAGCATGGCTGGGCCACTGAGGGCTCCTGGCTTCATCTTCTCACCTTGGCAAAGCACCCTGGGGTGTATTCCATGCTGTCCTGGCTGCACATTCACATTAGCCTTTATGTGGCCTTTCCCAACACCCCAGAAGAACTGGAGCATTCGTGAATAACACAGTGGGGATGGGGGTGCTCGCGGTCTCTCAGAGGATAAGGAGGGGCAGGAAGTCCCCTCCATGATCCAGGTCCTCTGGGCGTCTGCTTGACACATTTACTTAACGTTTTTACTGTTTTTCTTCAAAGACAGTTCAGTTTTGTAGAAATGTTTACAATTCTGAATGTACTGTATTGTTTCTGAGAGGGACGTGGAGAGAACTGGTATAATACCAATAATGGCAGATCAGGCATTCATTTTTATTCGCCAAGAAGAAATAATAACAATATAATGTCCTCCGTGTGGGGGTCGGTGGGGGAAGAGCAGAAAGCAAAGTTAAAATAAAGAAAATAAAAGCCCCGTGGACACCAAGCATGCTGCACAGTGCATTTTCCCTCTTTCGAGAGGTGAGGGGATAGGGTTTCTGTCTATGAAACCAAATGTTTACAAATATTCAAGCCCATAAATTTGAAGAGAAACTGAATACAGAAAATTCTTGTTAATGCAGTACATTTTCTGGTAATTTTATAGTCCAATTTTCAGCGATTCCCCACAGAACGGATGCAGTTCAAAGGCAATTTTATAAAGTACTTTGCAGATAACTATTATCTGCTAATTATTAGAAATTGCATGTTGCTGTTAATTGCATAAATAAATTGTTTTATCTGAAAGCCATTAAAAAAATGTTTGGTGTTTGAAGCATATAGGGTTTTGATGTTCCCGCATAAAACGTTTAACTGTTTAACTCTAGAATAATGATATGCTGCTGAGGCGATTTCGTAGACTAATGGGTGATGGGTGGGGGGCGGGGAGACCCCCTAACATGTATTTTACTTTATTTCCATGACATACTTCAGCTGATTACAAACCTACAGAAAGAGAGACTACAAATATTTACCAATTTATTAGAATGATATCCATATAATGCCATATTTTTAAACCCTTAAAAGAGATTTATGTAAATATTTTCTTTTTTTCCAAAATAGTCCAGTTTTCAATATTCTATTTTATTAATATATTTTACTTACAACATGGAGGGGGGATCAGTTTACAGTTGTATATGAAACACTGTTTATTTTTGTGTCATTTTTTAATTATTGTATTATTTCCCATATGAACAGCTGTAAACCTACTTTTGCCCCACCCTGTATATTTATAAGAACAGTTGTCTTTGATTTTCGATGTAGTAACTGAGAGAGAGAGTTTCAGGGGAAATGATGATAGAATTGGAAGTGCAGACTCATGGGCCATGTTGGTGGGACTCGGCTGGTGGGAGCTTCCTCTTCCCGAGGCCAAGACCATGCATGAGCAGAGGACGTGTTCTGGGAGAAACATGTGGGCACGGAAGGCACTGGTATTGCTCCAGGTGAGGATGGAGGCTCGCTGGGAGAAGACAGGTCTTGGCCACGACCCCACAGCCCATGTCCTGGGCAGAAGGTCCCTCCTGCAGGTGGAAGGGGAGGGAAGGAGCAAGCACAGGCCTATCCAGAGCCACGTGTGGGTACTGACCTGGACCCCTGGATGCACCTTGAGGTTCTGCCATGTGTCAATTTCTGTCCAGACCCTCCTCCTCCGACCTTCCCATCCCTACTTCCTAGCCACGCCTAATTTTACCTCCTCCATGATCCTTCTGTGTCCCCCTCTGTTTGACCCAGAGGAGATATTCAGTATAAACTTGTATTGCCACTCCCTGGGAGCATTTTAAGGGGTCGGGTAACATTCTCGGAACAAAAAATAAGATTAGAAGCCGCTTCTCATGAGAGCCATAACCTTGCCCAATAGTATAATTTTTATCATAAAACGCACTTGCTATATGACTTTCAACAGAAAACAGTTTCCACGCATATGAAGACCTCCATTAGTAGATATACAAAGTTTTCAACAGAATCTAATAATATAGAGCTGTGAAGAAATGTTAGAGACCATCCCGATGTTAAAATATGAGGCAAAATTTCCTGTTTGAAAACATAAAAATAAAATATAAAGTATGAAAAAATGGTATTTGCCACACACCTGCTCCTTGGGCTGTCTGGATTTACTACATAGATAAAAGATCGAAAGCTATAAGAAACTGTGGAAAAAGAATTTTAAGAGAGATTTTATCTCTGGTGACATTGGGAAATATAATCACTGGCTGCGTCCAATCTTTATCTGAAGCCCTGTGATTCGAGTGGCTTTTTTCTCAGGATTTGCCTGGAAGTTGTTACGAATTTTATCAAGTGCCATGACGTAATCTTTCCTTGCCATCGACTTCCTTCTATGACTGTGAATTTGTTTTTCTGACCTGAAACTTCTGCATCTTTCTCATGGCGAGTAAAGCCGGTCCCTCTACAATCTTAATTATTTAGGAGAAGCAAAGGGGGGAAAGGGAATGAAAAATAAAAACAGCATTTCATAACATCAGGAAAATTGCATAAAATAAAATGTGCAAACATTTCATTTTTCTCCATTTCTTCCTTGCTCACAGTTCCTGGTCACCAGTTAACAGATACTTATTAAGTGTCACGGGCACCAGGCATGATACCAGAATGTAGATGTGGAAGCAAGTATGCCTGCCCCATAAATGCTCCCACCTGTACACCCTCACACCTAGGATTGAGTGAAAGGATCACGGTGTTTATCTTACTTTTTACTATTTTAAAACATCCTTATTGAAGTTTGCCTTTAAATTGCACAGCCCACCACTGTCCCATGGGAGACACTCTCTCCCCCACTCCTGTGTGACACCTGTCTCACACACCTCTTGGTGATCTATAAGGTGAGGTTGTCAGGTGTCACCCATCCTCTCTGGTCCTGTTACAGCCTCTGGTGGCATTCAGAGATCCCGGGTGTCCCTACTACAGTATTGCAGGATTGCATCTATATTTAGGAGCCCAAGCTATCATTTCGCCGGAGAAAAATTGTTGTTGTGGGTTTCACTCCAGAGACCCACAGAGTCTAAACTAACGCAGCTTCGATGGGGGCGTCCACAGCTGAAATGTGTTGAGCATTTACTGAGCTGTGGACAATACTAAGGAACGTGCATGGCTAACCTTATGTAACCCTCCTAAGGACGGAAGGCCCTATGGTCATACCCACCCTACAGGTTAAATGCAAGTAAAATGCAGAAAGTTTGAGAAATCTATTCCAGACCCCAGACCCACGGGACAGAACTGAATGGCCGCAGTGCCTGTGTTAGGCTGCAGGGAATGAGCTCACGGAACTCATCAGCAACCCTGCTGGGGACAATGCTGTCCTATCGGGTCCATCTGGGAACTCCAGTGGGTCTGCACCTGTTTTGGGGCAGCAGTGATGAGCACTGGGTCAGGGTTCCCTAGTGAGAGGTCCAGACAGACGGAGACAGTGAGGGGAGGTCAGCTGGACTGAGGACCCCAGAATATCAGGTCCCAATCCCGGATCCTGTACCTGTTGCCATCTATGGAAAAAGGCCGGGAGAGAGCGTCACCCACGGGATGGTGGTGTGCTATGCAATTTAAAGGCGAGCTTTAACAAGCATGTTTTAAAAGAGTAATCCTCTTTGAGGATTTGAATAAATTAAGGGTCTCCGAGGGGAGATTATCTTGGTGATCTGGTGGGTCCTGTGCCCCCAGGAGTGTCCTTGCAGGAGGGGCCAAGGAAGCTGAGAACAGACAGGAGAGGAAGCCTCCTGAACACAGGGTAGCGATGGAGCGTGTGGTCCAGGGTCACCAGCAGCCACCAGGAGGTGACGACTCAGTGAAACCTGTTTTCCCAAGAGCCTCAAAGGCAGCCGCGCCCTGCTGGCTCCTTGACTGTGGCCCAGGGAACTGATTTCAGACTCAGAGCCTGAAATAACCCTGGAGTGGACGGTGGCCCTCCTGCAAAGTCAGTTTGCAAGTTCTCCAGAGTGGAGAGAGAAGAAAACGACTTTCTCGTTCCACCACCTCCACTCCAAACAAAGGCCATGGGTGATAGCCAGCTCTGTGCCCTCAGTGTGGGATGCAGGTGGGCACTAGGCAACCCCATCCCTCCTCACAGTCAGCAGGGGGTCTCCTTCACTGTGACCCAGGCCTACGTGCCAGTCTGGCCTTGCCTCCTGCCCTTCTCTGCTCTGCAATGCTCTAAGCCCACCAGCCTCTGGGCCAAGTTCCTGCTCACCAGAAGTTGGCGGTTCCATTGACTTTGAGGTCCCATTAGAGCCCCAATGAGCCAGGCTCTGAGCGTCAGCTAATAGGGAGCTTGCTCGCTGGAGCCAAAGCAATGGGCCGCTTGTGGCCTCTCCAGGAACTGCAGAGGCACTTCCGCAGCATTTTGGTGAACGCTCTTGCGTGCATGGAGCAGCTGGGCTTCCTGAGGCCTCACCTGCTGCAGTCTGTCCCTGCACCGAGGGGGCCTACGGTGCCATCCACACATGCCCTGCAGCACTGTCTCCCCCATGAGTTGTTTGTCCTCTTCTTCTTCCATAAAAGGAGACAGCACTGCTGCCTGTCTACCCCCACAGCCCATCTGCCCACCACGGCCCACCATCCTCTCGCTGGCCCTGTGACTCCGTGTGCCCCGCGGCAAGGACAGATGGTGGCACAGAAGGTCACAGTGGCCACATCACAGGAAGAAGCACCTGAGTGACACTTCAGTTTCTCTTTGAAAGGACGGAGCTGGCTTCTTCCCAGCTTTTTCTCTGTCTCCAGGGAAAGGAGGCAGGCAGGGCCTCCTCGAGGCCTCTTCCCCGGGGACAAGGCCCTTCCCACTGCTTGTGCAGGTCAGGTCTCCCTCTACAAGCTCTGAGAAGCTTCTGGGAACACCCCTGCGGAAACAGTCCCTCCACTCCTGGTTCCAAAAATGCTGGAGGCAACCTGGCCCTTTGCATGTGGCCTTCAGATCACCGGGAGGTAACTCTGTGTTCTTGTTGGACCCGGACCGGGACTGAGGTCTCCTGCTCTGGTTAACACTGGAGCTGACACAGTGCCCGAGGAGAGGCCCACCCCACCCCATCCCGGGCACCCAGCCTGGTCTGTACAATGGATGAATGACCTCACACTGGAGTCCCTCTCTGGGCCCCTGTGTGTGAGTGCCACCCCCCACCACCACCACCCCCCAAGTAGCAGTAAAGCATCAGCAGAATCGGGGATTGACCAAGGCGCTGGAGGTGCGCGCATCGCCTTTCTGTCATCTTGCGGGATAATCTTTACCTCTCATTAAAAAAAGGCCAATAGCAGCTGTGTCACGGTGATTATCCACAACCTCCTCTGACAGAGAAGGAGCTGCACCTGGCTCCCGAGAGTCAGAGGCGGAGCTGGGAGACAGGTGCACAGCCAGGGCCTGGTGGGAGTGTGTGTGCCACCCAGTGGTGGGGCCGAGGTTTGCCTCCACCCCCCGGGAGGCCCTGAGAGTACACACAGAGGATCCCTGCCCCCGACCAGACCAGTCACTGGGTCCTTTTCTGTCTGTCCCTTCTGATGCAGGGCTCTACGGTGTGAGCATCTCTGTGAGAGACAACCAACCTGTGGTGGGGTCTCTGTCCTCCTCACCCGGACGTACACGTACCGAGAGGCATTGAATGATGGCGTGCGCTCCGCCTTCCTGTGCCCACAGCAGGAGACTGCCAGTTCATTTTGTTTGGTGTGTTTGGGGGTTTTATGTGTACTTTTTTCTTTTCATTCCTTTATTTTTTCCCACAGAAATGCAAACCAAAGCAAAGTGAATTCCCAGAGTCGGCAGGATGGAGATCTGCCTCTTCTGTCTCCTGGTTTCTAGAATAGCACCTCTTAAGCTCTTAGAGGTGCACACATCCCCCTGGGGCCTGGTCTGGGGACTGCAGTGGCCTCTAGAGAAAAGGCACCCCCCCCACCACTCACCATCCAGCACCTTGGTGGCCTCGTTTTCCCAGGTCTGGGAGCAGCTGGGCTTCCTGAGGCCTCACCTGCTGCAGTCTGTCCCTGCACCGAGGGGGCCTACGGTGCCATCCACACATGCCCTGCAGCACTGTCTCCCCCACAAGGAAACTGCCAGCGTCCGTCTGGGTGCCCCGCATGCAGCCGGCTCTGCCAGGCCTGAAACATCTCACCTCTGGTGCTGGAGCCTTGTCACATCCCATTTTCTTTCTTTCCTGTGTGAGGACCCCCCCCCACCCCCCACCTCCCAGTTCATAATATTCCACATGCTGAGTGTGAGCCCGGCAAACAAAGAGCCCTTTCTCCTCGCAGAACTGCCAGAATTTACAGCAGCCTTTTCTTCCAGTGCCTGGCACTTCCCCTCAATTCCTTAGATATACTCGGTGGGCATGTGCGTCATCTCTGTTTGAATCTATCACACAGAACAAGCCCTTCTCTCCACGTTAATGCCATCCCCCCGGTAACCAGAGGGCCGGGAGCAACAACGCAAAAACAGAAAATTTGTCAATGAACATGCAGAGCTGGTGAGAATTTATCTCGTCCTCACCCTCGCCCCCTCGTCCCACGATCTCTCATGGGCACGTGAGAGTTTTCCGGGAATTGCTTTCCCACACATCTCACTGTCCCCACCCCGGTCCGACGGGCGGGTCCTGGGTTCCCCAGCCCCATGGAGGCAACTTGGCTACTTATTTCTTTTTCAAGTGCAACCAGTAAACTTGGCCTCTCGGATCATCTTTGCCAGAGACCCCAGCTACGCCTCCTGGGTGACGTTCCCGCAGAGGGAGCAGAACTGTGGGTTCTGAGAAAAGCCTTGGTCATCATTTTAAATTAGGCCACAAGGTTTTGCCTTGCTCGGATTCGATATAAGAATCATTGGTCTTTCGTGATGATGGAGCCTCCTTTTTAACAGAAAATGAACAAATCAATATACTAGAAAAGGAAAATAAACGGAGACTGGGTTTGTGAGGAAAGGGCTTTGAGGGTGAATGATGGGAAGGAGAGACTGGAAGGTTGGAGGGTGGTGAGCACACAGGGACAGCGCCAGGACGTGGAGACTGGGAGACGAGTGCTGTCCTCTGCCCCACCCTCCGCACACGTTGGTCGGGGACCTGCTTTGTGACTGCCTCTGCTACCTGTGCCCCTAACGCATGCCAACAGCCAATTTGGAAGGAGAGACACTTCTAACGGTGGGTGGGAAACGTGGAAACGCGGCGCTTCCTTTACAGATGAGTTTCCCAATGTCGATCAACATTTCTTATAAAACCCAAACCTGGGGGCTGAGGCCACGTGCAGTAGCCGTGTGCACATCCACACTCCAGGGTCACCAGCGTTTCAGTAACAAATAGATCAGCGTCCTCAGGGGGTCAGCTGCTCTCTTGTGAATCTGCCTGGAATGCCTCTCCTGACTGTGCCGTTCGGGGCACATAGAGAACACCACCCCATCTGGCTCTCTCGGGAGGCGGTACACCTGACACGCTCCAGGTTCAAGTCCTAAAGAAGCATTGCTGTGTGATACCCCTGAGACACGTGGAAAGGGACGTTATAAATCTATGCTTGTCTGGAGCTCTGTTCTCGCGACGATACCATTATCGACTACCTTAGGACACAGTAGCTCAGGAAACCCAGAAAAACCCAGTTACTGCGTCAGCCTTCACGCAGAGGACCGCTCAGCGCCTGACTTGGGGCCTTGGCGTCCACGCCTTCCTGCTCCTGGGTCCGGGAACAGAGGGGCCCGGGTGGGCAAGTATTTACATAAAGTACAGGGAGGAAATGAGCTGTGAGGTCACTGGCTTTCTTGAATGTCAAGTTCTCACACTTATAGATAAAATTTATCGGTGTGTTTTCTTTGGTTCGGGGCCACAACGCTGCGGCTGGGACTTGCCCCGCATGTCACTGTGGGTGGACAGCTCCCCAGCTCAGAGGCACATCGTCTCCTCAGCCGGGTCTTAAATCTGCTTCTGTTGCCACCATTGATTTTCCAGGGAAGCCGGAGCTGGGATCCCAACCTCGCCATGGAGATTGATGGGCTCGTGTGGAGAAGAAACGCTAAAGCTCTTGCACAAAAGAAACCACACCCCTCAAAATCACAGACCTGGACACGCTGGCTCGTGGTTCCACCACAGGAAGCTGTGAGGGACAGGTCTTTCCAAGATCAGAACCCAGCAGAGTATTCCCATCCCATGGGGTGATGGTTAATGCTTGCAGAGAAAGCCTCCGTTTTCTCAGTCAGCTTTTGACTGTGATTCAGCGGAACTGTTCCCACCCCTCCGTGTACACCAGGCTTTGCCAGACAGCAGAGCAATAGCGGTAAAAATGATAGAGACAGGTTCTGGCTGCAGAGAATTTCCATCGAGGGCACGATCAGAGCACACTACAAGGTGATGACCCTGCCAGGACTGAGCTGGAGTGTCCCAGAGGGGCTGGCACCCCAAGAGCTTCATCCCTGTCATGTGAAGCCATGTGCTTCAGAGCCCAACACCAATGTCTTCGCTGTCATGCCGGGAGGCATCGTGTTTGGGCTCCCGATCACAAAACTGATACCAGACCTGTACCTGTCTCAAAGCATCAGTTGAGAAGGAAAGGATTTAAGACATTTCAGGTACCTGGCATAAGGCCAAGCTCACGTGAATATCCTATCCAATAAAGAGGGGAATATGCAAATTGACCATCACACCATCACAAAGATGGCAGCATCCATAGCCACAAGATGGTGGCGCCCAATCCCCTCAGCCCTGCCGGAGTCCCCCAGTCCTTTCAGCCCTGCCAAAGGGGGAAAGAGGTGACAGGCATGCAGTGCAACTGGACCCTCCCTCAGCCCCCCCTCCCCCCCAGCCCCAGCCACCCAGGGCTGGCCTGAGGCTCAGGCAAGCCTCAGATGTAGGCTGCCCAGCTGCTCAGGGTCGCCTGAGGCTCAGGTAATCAGGCCCTGCCGAGGCTTGCACTGCTGGCAGTGGCAGCAGCAGAGGTGTATGGGAACATTGCCTTTCCCTGATCCCCTGGTCACCTCCCACCCCTGAGGGCTCCCCGACTGTGACAGGGGGCAGGCCAGGTTGAGGGACCCACCCCCTCCAGTGCGTGAAAATTCATGCACTGGGCCTCTTGTATTAATATCATCATCATTGCCATTTAGCACCTACCATAAAGTCTGGGGCATGTTCAGTCTTCCATTTATTTTTGTAGAATTGAATGCATTCATTAATATTGTTACCCCAGTGACCACACTGAGTTACTAGAAACCAAGGTTAGCCACCGTGAGTGATTTGTTAGATGACAGACTGCCCACCAAGGAGCCAAGGAGGCCGCTGTTCTGGAAGAGCAGGACAGGAACCTGGACATGACAAGTTGTGAGTTTGCTGCAATGTGAGTGAGAACAGAGTGGCACTGAGGTAGCACAGCTGCCGTGATGTGCTATAGGACAGCAAAATAATGCAGGACATTTCACTGAGAAATTACACACCCACTAAGTCCTCACTGACAACCAGATACTGTAACTCACAGGCTGTGCTGAACACACGGAGCTGAGCTGCTGGTCAGGGCACAGCTACGGACCAATAATTAGGGTGCAGTAGAGTAACACAGATCTAACACGTGTGCTGCAAGGATTCTGTCATGACAAGATTGGCTATGGAAGGTCCAGGCCCTGCCTGGCAGGAGATACGGGCTCAACCAGTGGTGGCTGTGATTGGGACACTGGGTCACAGGCAGTGATGCTGGAAAGGGCGGGTTTAAGGAAGGCACTCACCTGCCAGGACCAGCAGCCTGGTGAACACTGAGCAGCAGTCACTGAGATGGGTGGGTCACGGTGCCAGTCAGACTTCTGGCACCGTGACCCACCGTGGGGACCCGAGGGGGAGTGAGAACTGAACAGTGGATGTGACAGCATTTCCCTGGGGTCAGAGCTGAGTGCAGATGAGCAGCTATGACAAGTTGAGTCAAGGACCAGGAGGAAGGAGAGAAACAAGAGTTGTGGAGCAGCAAGAACAGCAGCAGGTGAGTGGATGGGAATGGCGGGTAAAGGACTCATGCTTCCCTGCAGGGACCACGTCGGCCTCCCTCTCCACCCTGAGGTCCAGGGTCTCCTGACTCCTGGCACCTGGCAGAGCGACTGTAAGTCCAACACGCTGACAACGTAGAAACAGGACATGGCGATTATGATGAGGAAGGAAAGGGGAAACTGAGGTAAGTGTAGGAATAGTCTGTGCGACTTTGGTCGGACTGAAGCTTGTCTGTCAGATGGGGAGGAGGGGCTCTGGAACCAAGACCACAGGACGATGATTCAGCATCTACAGGTGAGCAGATCGGACACCTGGAAAATCCAAAGAAATCAATCACCTGAAAATGTTATGAGTTAGGAAACAATTTGGTAAGGCACCCAGGTAAAAACTAAAACCCCAACATGAGCACCATTCCATGTGTCACTAAGGACCAGATAAACAATATGATGGGAAAAGTAAAGTTAAGGCGATATGTGAAAGATACCCACGAAGACTCCTTTACACCTTGACCGGATGTTCCAAAAGTAGAATTTTCTGCATTAAAAATCACATTCTACTTTTCAGTAGCAAGTCCATACCATGAAGACATCAATTCTACTTGAATTAATTTAAAAATGTCAGGAAACCCTGATAAAGCATCCCTAAGGGATAAACCATAAAATAATATCTATAAAATTGCCGTGGTAAAAAAAGAGTGATAAGCAGGCACCATTCCCACCAGACGCTGAAACATCCCATAATGTCTATGTCATCGCAGTTGAACTGAATGACAGATAAATCAATGGTGTAGAATAGGGAGTCCAGAACAGACCCAAATACCTATCAGGGACATGGGAATATAATAAAGGTGTCATTTCTTATCATCGAGGAAAAGATGTCTCAGTAAATACCACAGGGACAGGAGTGGCAATCTGACAAAAGCCAAGTTGATCCCTACCTTGCTGCTGACGTCAAAATAAATGCTCTGCAGAATAAAGCTTGAAATACAAAATAACAACAAAGTAAACATTAGACGGAAACACTGAAAAATGTCCCTAATCTCTGGTTTTTGTTACAGCTGCCCTAGCAAAGTCATAGCATCCAAAACAAGCCCCATTTCAACTAGCAGATCTGGGCCTGGTCTTGAGTGGTCATGGGAGAAACAGATGAGACAGAAAGAGAAGAGGGCAACACCGAGAGACAGACAGGCAGACGGGCGAGGGAACGATTGAGTTGACATCGTGAGGCAGTGCTGAGCTGGCATTGGCTCCTCTGATAATGTTCCAGCTCCTACAAGAGTCAGCCCCAACGCTCACCTCTCTTTGGCCATTTCAGCCAGAGGTCAGAGGTAACAGGGCGACCCACATGCTCCCTTCATCACCAGGCTCTGAGCCTGCCCTGGGCCAGCACACGCAGGGAGGCTGTGTGGCAGACACGGCAGAGGTAGCCCTCTGCTCCCAGGAAAGGATGCTGCCAGGGGACCAAGAACCAGGGCACAGTGAACAGCACCACAGGCTCCGTCCTGCAGTGAACACATCCACAGATGACCCCTGGGCAGGCCCCCTTATGCCTCATAAAAACAAAAGATCAATTAGCATTGGACACCACACCATCATGGGGTTCAATTAACAAATCAACACCATCAAAAAAAAATTAAAAAGAACTGATTTTAGTCTGTCCTACACTCCATATAGAGACGAACCATCTTCCAGTTTCTGAAAGTTCAAGCAATATTCTACAGTGAACATCCTATAGGGTGTCCTAGAAGCACCCTGCAAATGGGGAACTGAAATGATAAAGAATTCGGCGTCTGTGTTCCCTAAGTGTTCATTTAATATATTTCCCTGTGGTTAAAGGAAAACATCTCACCCATCATAACTTGTTGTCTGTAATCTAATTTCACCCTCAATTTACTTGTCTCTGCATCTGAGTAAAGTTCTCCATGGTTATTAATAGATTTCCTAATTGCAACCAGCTTGTAACACGGGGCACTCAGGTGGCAAATAATCAAGGGAACATGGGTTTGTTGGTTCCAACATAGGTTGGTATTATAGATATTGATATAATAGAGATTCATGTGGTTCCATATAAAAAGAGATGATGTAGGTATAGAGACAGAGACAGAGACAGAGATAGAGATGACAGAGACAGAAAGAGAGAGAGGGCGAGAGAGATAGGTACAGATATGGGTATAGATCTGGACAAGAAGATGGTACAGAAATATAGACATAGGTATGGATATGTGAGTTTGGGTTTGCTGTGGAGAGTGTATGTACACAGGGATAGATGAGCTATGAGTAGATACAGATATAAACATAGACACAGATTCTCAGCACCCTGCAATCTTCCCACTTGTTCTGTTGGATTGGCCTCCTCGGTGACTTGTACATTGTTCAATGATAGAACTAAGCAATAATTTCAGTTAATAAAGTTCCAAAAATTATATAGGAATGGACTTACAGTTGCTGACTATAAAGATTAAATCTCCAATCACTGTAGTTTTAGTAATTGCTTATTGGGTTGGTTGCAATGCAAGCATCATATTTGCTGTGCACATTCTGATTTTATTTAAAAAGGAGGTTGAACTGCAGCCTTCTTTGTTTTTGTCAACGGAAGTTTATTATCAGAGGTAAAAATAAAGTTGTGCTCTTGTCTGAATAATGTATACATATGGTATGGGCATGGGAGTCGGTATAGATGTAGCTATGCATGTGGAAAGATGTGCATACACACACACAAGCATACTCACACACAAATGCATGCACACACACACAAATGCATAAACAAACATACACACAAACACACTAACGTTTAGCAGCTTCTCTAAACAATGTGAAATCCCTGCATGGCAACCATCCCTGAACTTGTAGAATCACAGTAAGTAAAAAGAATGCATGTGAGTGGGGTATTTTATTTTGCAACAGAAGGAACTTTCCAAATACCTTAGTCTCACACAAAATAAGGTATCATTTCAGTTTTATTTCCTTAATTTTTCCAACTTTACTGAGGTAAAATTGACCAGAAAATTATGTATAGTTTAGTTGTACATTATAATGTTTTGATATATGTACACATTGTGAAATGATCACTACAATCAGGCTAATTAACATCCATCGCCTCCCATGGTTACTGTGTGTGTGTGTGTGCGTGTGTGTGTGTGTGTGTGTGTGTGTGGTGAGCACGTTTAGATCTATTATCTTAGCCAACTTCAAGTATACACTATTAACTATAGTCCACATGATATACATTACATCTACAGAACTTAATCATCTTAGAACCGAAATTTTGTACCCTTTGACCAATATCTAATATTAATTCACATTACATATAATCTTGACAACCAGCAAATTAAGTTTGTTGTTGCTCTGAAGAATAGAAGACCCCCTTTTTATATATTTGATTGAATACATGTAGTATGTATGTATGTATGTATGTGTGTATGTATGTATATATATCTGTAGATGTAGATTAGAAAATGATAGATGATGGTAGATATTAGATAGATGATAGGTAGATGATAGACTGCATCACAGCTATAGCAGTAAGTCTTTTTACACATTAATTTGATTTATAATCTACAACATACCGAAGTTCTAGAAATCACTCCGGCGAAGAGAAATTTAGATGATAAACCAGTGTATTTTGAGTGGCACCTACACTTTCCAGGCATATTCCAGTAAAAAGTTAATTTGACAATTGTAGGAAACTCAAGAGAAATTGGCAAACAGCATGAGTAATAGATAACAAGTTGCAAATTAAATACCAAGCAGATAAGCATCATCCAGGAAAAGCAGAATATATCAAAACCTGCGAGCCTCCAGGGGTGGCTGGATCTGAGGAGCCATATTAAACAGTACCATTAACACATCACTGCAAGAGTCCCATTTGGAGGAGATGGCTGTGGTAAATGTGGGTGCTTTTCAGCACAACTGTTCACGTGCAGAAGCCGGGAGGGCAGAAGAGGCAATTTAGTCACCAGCCCTCACAGCCCGTCAGCCCGTAATGAGGCTGCCACTCTAGCCCAGTGTCAGTACCACATGCAGTTGGGGAAGTGGGTAACCTATTGGTTCTGCACTGCTCTGAACGAGAAAACGAGATCCATTCCTCTTAATTAAATATAGATTGAACTGGAATCAGCAGTCGCTTTATGGAAAATATGCTCACTTCACTCATAAGAAGTTAGCTATGAAGATGAGACAAGGTTTCAGCTTTCTTCCCCTTTTTAAAAAGGCTTCAAACTTGGTTTCAATGTCAACGAATTCAATCAAAGTTTGGTTTCTTCCCAACATGAACAGAAACCTATATTCTTGGCAGGAAATGCTTACACATATACAGGCTGAAGTTTTGAGGATATTTGTGTTACTGAGCAGAAAGAAATTGTAAACATTAATAAATTTTTTAAAAAGCACATGTTCTGGAAATAGGTGAGAAGACAGGGACTCGGTTATCCAAGAAGTGAAGAGATGAAGAATAAGAGTAAGACTATAAGTGAATAGGGTTAGATAGCTATTTCAGAGTAAAAATGGGTTCAGTCATTCTTGATGGAATCCTCAGTGTATCAGAATGCAGCCCAACCATGCCTCCCAGGATTGTTTTGGGGTTCAATATGATAATGGGGTCCAAGATTAGAACCTGATACAAAGCTGGTGACAATGAATGAAATTTCTGAACCTCTCAAATAGGGACTAAAGTGGTTTGAACTTAACGAAGCACTGTGAGAGTCTGGGATCATGTCCACGTGGTGAATGACAAATTATGTTGTTTCCTGAAGACTAGCTTCTCGTGGTATGATGCTTATTAATGCTTTCAGCATTAAAGAAATATTTCCATGACTAATTCAGGAGCGCCGAGGAACTGTCCCAGATCGTAGGGCCTTTTTGAGATGTACTGTTGGCGCATCCACAGTTGCTCGAGACAAAATCCCAGGTAATCCTCCCAGTTGCATCGTGGTCACAGTATGCGAGAGCAGGCACACACAGAACACCTGATCCTCACCAACCAGAGCCCAGCCGGAGGGCAGCCATCCATTTCTCCATTTCGGTCCTGCTCACCACAGAGCCAGGTGGACCTCAGAGGCCATTGATTTTACTTCCCTCGGCTTACGTTCCTAAAACCTTGCAAACAGAAGCAAGCTGCAGAGAGCCTCTTTGTGCTTTGAGAATTCTCGAAATATTTCATAACCTCTGTCATTAGAAACTCATCTATATTCCAGCTAAAATGGAGAAGTCCTTGGCCTGAAAATGCTTGTGTGCCCCCCCGCCGTCTTGAGGTCATCGTGACTGACCTCTCACCTGAGGACGGAGAACAGGGGGTCACATCCGGGGATTCCAGGCCGATGGCACTGCGGCAGAGAATCTTCTCTTTATGAAAGAAATCAGTATTCCTGTCTGGTTTACCTCCCTCCTCCACTGAACACAAGTCATAGGTCAGCCTTCATTTCTCCTTTGCCTCCCATCCTACTCTTCTGTCACATGTACAGCTTTTCTTAACTTTTCCCATGGCTGTTCTCTCTCTCTCTTTTTTTTTTCCTTTTCTTTTTATACCATGTATTCCAAAGACACCAGCCTGGTATATATACTGAAGGGAAGCAAAGACATCAGTCTAGTGCATATACTGACCTGAAGGTTCTTTGATGTTCTTTTGAAAGTTCCAGCAAAGACAGGTCTGTGGGCATGCCCTGCTCCTTTGTGACTCTGGGGAGGAGCCTGTGACAGGTGGTGCTACTGAGCCCTGGGCCCAGGTGGCCTCCCATGCTCGTCAGCACCGTAGCAGGACAACAGCCCTGAGTCTCATGACTGAACCTCGAGATCCCACGGGACTGGAGCTGGGCAATGGGGTGAGAACGTGGTATCCACCTAATTCAGCCTGAAGCTGCGGCTCCACAGTGTTGGCCATGCAGTGTCCTCCTGTGGGTCGTCCACCTCACAGCAGATGCCACCAGGCTGCCCCCTCCTAGGCCCCCCAAATTCAGCATCAACCGCAGCAACTCCATCCCACTCTGATGTGCGTGGCTCATAAATCTTTTTGTTAAAAGTCTTTAACTGCGTAACTGGATTCATTATCCTTTGTGTTTGTCAAAATGCTATTTAGTAAGTTGCTTGTTTTATTAACCCTGACAGGAAAGAAAACTGGTTCTTCGCTTCCCACTGCTGGAGACAGAGCTGGAGTTTGTCTGGGTGGCTTCTCCGGACATGTTGCACAAAGGAGACACATCTGAATGGGCCAGCCACTAGGAAGGTTCCAACCTCTCTGAGCACCTGGCCTCGGAGCTGGCCTCTCACCTGGGAGGCTGGCGAGAAACAAGAGCTGCTCCTGACGATCCCCGCTGGCCTGTCTGGGATGATCATTCAGGACAAGAGTCTGGGACCAGGTGATTGTGGTCAGATATGAGCTGATTCCATGAAAAAGCAGAGGACAGAGGGGCTAAAGGTCTTTAGACCACCAGGCCTTCCAGTGGGGGTGGATCTCAAGGCAGGTGGTTTGAGATGATGCCACAAATATCACATTCCACACATTTTCAGTGATTTTATTCCTGACTACATATAGCAAGAACACCTCAGAAGAAATGGAAGATTAACAAAATATCGGAGGGGAAAAACATGCTTATAGAAAAGGCCTAAACAATAAGCTACTGACGGAAACATGCATTCAATGTATTTATTTTAAACAGAAAAACTGATATAAATTCCAGCCCTGTCACACTGACTTGGCCCACGTTCCCTATGGAACATTTCTGTACAAAATCTCAACCCAGACCATGAGGTCACCCCTTCCAATAGCACATTCCCACACACCTCATCCCAAAAAGATCACAATTCCATTCTTACCCACATAGGTAATTGTCCAATTCCAAAGCATTGTTGGTCAAAAATGAAAATCTCCTTTTTTTTTTAATGCTTTTTATTGAGTTTAGAGAGAGAAAGGAAGGGAAAGGAAGAGGGAGAGATGAAACATCAGTGTGGGAGAGAAACATGGATTAGTTGCCTCCTGTATGCACACAGACCAGGGATCGAACTCGCAACCTGGGCATGTGCCCTGAAAGGGAGTTGAACCGGTGTCTGGTGCACAGGATGATGCTCCAGCCAACTGAGCCACAGCAGCCAGTGTGAAAATCACTTTTATTAAAATGGAAAATTCACTGCCTCTTTCCATTCCCTTATGCCTGACTTTTTTTTTTCTTTGAGGAGCAAAGATAAATCCCAGTAGCACAATTAAAGCACTAGCTAAATATTACTTTGTTGGGCTTAACGATAGATTACAAAGTGTGCATAATGACCCAGTTCTAGTAATATTATTTGATTTAGGAAGGAAATCAGAGCCTGCCATATGCTCCCCAGCAAGGTCTCGGAAATCCTTCTTCTCCTTCCTGACAGATCAGCTGACTGCGGGCAAGGATGATACTGTTCCATCCTGGAGCCTTAGGTTGAGCACCGCACTCATCAGAGTCTTAATCACGACACACATGTCATCAGACGACTTCCAAAAGAGAGCAGGTGAGTTAACAACCTGCCACCTGCCTGTTTAAAGTCCCCTTACTGTTCTGAACAGATTCATGCATCCTCTGTATATTTGTTTACTAAAGTGTGGGCTAATCTAAAAGAAAAATATATAAAACAGAAAAAAATGTCAGAGTTGAACACAGAAATAAAATACTCATAGATCCCAAAACTGGTTATAATTCCTCGTTTTAGTAATAAAGTGAGAGATAGCTGACAGAACAATGTTTTTCAGTTTTTAAATAAAAATTTAAGTGTTGACTAATGGAAGTTCAATTTCAGAATAGATGTAAATGAAAATTCTGTTACCAAGGCATAATATCAATCTTAGCTATATTAGAATTTAATAAGACAAACCACTGATCCATTTAAATCAATATTAATGAAGGGAAAAAAACAATTATTGACTTAAAGATTTTTCAATAATATTATGTCATAATAGCACAAATTGTTACCCAGAATTAAACAGCACTTAGTTCCTCAGCAATGGAGGAAGTGTGCGTGGTATGCTCTCATTTGTCTAAGAAAACAGGCACATGTTAGTAAATACTTATAATCATAAAACAAAAATGGAAAGATGGACCACAAAGCAAAAACAGAAATAGGAGCAGGTATGTACTGTGAATTGTCGACTTCACTTTGGAACCATGTGAATATTTTACATGATTATAGATGAAAATTTGATTTAAAATGTGAATTCCAAACTATTAAAAAATAAAACTAAGGCTAGAAGTAGTGGACTGAGATTTGAACCACCACTCCCAACAGGGAATCTGGGTTGATTGCCTGACAAAGTACAAACATAAGCATTCTCCCCAGGATTTTATCGCCATCCAGGGTCTACATGCATGCCTTCACAATATCCAGGATATATGCCAAAATGATTGATGTGCAGAGAACCAGAAAACTGACTGGAGATCAGGGACAGCTTCTGCAAAGTGAAAAATGATTCAGTGCTGGAACATCTGAAAGAGAACCTATAATAACGATTATGTAACTGTGCTCCCTCAGATAAAGGAATGGAGCCCTGGCTTGGATGCCTCAGTGGTTAGGGAGTCAGCCCAAGCACGGAAGGGTCACGGGTTTGATTCCTAGTCAAGGGCATGTACCTGGGTTGCAGGTTCAATGCCAGCCCCAGTCGGGGCAAGTTCAGGAGGCAATCAATCAATGTGTCTCTCTCACATCAATGTTTCAATCTCTATCTCTCTTCCTCTCTCTCTCGCCCCCTTTCCCCCCTTTAGTCCCACCCAACCTTTTACCCCCTCTTTAAAAAAATCAATGGAAAAAAAATATCCTCAGGTTAGCTTTAACCAAAAAAAAAAAAGAAAGAAACAAAAGGTAAAGGAATGGAAATAAAGAAGTACCCATCAGAGGAGTAAATGACAAAAAAGAAACAGATGGAAAATTTAGAACTAAGAAATAAAATATCTGAATTAAAAACTCACCAAATGTATGAACAGCACACGGAAATGATGGAGGAAAGAACCTGTCCCCTTCAAACAGACCAGAAAAGTACCCAGTGGAGGGTAAGAGGAAAGAGAAGGAACAGAGACTGTGGGACAGTGCAAACCAGATGAAGCCCTCACTGAAGTCCAACAGGGATGACATTGGGACACAAAATAATGTGTGAGGATGAAATGTGTGAAAGCATGCCCAACTTGGCAAAAGACATAAGTTCACAAATTTAAGAGGCCTGGTACACCCAGATGGGATAAAATTAAAGAAAACCAGCCTGATCATCTATATATATAAAAGCCTAAACAACCTAACAACCAGTCAACTGGTCACTATGTTGCACACTGACCACCAACACACAGGATCGGGCTCCCTTCTATCTGGATCGGGCCTGAGGGAATCGGGCCAAAACCGGCTATCCAAAATCCCCTGAAGGGTCCTGGATTTCAAGATGGCACAGGCCAGCCCGAGGGACTCCACCGGTACACGAATCCATGCAACAGGCTTCTAGTATCACAATAAAAGGCTAAAAGCCTAAGCTCCAGAAAAGTAACTTGTAAACAGCTAGGGAAAAAGGCAAATCATGTACAGGGAACAATGACTTGAATGACCACAGCTTTCTCATCAGAAACCACTGAGGCTGGAACAGCCCTTTAAAATACCAATAAAAATATATTAACACAGAATTTTATTTTATTTTATTTTAAATACATTTTATTGACTTTTTTTACAGAGAGGAAGGGAGAAGGATAGAGAGTTAGAAACATCGATGAGAGAGAAACATCAATCAGCTGCCTCCTGCACACCCCCTACTGGGGATGTGCCCACAACCAAGGTACATGCCCTTGACTGGAATCAAACCCGGGACCCTTGAGTCTGCAGGCCGACGCTCTATTCACTGAGCCAAACTGGTTAGGGCTTAACACAGATTTTTATATAGAGAGAAACAACCCAAATAAAAATTCAAACAGGTTTTTTGTCATGGAAAATGACCAGCTGATCCCAAAATTTACATGGAAATGTCAAGGGCCTGGAATAACCAAAGCAGTTTTAAAATAATAAGTTGGAGGACTCGTCATACTTTCCTTCAGGTCTTACAGTTAAGCTACAGTAATTGAGGTAGTAGGTGTAGGTGTTGGTGTTGGTATTGGTAAAAAGGCATACAAATAGATCCACAGTACAGAACAGAGTGTGGACATAGACTCACACATACGTGGCCAATTGAGTTTCAATAAAGGTGCCAAAAAAATTCAATGGGAAAATAATTTTTCAGTAAAAGGTGCTTGATCATTGGATTTCCATTGGGGGGGGGGGGGCGGGAATGAACATTAACTGTTACCTCCCAACACACAGAACTTAACACAAAATAAACCTAAAACTATACAATTTCTAGAAGAAAATATTTGTGGTGTTGGGATAGTTTAAGGTTTCTTAAGTAGGATGCAAAGAGTTTAAATTATAAAAGGAAAATTGATAAATAAGATAATCAAATTTAAAGACATTTGCTCTTTAAACAACACCACTGAGAGGGTGAAAATTCAAGTCACAAACTGGAAGACAATGTACAGAACACATACATCAGATATAGGACTTGTGTCTACAATGCATAAAGTGCTTCCACAACTCAATAATAAGAACGCTCACCGTCCAACAGGAATGGGACAGACACATCACAGAAGGGGTCACGTGGGGAAGTTTGAAAAAGTACAAAACAACAACAAACCACAACCGCTTGGGGGTTTCCCTGAAAGTGCAGATCCTGGCAGCTTAACTTGCAGATGGAAACCCAGGCTGCGTAGGCATGGAAACGTTTGTGTTTTCTTGTTTTGACACTGAGTTCTGAAATAATACTGTTAACTATTAATCTTTCATCTTTTTTTTTTTTTTAAGAGACTGGCTTTTAACACTAGGCAGCTGCTAAATCTAAAAGGTTACCTAGGTCTGGTTCATCTACTTCAGACATAAATATCAAATCAATGTCCCCTCCAAGCTTTTCACAGGCCAGTGCAACCATGGTCATAGCCACCAGGACACAGTGGCTCACTGAGATGGGCAGCCACATAGAAATCATAACAAGGGGAGGTGTTTTTGTATTATTCCAAAAGTTTTTTTCCTAGAAACCTAGAAATGCTAGAAAGATCTTCATCCTGACAGCCCTTTGCTGGCAAGGTCCCTGGAGCAGTGAGGTCTGCACAGCACATTCCTGGTGGTCACCAGAGGAAACAGCAGTGTGTAACCCCTAGTTCACGCGGGCAGGGAGGTGGGAGTCTAAGTTGAAAGTTTGTTCCTGTGAAAGGCTTTTCCGAGTTTGATATATTGTATTGTGTCAATGATTGTTCGTTGGAGAAACCACTAATCTGAAAAGCCTTGTTTTAAGAAGATAAATGCAAGTAAAATGCGGTTAGTCGATGGGAAAGGTGACGATCTGTTATTAGGAGCTAATCCTGGTCTAGTGAGTGACAGGCAACAGCTTCTCGATTTTATACAGTGCCAAGCAAAGGATAGTTTTGCTGGGAATTTTGCAGAATTATAAGAGAGAGGGGGAAAGATGGAGGGGTGGGGAACATCACAGCTCGGGAATTGACAACTCAGTTCAACTTAGGGGGAAATTTTGAAGTCCTGACAACAAACTAACTTTTTTCAACACCCTTCTTTCTCTTCTTCTTTAGCAGCAAAACTTTCTTGTTTCAACACTATGGGACTAGAGAGAGAACAAATGAACAGAACTTTCAGAATATTTGTAGAAAAATCAGCAGCATGTTTTCAATAAATTTTGTCTCCTCTTGGTTAGAGGACATTGCATAACAGATCTGAATAATTTCTTGTCTTGTTAGTTCCTTGGGACCCCAGACATCCCCAGGAAGCTGAGCCTGTGAACCTGACATGTGGGGACAGGGAATGGGAGGTGAGTGTCCACAGGGGCCAGCCCTCTCACATGCTCACTCGGTGATGAACGTTGTTGGGGGTCGGGGACAGGGTTCCCATGTGTGGCTGTCTCACCTCAGAAGTGTCTGTACTGAGGCTGTTGGTTGAACACATAGATTAGTACACTCCTTGTTCTGAAAATGAAGGTATGGCTACATGTACTTGTTACAATGTGCTATAACATTTATTACTAGAGGCCTGGTGCACAAAATTCGTGCCTGGGGGGGTGGTCCCTCAGCCTGGCCTGTACCCTCTCGCAATCCAGGACCCCTCAGGGGATGTCTGACTTCCAATTTAGACCAAATCTCTGTGGCAGTCGGACATCCCTCTTGCAATCCGGGGTCACTGGCTCCCAACCACTAGCCTGCCTGCCTGCCAATTGCCGCTAACCACTCTGCCTGCCTGGTGACCCCTAACCATTCACCTGCCTGCCTGATCGCCCCTAACCACTTGCCTTCCTGCCTGATCGCCCCTAACGCCTCTGCCTCGGCCTCTGCCATGGTGGCTTCATCCAGAAGGATGTCCGGAATGATGTCCAGAAGGACGCTCGGCCAGTCTAATTAGCATATTACACTTTTATTATTATAGATGCCACTAGGCCATGCTGAGTTAAACTCATTGACATAAATTCTGTGAAACACATGTACTTTTATAAATGCGGCTTTTATATCATTTCCATACCTTCATTCCATGGGTTCTTGGTGGGGAAAAAGCTATACAGTTGACTTTTGGAGTCTTGTTTCCTCCTGGCCCCCCACCCATCCCCCATCCCCATTGTGCTGAGACTGACCTTGGACTGGAGGCGGAAGTCTCAGCGAGCTCAGACGCTCCTGTGCCAGCACCCAGACTCTGGGTGCTCTGGTTTAGAGCACTCTTCTTCGAAGGGCACTGTCAGGAAAACTGAGGCAGAAATAGGTAAATATGACAAAGACCACCCTGCACATCTGAGGACAAATGAAAATATTTTAAATAAAATGATCTCTGTTGTTGTATTTATAAATGAATAGGGTAAAAACTTAAAACATAAAAAAGTTGTTTAAAAGTCATTTTGTGCCACCATATATATGCATTGTTAACATATTGAACATTTTTGTATGTTCTTTCAAGTTTTTTCTATTTGCATGTAATGTGTAGTAGATATAGATAGATGATAGATAGATAGAAAGGTGATAGATAGATAGATAGATAGATAGATAGATAGATAGATAGATAATAGATGATAAACAACATACACACATACAGAGTGGATACTCGATACCTGCTCTTCAATAACTGACTTTTTATCCAACAATATATCGCGCACATGTTTATGTGGCAATAAACACACATCGGCCTCAATGTTAATGGTTGCACAGTATTTGTCTCTGGTACACCACAATTTCTCTACATGAATCCCCTATTTGGGGCTATTCGGGGTTTTACTATTCTCACCTGTTTTGAACAACAGTGACGTTTACAATAGGCATTCCTCATGTTGTATTTGGAAAACAAAGATGTATATAATTATTTTATGGGGTAACTTCTGGAAAGACAGTGGCTGGGTGGGCGTGGGGCTCACGGGGAAGGCTGTGCCTGAGTCCCCAGCAGCGGCGAGGCTTGGAGCGGAGCTGCCAGCCAGCGCTCCTAAGACAAGCGCAAGCAAAGGCACCGCCACTGGAGTTTAATTCCAACTTTTCCCCAAGACAGACGCTTCCTTGGGTCTCAGTAAAGGGCTGCAGCAAAGTGGGAGCAAGAATTTTCAGGAGGAGGTGATGAATTCGATTAAAAATCAAATACAATGAATTAAAATGACCTGTAGCTTAGTTCTCTGAGCATTCGATAATGCCTCAGGGAGTGTTGGGTAGACATTAACAGTGACTGACAACAAGCCCAGGGCACCTTCTGTTGGTCTCATTGCCTAGGGATATTCCAGAAGGACATGGGTCTTTTGAATCAGTGGAGGCCAATAAGCAAGTTAAAGTACTGATAAATCTTTATTTTACCATGCTTGTTTTACTTTGGGTTTTGGTAGGTATTGAGTAAATAGAATTTAAGACTTATAATATCAGGTAGAAACTTGAATACTGCTTGTTAGAAAAAAATATGAATGGTTTGTATGGGGGTTGATTCAATATGTTTTTATTGTTGATAGTATTACAGATATCTCCCATTTTCCCCTCCTTTATCCCCCTCCTCCCAGCCCCTCTTCACCACACGGGGTCTTCACTACCCTATTGCCCGTGTCCATGGGTTATGCATATAAGTTCTTTGGTTTATCTCTTCTCGTCCCCGAAGCCCCACATCAAGGTATGAAGTTTGAGTAGCTCTCAGTTTTCTCAGCACGACTCATCATCTCCTCGTGAAATCACTGTCACCGGCAAAGCATCGGGCCGTGTGGCCGTCAGGACCCAGGACCCCTTGGACTTGGACGCAGCACTTGTACCTTAAGCACTGACTCCTGGTCTGTCTCTACGGGACAGGGGCTATATGTTTTGGTCCAAATATTCCCTGAAGTAACTTTCACAAACTATAGACAGGTTTTTTTTCCCCTTAAAAAAGACAAGATTTTTCTCCCTCTCCCTGTGTCATTTGTCTCCTTGAGGTAGATTCCTGAAGAAACAGCAATCAGAAAGTTGCTAATTGCCTTCCTCATTTTATAGTGGCAGCTTAGATTTTATTTTCCTCTGGCAGTAAAGTATTATTAAAAGTTGTTTGATTTGATTTTTTTCCCCCACCCATCTCAATGTTTCAACAAATGCTCATTTAAGATTGCAGTTTAGTGCGTTGTTGCTTTCTTGTCCTAAAAATTTCAAATTGAAAAAAATAAAATAGGCTACTCAGAAAGATTCTCTTGCCTTCATTCTTTTTATAAGAAGACTGTAATTTCTATATCTCAGAGTTGGAGAAGTAATGTGAATTTTTGTTACCCTGCTAATCAGTTTCCAAAGTGACACAACCGTGCTCCTGCCGACACAGGCGCCCTTGCACAAACCCCGCCAGAGCAGTGCCACCAGCCACGTGGATTTACCTTCTTCGCGTGGAGCTTCGCAGTATTGATTATGAAAACACCATATGAAACACATGGTTTGGCCCTGGCCAGGTCTCAGTTGGTTAGAGAGTCATCCCCATATTTGATTTTGGAAAGACAGTGGTTTCGGAAACAACCAATGATGTATAAATAAGTGGAACATGTCTTCCTTTCTCCCTTCTTCTCTCTCTCAGATCAGTTCCCCATTGACACCCTTTGGGCAGGATGCCATCCAGGTGACCACTAGAGGTGGTGAGAGTCCCCACTCTCCACTAGGCTGTGGGGAGGGGATCCCCTCATCACTGTTCCATGTCACTCAACTAACCTGCCAGGGGCTTCTTCCAAGCCAGCCCCAAATCCAGGTGCCCCCTTGACCTTCTGAGACCACACTGGAGGGCTAGGGACCTCACTACAGCCTGGAGAGTGTGGAGTCTAGGGTCCCCTTTTTACTAGCAGGGTGCCAGGAGCACGTTTCCTCTGTGGTGTTGGCTGGAGCAGCGTGTTCTTGCCTGAAAGTTGATTGTCCTGCCAGGGGGCCTCTTTCCTGGCCCTTTGACCAGAGAGCAGACTGCCGTTGGTCTGTGGGGTTTTGTCTGATCCATCGGTGATTCTGGGTAGAGGGCTCTTCATCTCTAAGTTGGGATGCCGGAAGAAACGCGAAGCCCACTGGATGGGTCCTAGGCCAGCCCAGACAGCAGCCTCCTTCCCCCACCATTCAGAGCCTCCTCTGTCCGTTTTCTAGGTCGTATCCAGGGTTTTAGTTGTCTGTATGGGGGACCTGGTCTTCTCCATCCTCCCAAGAGCAGAGTTCTCCTCCACTCTGGGCGGGAATGCTGTCTGTTCTGCTCCCGGCTACCCTCCTGGCTTTGAGAACACAGGGAGTCTTCACAGCATTTAGCCCATGTTTCCTCCTGCTCTGACTCCACTACAACGCAGAGGCAGCACAGGCCCTTCACCTTTGCTTACCTTCCTTTTTCAATCTGTTTCCCTCTTTTCAAAATAAGAATTGAAAATCGAAATATTTTCCACAAAATAAAGGAAAATGTTTACTTGTCTTCTAACCTGGCAACTTTTCAATTTTCCTACAATGAAGTTTCACTGCTTTATGCCTATGATTCACTCTTTTCAGCTAAAAATTAATTTCTTTACTGTGCCCTCTAGTCTCTGGGGGTCAATATTTCTGTACAGATTAATCAACGTGTCCTGGTCAGTGCCTCTCTGCATGTCGCTCTCCCCTCTGTGACAACAGAGGAGACAGAAATGTCCCTGACCCAAGGAGACTCCCAGTGTAAGGAAGCTGACGGGGCTGGAGCCGTGTTCCCTGTGATCCGCCTCTCTCAAACACGTGAGTTTGCTTGTCTCGGAGCCTAACTTCATCTCTTGAACAACGAGATTCATTTCAGTGACCATGCCCCATGCTAGTGGGTTTTTCCTGGTTTCACGGGTAATCAGTGCCCAACACAGACAAAACCAGTCTTCCCATACTGAGTAGCAGCGTGTAACTGGCGCAAATGCTTATGGCCACCAGTGTTCCGGTGACAAAGGCTGAAGAGGAGCCCGGGGTTATCGAAGGCAAGAATTTCAGAGCCAGAAAGAATCTGAGAATCTTCTCCAACAACCTGTTCTCTCGGTTAAGGAATAAAATGAAAGATGTTGTGATGGATCCAGATGCTGTGGGCGTGCCAGTCGCCAAGTAAGCAGGGGTCCATGCCCACTTGATCCTCAGAAATGGCTCTATTTTTCATGATATTAACTCCAGCCCTGAGCTGAGACCTGGCACTGTCTTCATTTGCAGGAGGGACAAGAGGGCTCGGCCGGAACTCAGGGGCAGTAAGAACACAGCATGCGGGACTATCTGTGTCACCACAGGGGAGAATCATAGGTCCTGCCCGAATCCATTACCACACGGATCACACCAGTCTCTGTGTTTAGATGTTATCACTGTTGTGAAAATTCAAACGTAAGGAGAAAACACATCAGCCTGCTTTCAAATGGGCTTCTCGCATAAAAGTGGACTGGTCTGTGGAACCCACGCTCCACGGGGATGTGCACTTGTAAAACCGTCGGACTCTGTGGATGTGTTTGCCCAACAGGACGCATCAACGTTTTTATCCTCATCCAGTGAAACAGTGACTGGACCCTTATGCACACCTCCATCCTTTTTGGGTGTGCATCATATTAGGTGGGCTTTGTTTCCCATCATTGAAGATGAATTTTGATCCTCTGGTTGTGTGTGTGTGGTGTTCTGCTTGGTTGGGAGGGATGGAGTATAAGTGGAAGAGGTACAAGTGGAAGGCTGTTCCCTGTGATGCCCGGGCATGCTTTCCTCACAGGTGGATGGCGTGGGCATTCTATCTAGTGAGGAAGAGAGAGATAGAAAAAGATAGGGGGAGAGAGAGAGAGAGAGAGAGAGGGAGGGGAAAGGGAGGGAGGGGAGAGGGGAGAGGGGAGAGAGGAGAGAGATGTCCTGAGACCCTGCCTTCCCTCCTTTCTCTGCGGCTCAGAAACACTGCAGCATTCCCTCCATCCTCGGGCCATGTGTGAGGCTGTGATGAAGCTGTGAAGTTTTTGGCTGCCCTTTCGTGTCTTCTGTTGTTTTCTTGGGGGCTCAGTGGGGTGGATAGTCTGTGCTGGGGCAGGACATGCCAACAAATTGCATCACTTCTGCCTCGGTGACCGAGGACAATGACATGCCATATGCCAGTGGCAGGAAATGAATGGGGCTCATTTACTCTGCACTGGGCGCTTCAGCCGTCCATCTTCAGAGGCTGCCTGGCAACCTGGAAGGTGGCAGAGGCGCAGGAGCCCCACTCCCACCTCCGGAGCCACATTAGTGGTGCAGGACTCGGGTAGGGAAGGGGCACCGGGAGGCTGCCCACCTGGCCATGAGTGTCAGCCTTACAATGTCAGAAAAGGAGTAGAAAAAAGCCACTGCCTCTGCTCCCACTGCACCAAAGGGAAGGAGAGAAGAAAAACTCTTGAGTGCATTCCAGCTGCAGCAAGAAAACAAAGTCACAGTGGACATCGTGGGCCTGCATTCAGAGCAGTCCACCTGCACAGACAGATGCCACAGAGGCTGCCCCACTGGCAACCCCACCGCCTGCACTGCACCCAGCCCCCCAGCCGCAGCCCAGCTTGTACCTGTCCTCTGACCTCTATGGCAGCACCTCGTGTGTCTTCATGTGAGGAAGCAGGGACAGTCATCATGGCTGAAGTGCCACCATCCTGCTGACCTAAAATGCTCAGGCATAATCTCGGCATTTGGTCCAGGGCAGCTGTGGGACAGGTAGCAGTTGTGTCTCTCTCCGTCATAATCACCGTCATTAGCATCATAATCAGTGGTGGCTGCATGGGGCAACTTCCTGGCACAGAGACTCATTTTTCACATAATAATGATGACTGGCATGTATGGACTTTTTACCTGATTTTAGATGCCTGAGGGAGTTGAACTCAGGGCTGTGACACCCTGGACACAGTTGCCATAAGAGACTTCCCACTGCAGAACTGCCAGGAGTTTGGGGTGCGAGTGACCTGTCCTAGGTCCTTCAGGAAGGAGGAAAAAGAAAGACATTTTAAGAAAAAGAAATGTGTCAGTAGGAAAATTATCCTTAAAGAATGACTAACATCTCTAAATATAAAGCTTGGAGCTTCAGAAAGAAAAAATCATCATTGAAATGGTAAAAAATTAGATATAGTATACTACCTGCCCATGAATTTCTTAAATCAATTTTGATGGTTGAACCAAAAATGGTACACCAACAGACAGATGTTCAGTGTATGTATATAGAGGAGGTACTTGGGGCAATTAAATTTAAAAAGTGGGACCTAAATGAATATAAAATCTCTACGCCTTACACAAAGTGGTGAACTGTCAGTGCCAGTAGCTGTGATGTCATGTCTGTGTGTATTACAATATCCAGAGCAAGCACTAAGAAAACTATACAAAGCAACATATCCAGAAACACTACCAATAACTCTGTGTAACCCATATGAAGACAAGGAAAGAGAAATAGCTGAATGAGAAACAGAGGATACAAATGAAAAGCAAATGATAAAGTGGCAGACTTACGTCTGAACATATCCACATCACTGCTTATCAAGCATGCAAATGGTCTAGATGCACCTCTTAAAAGACAGAGATTAGAAGAATAGGTTAAAAGAGAAAACCTGATCCAAAATTACTCTGTTTACAAGATACTCACTTAAAATATAGTATAGGTAGTTTTAAAATAAAAGGATGAAGGAAGATATACCATTCAAATATTAACATAAAAAAATAGTTCTCATTATATAAAAATCACATAAAGTAAGCATCTGAGGAAAAATTTGCTGGAAACAAAGAGGAATATTACATTATGATAAAGGATGAATCCACTAGAAATAAACTATTATCCTAAACATGTGCACTCCAAACAACTGAATGAAGATGAGATTATAAGTCAAAAATGGGAGGTACAGTCAAAGCAGTATCAAGAGGAAAATTAATAGCACTAAATACTTCAGTTAGAAGAGAGAAAAAGTCACAAATTAATCACCTAAATGCCAACCTCAAGAACTAGATTTTAAAAAAGAGCAAAGTAAACTAAAGCAAACTGAAGAAAGGAACTAGCAAAAAAAAAAAAAAGTGCAGAAATCAATAGCATTGAAAGCAGATAAGCAAGAAAATCAACCAAACAAAATGCTGATTCTTTAAATATATCAATAATTAATGACCTCTAGAAAAATAAATAAAGTTAAAAAGGAAGAAGAGAAATCACCAACATCAAGAATTAAACAGTGATATCACCATAGGTCCTACAGCCATTAAAATGATAGGAGAATATTGCAAGGCACTTAATATTCATAATTCAACAACTTAAAAGAAATGAATCACCTCCTTGAAATCCAAAATGTAACAAGCAGGATGAAAGATAATCTGAAGACTTTTATAACCCTTACAGAAATTAACTTTGTAATTAAAAAGTTCTCGTAACAGCACATGTGGAACCCAAAACCCCAGCAAACTCCATCCAACCTCACCAACCCCATCCAACCCACCCATCCCAACAAACACCACCCACCCCACTCAAAACCAACCAACCCCACCCAATTCACCCACCCCAACTAACACCAACCCACACCAACCAACCTCACCAATCTTGTCCAAACCAACAACTACAACCAACCCCACCAACCTCACCCAACTCCACCAACTCCACCCAACCCACCCACCATAACCAACCTCACCAATCTCGCCCAGCCCAAAAACCCTACCCAATCCCATCAACCCCAGCACCAGGACCAAGAGTTCCTGCCTCAGCCTTCCTTTGTGGCAATAAAACACCTTTTGGGTTTATGAATTAAATGACAATTGTGTTAGTCTTAAAAGTAACACGCTCTCTGCTGAGAGTTTTCTTCCCGTAAGAAGGGGCAGAGTTTAAAAACTGTTTCTGGCGTGGTAGATGTTTAGAGCCACCAAGACTAAGGGACAGAAGGTGAAGGGAGAGCACTGGCCAAGTGCCTGTTGTATCTAATATTGATGGGAAGCTTCCATGTCAATACAGTTTTAGTTCTCTTGCAAAAAAAAAAAAAAAACTAAGGTCAAGTCAATAGTTGACAATGTTTATGGGATTAAATATATGAGAATGAGGATAAGAAAAAAATTGAAAACTTAAGATTTTCTAAAAGTGAGTGAATTAAAAACTGCCTAAATAGAAAACAGAACAAAGCTGGAGGGAACTACCTGGGGCGCAGAGGGATGTGGCACCTCTGGGAGTGGGCGTCTGGTTCTCCAGCTCACACGCGGTGGCCAAGGCCCCTACATGGTAGGGAGTCACATGCTACAAAGACGGATGGAAATGAAGAGCTGTGTAATTAGTACTTTTGTTGCAGCAGATTAATCATGTGTGAGGATCTGCTCTTACCATCATGTGCGACAGTTCCTGAGCTGGGTGGAGGGTGCAACCTGCTCACGGCACCTGCTGACTGTGTTCTAACAGTCTTGGCAGCGCTCACAGGCAGCCTGTGCTCTGTGTCATTGAGACCTGTGTAATTATGACAAATGATTAAAAGTGTTATTTTCAGCAAGGCAGCAGACACTGAGTGTTGATGCATCCTGCCTGCCACTCCTCCCTTCTCTAATGCCCAGCCCCTCCCACCCTGAACAAGACCAGGATGGCCAGTGCCTCAGAGACAGGTGTGTTTACCTGTAGGGAAGGGAATCCCAGACCCCACCTGTCTGGACACATGGGTGTGGGGAGGGAGGACATCCCCAGGTCTACATTACCTCCAGCTTCTTCTGCCCAAAGAAACAGTGCAGGAGTCACAGGGGCCTGAGCTTTCACCCAGCAGGTAACTCCAAGGACAGATCTTGGCTCCAAAAGTGTCTGGTACCTGCCCATCTTGCCCTTCCCACCATTTTCACTGACTTCAGGGCAAATGGCAAGACCTTTCTACTCTGGCCCATGCTGAGCCTGTTTTTTGCACCTCCTGCTGCTTGCAATCCACATTCATCCCTGTGGCAGCCAGGCCCAGCAGGCATCCCCATGGGGACACGTGTGACCAGGCTGGCCCAGCACTACCACTGACACCTGGCTAGGGCCTCACATTGAGTCACCATGTCACAGGGCCACACTGCCTCTGGAGGCTCCAGGGAAGGATCCTTCTTGTCCTTTCCACTGACAATTCTGGGCTGTGGTTGCATCACCCAATCTCTGCCTTCATCTCCACATGGCCTCTCTGTGTGTCTCTTGAGTCCTCGCCTCTTCTAATGGGGACTCAGTCATTGGAGCTGGGCCACTTTCCTCTATTATGACCTCACAATGACCAGCAACACCTGCAAGAAGTTTATTCCCAAATAACCTAAAACAAGATGGCTGCCCCCACATCGTCACAAGATGGCTGCCCCCACATCATCACAAGATGGCCACTCCCACATAGTCACCAGATGGCCGGCAGGGAATGGCATTTGGGGCGACCAGGTTTATAGGGGAGGGTAGTTGGGGGGAACCAGGCCTGCAGAGGAGGGCAGTTGGTGTCGATCAGGCTGGCAGGGGAGCAGTTTGGTGTCGATCAGGCTGGCAGGGGAGCAATTACAGGGCAATCAGGCTGGGAGGCAGAAGCAGTTATGGACAATCAGACAGGCAGGCAGGCGAGTGGTTAGGAGCCAGCAGTTGGATATCCCTCGAGGTGTCCCAGATTGGAGAGGGTGCAGGCTGGGCTGAGGGACAGCCCCGTCCCCGCCCCCAATGCATGAATTTTATGCACCAGGCCTCTAGTATCAAATAAAAGAAGCACATTGGGACATCTAAATGCACATGTGACCCTAAGTATTGGTCTTGACCAAGAGCACACAGTCTTATATTTTTGGCTCAATGTCAGTAAACCCAGTGTGTCCTCATTACCTGCCAGGTGCAGGTTACAAACACCAGAGACTCCCACGGCCTGTTCCAAATTTCACCCACACCATTTCGTGTCCATCATAATTTTGTAAACATTTTGTTTTGATAATAAAAACTACTGCATGTCTAAACCTAAAAAACAGCCCTAGCCAGTTTGGCTCAGTGGATAGAGCATCAGCCTGCAGACTGAGGATCCCAGGTTTGATTCTGGTCAGGAGCATGTACCTGGTTGCAGGCTCAATCCCCACCCCTGGTTGGGGTGTGTGCAAGAGGCAATCAATCAATGTGTCTCCTTCACATGGATGTTCCTCTTTCTGTGTCTTTCCCTCTCCCTTCTACTCACTCTAAAAATCAATGGAAAAGCAAAGATTTCAAGAACAAATTGAGATTAATGATTTTCCCCCATTAAAATGAGAACAAATCTTAACTACTTCAAGACCCACAAACTCTGTTGGATGGTGCTTACAGTTGGCAAAAGTGCACCCATGCAATTAAAACCCATGAGCTCGGGAGGTGACAGGGTGTGCAAGGTGTGCTCCAGCTCTGCTGGAGTGTCAGCTGGGCAAGCGGTTTCACGCAGCTCTCCTTTCTAATTATGACTTACTGGGGAGGGAGGAGGTTGTCAATTTTACTCATCCCGTGGTGAAAAACAAAACGATTCCACTTTCTGCTGCCAACCACATCATCCTACTCTTCAGCAAGGCTAAGAATAATCAGCTAAATAACAAAAGCCCACAGGAGTGATTAACGTTTTAGAAATGGCCACTGAGTTTTCCAGAGCAGAGGGATCCTGGGACAGGAAGCTCTGAGAAGGTGTCAGGAACAACCTCTGAGCTCCTCATGGTTCTTCCCCAGGCTCCAAAACACATGCAGCCCAGAGAAAAGCCATGTCAGCCTCACAGTCCACACAGCACAAAGTGCTGAAAGCCTTCTCCTCCTTTCTCTGCAGTAACGAAGCCCGGATGAACTAGACCCTCACCCATTGTCATTATTTCGAGGCATGGTGGCTGCAGCTGGGGAGCTTTCCTGTCTGACGTGTGGGGCAGAGGAAGGTTGTGCTGCAGCCGGTTTGTCCAGAGGAGCCTGGGCAGGAGATGCAACTGGGACTAGCAAAGGACTCACATTTTCTTTAAAACAGAAAAAAGATGATATCTGATATTGTGATCCCTCCAACTTTGTTCTTTTTTCTCAAGATTGCTGCAGCTATTTGGGGTCTTTCTTGGTTCCATAGACATTTTTGGAGAGTTTGTTCTAGCTCTGTGAAATATGCCGTTGGTATTTTAATAGGGGTTGCATTGAATCTGTATATTTCTTTGGGTAGTATGGACATTTTAATTATGTTGATTCTACCAATCCATGAACACATAGATTCTTCCACTTGTTTATATCTTCTTCTATCTCTTTTTTCAATGTTCTATAGTTTTCTAAGAACATTTCTTTTACTTTGTTGGTTAAGCTTATTGCTAAGTATCTTAATTTTTTTGTTGTTGTGATAGTAAATGAGATTTTTTTTTTAGTTTCTCTTTCTGAGAATTCATTATTGGTATATAAAAACTGTAATCAAAACAGCCTACTACTCACATAAGAACAGGCATATAGTTCAATAGAACAGAACAGGAACCCAGAAATTAACCCAAGTCATTATGCTCACTTAATATTTGATAAAGGAGGAAGAGCATACAATGGAGTAAGGATAGTCTCTTCAATAAATGGTGCTGGGGAAATTGGACAGATACATGCAAAAAAATGAAACTAGACCACCAACTTAATACCATACACAAGAATAAACTCGAAATGGATAAAAGATTTAAATGTAAGTCATGAAACTATAAAAATCCTTAAAGAAAATGTAGACAGCAAAACATCAGACATTTCACACAGCACAATTTTCAATGATGCAATGCCTAGAGTATGAGAAACAAAGGGAAAGATAACAAATGGGAACTACCTCAAAATAAAAAGCTTCTGCACAGCAAAAGAAACCAGCATCAGAATGAAAAGGGCACCCAGTGTATGGGAGAACATATCTGCCAATGATGCATTCAATAAAGGGTTAATTTCCAAAATATATAAAGTTATCATTCAACTCAAGAAAAAGAAGATAAACAGTCCAATCAAAAAATGGGCAGAGGACCTAAATAGACACTTCTCCAAAGAGAACATGCAAATGGCCAAGAGACATATGAAAAAATGCTCAACATCATTAATTATCAGAGAGATGCAAATTATAATGATAATAAGATACCACCTCACACCTGCCAGAAGGTTACCATCAATAAATCAACAAACAAGTGTTGACAAGAATGTGGAAGAAAAGGAACCCTAATACACTGCTGGTAAGGATGCAGACTGGTTCAACCACTATGGAAAACAGTGTGGAGTTTTCTCAAAAAATTAAAAATTGAGCTGCCATTTAACTCAGTGATCCCACTTCTAGAAATATATCCTAAGAAGCCTGATATATCAATCAGAAAGAATATATGCACCCCATGTTCATAGCAGTGTTATTTACAACAGCTAAGATCTGGAAACAGCCCAAGTGCCCATCAGTAGATGAATGAATAAAAAAGCTGTGGTATATTTACACAATGGAATACTATGCAGCTGTAAAGAGAAAGATCTCTTAACCTCTGAGATAGCATTGAGGGACCTACAGAGTATTATATTGAGCGAAATAAGCCAGTCAGAGAAAAATGAGTATCACATGATCTCACTTATATGTGGAATCTAATGAACAAAATAATCTGACAAACAAAATAGATCCAGAGACATTGGAGCATGCAACAGACTGAGGATTCTCAAAGGGAAAGTGTGTGTGTGTGTGTGTGTGGTGGCAGGGGGGGTGGGGGGGAAAAGTGGTGAAAAGATCAATCAAAGAACTTATATGCATATTAGTGCCCCAGTGCACAAATTCGTGCACATTGAAAAAAAATTAATTAGAAGGTGGCCATTTGGGCAGGACTGAGTGAGCCGGACATGCCCTGGAGGCAACCTCCCACAGTCCCTCCCCTGCCTGCCACACCTTGGGGTCTATGAAGTGAGCAGAGTCCCTCTGGCATGTGGAGTCCCTCAGCCTGGCCTGCCAGTATTAGACCAAAACTGGCTGTCTGACATCCCCTGAGGCATTCCGGATTGCAAGAGGGTGGTTCTAGGGTGATACACCCTGGAATCAAGCTCCCTCCTCTCTGGTTCCGGGTGTGTCACCTGAGAACCTCCACTGACCACAAAGGACAGCTCCTGCATTGAGCATCTGACCACTGGTGGTCAGTGTGCATCATACCTACCGGCCAGTTGGATGGTTGGATGGTTGCTTAGCCTTTTAGAGATAGATAGATAGATAGATAGATAGATAGATAGATAGATAGATAGATATGCATAACCCATGGACACAGACAATAGTGGGGTGAAGGCCTGGAGAGGGGAGAAGTGGGGGGGATAGGAGTGGGGAGGAATGGGTCAATGGGGAAAAAAGGGACATCTGTAATACTTCTCACAATAAAGATACATTTTTTAAAAAGAATTTAAAAAGAAAAAGAAAAACAGGAGAAAGAAAGGCTACAACTTAGAGAGGCAAGTAGACCAGCTGTCCGCCTTTGGAGCTGGCTGTGGGGGCTCTTTCCCCATTTGTCCTGCTGCTTTGCGCCTGATTGATGGGCTGGGTGGGTACAAAGACCACCTGAGAGGTCTGGGTTCCACAGCCTGGTCGTGCACTGTTGACCCTGGAGGCCAGGGATCAAATATCAGAGTGATATGCATTTCAATAACTCAGCCTTGATGCTTCCAGGGAAGAGAGTATGCAGGCAGGGGGGAGAGAGCAGATTAAATATTTATGCTTCAAAGCATCTCTGAGTGGCTCTCTGCAGCCCAGGTCACAGCCTCTTGGGTAACTCGCCTAAGCCGGCGCCTCTCCACTTTTCATCTCAGAGGTGAAATATATATACATTCTCCTCCACAGGAACAGTGGGCAGGCTTTGTCGCCAGTGCACAGGGATTTTCAGTGAGTGTCTCTGAGTAGACAGTTCTCCCAGAAAAGGGCATTGATCACTGCAAGGGGCCCCACCCAGCTCCCACCTGGCCTCTCCCTAGCCAGACACAGGACCATAGGGCTTGCCTGCGAATATGACAGCCCTACAGCAATGGATGAAGATCCTGCACTCCTATGAGATACACAGGCCAACAGGTTCCAGTTTTCTTTAAATACATGAAAAACCAACAGTTATAAATATGTTCAAAGTCACAACGTTATTTTATAAGAAAATCTTGAAAAGATTCTGTACACTCCTGTGAGAGTCATCTAAGATGTGTCACGGTGTGCGAAAACTGTGTTTGGCAATCTCTCCCCTAACATTTGCCAAGTATGAATGTGCAGGAGTCACTCTACCTACAAAGCACCCGTGATATATGTGATTTCCACTGTCACCACATTTATGGAGACATTGTGGTAAACCTGCAGTGAAATGGAAAAAACACGTTTCCTGTCCTTTAGTGACTGGGTCTCCCTGCACCCAACAAGCCACCTGAAAATGCTCTCCTTGCTTAGCCTTCGGGAATTTGTTAATTTGGCCTTTTAACACAGGGTATCCAGTTACTCTACAGCATGACCTTCCTTGGCAAGAGGTATCATAAAAGTCCTACAAAAGGGCTCCATTCACGGGTACGTTGGTGGTTAGTCAGCCTGGATAATCAGTTTACTTGAAAGTAAGTGAGCACAGAATCCATTCCTCGCTGTTTGTTCTAAAATTAGTCTTTCAACTGCTTTACGCAAGAGTTCACACAGCGTGGTCAGGTAATAAAAATAGCAGCCCACATGAAGATAAATAACTGGAAGAAGCTTTAGGGAGGAAGATTAATAGGGTAACTTACGAGTTACCTGGCTGTGGCGTGTTATGAGAAATTATTTAAGTCATAATTTTCACCCGGTTTATGTTCTCTCACAGTAAAGATTCTACATGGGATCCAAGTGCATGGATGCAGGTCTGTCATCCTTGCTGTAAAGTTTACTCGGAAGGCATCAGCCTGTATTTGGGCTGGACCTCGTGTGCCTGGACATCTGAAGTGAGGAAAAGGGTTTGTCTTTCAGGCAATCGGGACCCGGGGTCCCAGACCATGTAAGATTCGTAAGTGGACATGCTGTTGTTTTTGTCCCTGTGGAAGTCTGCACTGGTTATTTATCACTCCCACTGGAGACAACAGAAGCCTTAGGGTCAACCTGGGGCCCAGGAGATGAGAATGAGAACTCACAGCCAGGCCACCTCTGAAGGGCTGTCCTCAGGATCCAGACCATCTTTCAGGAAAGCAAGTGGGGGCATGAACTTCACAAGAACAGAAGTATTAAAAATCAGTCACAGATACAGTTGTCCCTGCATGCTGCCACTCAACCCCTTGGAATCAAAGTGCAGCTGAGGCTTCTTCTGGGTCCTGGAATCACAGGCTCCAGTGGTCAGGCGGCCCCTCTCTGCAAGTCTGGTCTTGGCTTGCTTTGTGCTGTCTTCCTCCGAGGCAGTGTCTTCCCATTCTCCGGACTTGCATTTTATCAGCCAAACAGCGGAGGTGTGTCTGTTTCCTGAGAGTTTTAACACAGCCCAGAGCTAACTTGCCAGCTTACACTGGGTGCCAGCTCTCAACCAGGTGCTGTAACCTCCCAGTCCCCTTGGGTCCTGTGCTCCTTCCTAGGGCTGGAGGGTTTGGGGGGGAGGGGGTGAGGGAGCCAAGGGCAGGTGGTCAGCAGAAACAAAACTTCATGGAGGGTGAAGGGCAAAGAGGCAAAGAACTCACCTGGAGACATGAACTAGGACGAGGACTTGTAGGGCCCTTAAAATATGTCAGGAAGGTACTTAATCCCTCTCAGTCATCATTTTCTCACCTGTAAATGAACACAGTAAACCCATCATATGCTATTCTCATATGTTAAACTTGACAACACTATGCACACAGCTTAGTGTTCAGCTTCTGCTAAATTTTCAATAAACGCTAGCTCTTCTGAAGTAATAAAAGTCTGTTCAATTATGAAACTCACACTGAAGGTAGGGGACTTCCATACGCCACTTTCAGCCTTGAATGGATCATCCAGATAGATACTCAATAAGGGAACATTGGACTTGAACTTCCCATCAGATCAAATGGACCTAGTGACAGACACACCACCCAGTGCTGGCAGAATGTACGTGTGTGTCCAGAGCACACAGAACAGCCCCCAGGGTGGACCATGTGTGAGGTCATGAGACAATCTTAGCAAATTTAAAGACATTGACATTGTACCAGGGTATCCTTTCAAAATGGTATGAAACTAGAAATCAACAACAGGAGGGAAAGTGGAAAATCCACAAATATCTGTAAACACCACACTCTTGAGAAACAATGGGTCAAAGGGGAAATCAAAGAACAGCCAAAATGGAAACGTATCAAAACCTATGGGTCACAGCAAAAGCAGTGCTAAGAGGGAGGTTAAGACCAACAAATGGCTACATTTTTTAAAATAATATCAAATCGACAGTTGTAGTGTAAGCACCTGGCAGTTGTTTTTTATTGTAAATAACAAAGCAGTAAATGTGCTCAGTGTGATCCCTAAGGCCCATGTCGAGTTTGCAAAGAGGGTGTCAGATGCACCGCAAGTGTGGAGTAAGGTATCCGTTTTAGAATTCTGGGGTTGGTTTTTATTTTTTAAATAATTATATTAAGCCCAGCCGGTGAGGTTCAGTTGATTGGGCATCGTCCCATGAACCAGGAGGTCACAGGTTTGAGTTCTGGTCAGGACACATGCCCAGGTTGTGGGCTCAATCTCCAGAAGGGGGCCAGCAGGAGGCAGCCAATTGATGTTTCTCTCTCATTGATGTTTCTATCTCTCCCACTCCCTTCCTCTCTCTAAACACAATAAAAATATATACATACTAGAGTATAAATATATACTAACCACTCGCCTGCCTGCCTGCCTGCCTTATCACTCCTAACCACTCTACCTGCCTGCCTGATTGCCCCTAACCACTCTGCCTGCCTGCTGATTGCACCTAACCACTCGCCTGCCTGCCTGATCGCCCCTAACCGCCTCTGCCTCAGCCCCCGCCACTGCGGCTTCATCCAGAAGGACATCCAGAATGACATACGGAAGGTCATTTGGCTGTCCAGTCGAATTAACCTATTACGCTTTTATTATTATAGATATAAACGAATTATGCTAAAACTACTTTCACCATCACCATACCACATTTCCGTTTTCCTAATTAAAATATAAACATAGGGTAAATGTAAGGTGTAAAGACATTTGATGATAAAGACAACTTCAAATAGAATTAGAAAATAGATCCAGGTCTCTAACCACAAGTCATAACTAAGAGTCAACCCACAGAATAATCTCTCCGGGTTTCCATAGAAGTTCAGACTTGAGAACACTTTTCTGTATATTTTAAGGGGAACTTTTAAGAAAACCACTGAAAGGGAAACAAAATTTCAGGTTTGGAGGCTGAACATCATGTTGACTGACATAAGGCCTTAAACATGGACCAAATTCGAGGACAGTGCCTGCTCCCCAAACCTGAGAGAAGCTACATGGAGATGCAGACAAATGTGCACACTGAGAAGGTCCTTATACTGATGAAATCTGATGATGGTTCTCAATCTTTCCCAGGTTTTTAATGGGTAGAATGTTTTTATGGCTGATGTCTACGTTAACTTTATACCCTTAAGGACCGCCAGACTGAGACCATGTCATTTCCAGTTACTGTTGCGATTACAGAAAATGTATCTTCAATCTGACAACTTTAGGGTGCCCACACCTCTGCTGAATGCTTTATTGGGGCTCCAATGCACCTGCTGAAGGTAAACTCTACCTCTGGATAATCCAGTGGCACTGTTAGTCACATCTGGGGGGCTGTGAAGTCATAGAAATGTCCCATCATCCTGGTCAAGGGAAATGTCCCCAAATCTACACAGCCTTCCTGACAAAGCCATACTGAGGCTGGCCTCCCAGAAATGTCCATGTTGGCCATGATGAGAGCAAGCTCCGATGACCCCACCAAGGGACCCACATCGGGGAGCCCTCTGGTCCCTCCACCTGCACGCTGCCCTGTGGTCCCTCCCGCTGACATTTCCCTCTGGAGCCCTTCCATGCCGGAAGCAATCCCTGTGCTAATTGGGATTGATCTACAGGGCTCTCAGATGACTGTCTCCTCACCCCTCCCTCCCCCACCCCGCGCCAACAGCAGGGAGCTCTGGACGACCTTGTGGAGACCACCGCTCACTCTGGGGACAGCCATCCACACAGCTCCAGGAGGCCGAGAAGGAGGGGCCATTTCTAATAGTCATCCCAGAAGTGTAAAGATCGCAATGAACCCAGTGGAAAGTGTAAAACCAACTTCTCATTAACTCACTTCCTAGAAGACCAGGGTTTGCTCCCTGCACTAATGAGAATCTCAGGGCTGAGAGAAACCAGATGTGGCGATGTCCTGGCCGTGCAGGAAATCACACGGTGCGGGCTTTTGTCTATCTTCAAGCTACCGATAGTGCTGAAGGCACTTAGAAAAATAATCAATAAGTCATATTACCAAAATCTATAGCATTGCCGTTCTGAGGGAAAATCAGTCATTTTGTTATAAGTGGGCTGGCTGGCAGATTTATTGAGATTTTTCCTGTGATGTTAAGCCTGATGATTCTTGGGTCTCTTTTAATTAAAAACAGACAAGTTCCGCGCAGCACTCTGAGGCTGTGCTGCCCCCTGATTTCGCAATAAGATGCACAATCGTTCGTGTTTGTGTTAGCATCACGCTAATCCACGTTTTATGTCGCCCCAATTGCCAGCATCCTGCCCACTACACAAAGCCCACCACTCCACCCTGAGGGATTCTAGACTATGAAGTTGGCTACTATTCCTTTCTGTGTCATAATTTAGATGAGGGCTATAATTCATCCCTCTGTCTGTGTTTATAGTGTGCAGTGTCACGCCCTGCGTTAAGATACACACTGATGTAAGCTTAAAATACATTTTGACCACAATCAATTTACTACAGATATATCCTATTTCCCATAATATCCTCCCCTAGTGGTGGTCGCCGAAACAGATCCAATCTTTTGTTTATCATGTTGTGATCTTCACAGGGAGTAAGATGGAAAACCAGATACCAATAACCATATCAACATTGTGTTTCAGTTGTATGCATAGATAAATATTCATCCCTCGCTGCATGTTTTAGAACGTTAAACTTAGGGGAGCCTGAGTAAAATATCAGAAGATATTGTTCTCGTGAGTGGACTCAAAAAAGGCCAGGTAGACTGCATCGTGGGCCTTCCCCACGGGAGCTTTGCCTTTTGACTTGAGGCCAGTTCCTGAGTCAATGAGGCCGGCTCCTCACCTAGGACCGTCCACAGGGGCTACGGATCAGGTTTTTTCCAAGCAGCTACTGGACGGTTAGACCACCAGGCAGTGGACAGATTCTGTGCCTCGTGCTGAGGTTTCCAGAAAGGCTCTCCCCCCAAACAAGTAATGTTTCTGGTTCTCCGCGCATCTATTTCCACCACTTGTGAAAGCCAGTCAAATGGGGTCGAGTGCTGACAAAACCCACGACCGCTCCAGTCAGTCAGCATGTGGATGTGAGGGGACACCTGAGCAGTGCCAGGCCCTGGGGACCCCAGGAGGCTGATCACCATCCACTCGTCAGTCACCATTACATCATCTGGAAACTCCAGCATGGACATCAGACTCAGGACGTCGTCAGTTGTATTGCCTCCACCAAATAAAAGCAGGAGATGTGCCAATTAAAGGAGCATTTCATTGCTCAATGAGATTTTCCAAGATGGGCAGGAAGTTGAGCAAAAGCAACAAACACCCAGACACACTGAAAGCTGCACTGTAGAACCGGCACTGCTATGGGTCTGCCACTGCTTCTTAGTGGGTGGTGGTATTAGCTTCATCCCTCGGGCACCTGACAGTTCAGTTCACTCCCAGCTACGTGTAACCCCACCACACGGGCTAGTGAGGCAGCTGCTCTTTGCTTGGGCTCAGTGGGCAGACCATCTCCTGCATCAGGAAGGAGAGTGGACCCCAGGCAAGATCTCAAGGGACAATGGTTTTCAGGGGCAGGGACGTTCTCCACATGCCTCCTTATTCGCATTAGAGATGCCCTGTGTCCAGCCTGGGAGGGGCCAGTGTACTTCAGCAGCATGTTCACACCCTCCCCTCGTAACCGAGAGCTACAGGTATTAATCCTCAGTGGCAGCAGCTCCGTGCCAGATCCTCCTGGAAACCACCAGAATCGCTCTCCTTGGAAGCTGACGCCTTGACCCGCAACACAGGGTGTATTCGGGAGAGGGGAAATGCCGGGGTTCTTGTCCCAGCGTTAAGAAGGGGTTTCAGCAATCTGGAGAAAGGCTGTGCGTAGATGATTAAGTAGGAGTCCAAAGACGAAAGATAGTTTTGAAAGGCATTGGGGGTCAGAGGAGCTTCAGCTAAAGGAGCTAAAGACTCCCTTTGTCTCAGGACCTCCTGCTTTTTATTAACACAATTTGTCCCAAAGCAAGGTGGAGATAATACACTTCTAAGGGTAGGGTTTACAGAAGCATTGTCAGATTGGGGAATAGCCTACAGCTGTTCAGGTGTTTGGCCAATAGGAGGCAATAACATGTAGATTAAGATGCCCTGAGCTGTCTGGCAGCAAGCAATCATCCTATTCAGTTTTGCTCGAAGTGCCTTTCCAGCCGGTCCAACAGGTAATTACATATGTGACTCAGCCCTTGTTGAGCCCCCAAGTTTCACCAACCTTTTGATAAAACTCTTGTAATTATGACATGCTGGAATTGGCTCCCAACAGGGAAAGGTGACCCTGCTCCCACCCTTCTATGTGACGTTATTATGGCGGATCACACTGCCTACCAGTGCCACATGGACCCACCAGGAGGGGTGACCTGTGGCAGTGCCAACGGTCACTAGTACAGCTGGACTTTTCTCCACAAAATACTCCTGAGTGACATCTTCCCCATTTACAGATGAGAAAACTGGGGCTCTGAGTGTTTAAATACCTTGCTCCCAATTAGCTATCTCCTGAGGAAGAGAAACGGCATTAACCTGGGCATGTCCAGCTCCAAATCTCATCCCAGCTGCTCCTGTGGGCACAGCTGTCACTTAGGACTGAGCACGGGACCTTTCTGTCCCTCCCAGAGCCTGTGACTCTGGAACCTAAAGGAGAGAAGACATTAACCACAAGGAGAGAGGGACGAGCCCTCGCACCTCACCTCGGAAAGGGCACCATCTCCTTCGTCCTACATCCTCCCATTCTGCTCCCATCTCCAGTGTCTGGGCTCATTTCCATGGCTGTGATCCCTGTCCCAACTTTTACAGGCATCTGATAAGCTCCTTTTCAGCACATATGCCACATGCGCTTTTATGGGACAGTCTCAGCGAAACTGTATCCCAGTCACAAGTCTCTGCGCTTCATAAACGTCAAACAGAATCCATTTTCTAATACTCAGTAGTGGAGGCATCAAAATCTCCAGTCCCTATCCTGGAGGACATGCAGGTGCCGTGTCCCTGAGCGCAGCACTGACTCCCGGACCAGGCAACATACGGCATTGCAGGGAGTCACCTCCACTAGATGTTGAGTCCACAGCCCACACATGTGAGTGATGCCTCCCACACCCGCTGGGTTTCTAAACAGCCATTGTGGGCTCATCGCACCAGGCCGACAACACAGCAGGGAAAACAGAGGAGACACAGCAGCCCAGGCTGGGACCTGGGACGCTGGGCTCCAGCGCTTGTCCCAGCTTTTAACAGGGACCTTGTCATTTCAGGGGACCCAAGAAACAAAACCAGGAAAAGGGCGGGTGTCAAAGAGGAGTTTGAGGATGCGAAGGTGACACTGTGACATCCTCCAGTCCTTCGCACTGGGCAGGCACAAAGCCATGAGCTGCAGGCCCAAGGAGCGGGGCCTTGCCTTGAAGAATTTCCCAGAGTCCTGGGTGCAGGCGCCTGCCCAGTCGCACAGCTTCCTGCCGAATATTTTACGTGGTTGAAAGAGCCCAACAGACACCTTTCCTCAGATTCATAAATGGTCTCCCACCTCATATTACAGGCCTGAGTTTAATTTGTTTAATATTCGCAACACTAACGATGCCTATTTAAGACATCCTGTTAAAAGTTTGTAACATTAATTTAATGGAAAAATGCCAATATCACTCTCAGAACTCTATTAGGTTTTCTCCCTGTTAAATTAATGTTACTAACTTTTAATGGATGTTGTAATTAGATGTTATTATTAACGGGAATATTACCCAAATTAAAGTCAGACCCTGTGAGAGACACAATGTGCGTTTACAAGAGCATAAAGTCACAGCGTCTGGACGTCACAGGCATGCCTGTGGGGCCAGATGGCCTGGGCCCTGCGCCCCCTGGACCAGCACCCAGTGTGGGGAGCACAACCCTTCTGTGGGATCAGCACCCCTCTCCCGGTCCCCACTTAGAAAAAAGGAAGTGATGGCTCCCCACACCCTGGAGGGCAGGACGGGGAGCCATCTCCCAATTTCACACTCAATTTAAAGGTCACTCCGCATCCGGCCTGATTGGGTTTGGCAGTTTGGAATTGATTGTTTGAGTTGTAAAGCTCGCTGGCCTTCCCAGCCAATTTAAAAGGGAAGCTGCTAAGCTGCTGGCCTGTAGTGAGATGGAGAGCAGGAACAGAGGGAAAGGCGTGAGCTCAAGGCCCCTGGTCGGACCCTGGCCCAAGATGGGAAGATGACAAAGCTCTGTCCCTTGCCACGTGTTCCCTAAGGACGCACCACTGGACCCTGGATATCAGAGCAAATCTACCTCAGCACCCTCCGTGGGCAAAGGCCCTGAGGGGCAGCTTCAGCTAAGAAGCCAGCTGGACCAAAACTCTCCCAGTTCCCCTGCATCCATGACCTCCCTGTGAGGCCTCAGAACCTCAGAACCACACTGCAAAAGCAACCCTGTCTGACAAAGAATCCCATAATCCCATCACCCCTGTCGCATATGGTCATTTGATAAATAAGCCAATAAGTGTACAAAGACTGGATCACAGAAGTTAGTTTTGACCATAATGACAAAGGAAAACAAAGGAAGAATTTTGTAGCTCCGTCAATTTGAAAAGTGTTGGTACAAAAGGGATCATTGAATTGTGGTATTTTAGGACAAGAGAGTGAATCTCCTAAATTGGAATCAGCCACGTAACCACCAAGGACTAGAGCATGCTGCCAGGAAGAGCAATGGCAGCGTGAAGAGGACACCTGGACGTAATGGGCCAGATCATCACTGTGGTGAGACATGGGAATGGTCAGAGCTTCCCGTGGAAGCTGATCCAATTGTCCAGAGTCGGCACGTGGTGGCTGCTGGTGAGGCTGCTGTGGGTTTGAGTGGGATCAACTCCATCCGGCTCCCAGATCTGGCCCTCATCAGGGTCATCCCAGCCCTTTTTCTCAGTGATGGGTCAGGGATGGGCGTGGCTCAGAGGCCATCTGGGGGGAAAGCAAATACACACAGACATAGTGGAACAGATTAGGATGAACGGGGCTGCGAACCTAAGAAACCACAGCTAGTACTGAGGTTATCAATGTGCCATGCAAGTCCCAGGAGCCAAGATTTCTCCCTTATTGATTCAACCAGTTGTAGTTGGCTTTTTCTATTTCCATCCAGCAAAAGCACCCTAACTAATATATTCATATTAAGTGTACACTGTGAAAATCAAAAAAGTCCTTACACATTCTTTCAGGGAAAAGTCAACTCAACATTAAAATCATGACCTCAGAGTGATTGATTTCCTTAATAAATTTAAAATTCCATAAGCCTTTGAACCTCATTTTTAAAAATCAGATTTTCATTCCTAAGTCAGTTTTGTGCAACAAGAAAGAATTTGCTTCTAAATTACAAAGGGAATCTCTGGCTGACCTGGAAATTTTAATTAACCGTGAACAATTAAAATTCATAACCCACATAATGAATGTAATGTGTAATTTTAATGTAAGTACCATCTATTTATAGTAAAGAAATGCATGGGGCATCCGCCATACTGGTTAGAGCCTGGGCTTGGGCTTGGCACTGACATCAGAAAGTTGTATATTATTTTGGTACATTAAGAAGCCCTTCTAAGATTTAGTTTCCTATCTGTACAACGGCATTGCTAATAATAAGTAACTAATGTATTGGGTGTTATGAAGGGAATTTAAGTGTTTGATACATGCTGGCGGTTATTGTCATTGTTATTATTAGTGTCTATTTGTTACTTAGTATTCACTTATAAATAAAGAATTAGCTACAGAGTATTAAAAAAAAAAAAAAACAGAACCAGAGCCTCAACAAAAACTTCAAATACTTCTCAACAATCAAAAACAACCCGTTTTCCAAAATAGTACATATTTGCTCATGGGTAATCTCCTCTGTTTTGCTGACTGCACTTGACTAGTGGGTTAAATGGAGAGAGAGAAGAAGCTACAGAAGCTATGTCATAATCTACTCCCTGTAAAAGTGTCCATCCAGAACACAGCTAACAATGCAAGGACGGTTCAACACAGAAGTCAGTGAAATAGATATACTGTATTAATAGAATGAAGGTCAAAGCACATGAGACTATCTCAACAAACACAGAAAACATCTGAGAAAATCTAGCACACATTTCATGAGGAAAAAAATCATTTTAAAAAATTGGAAATAGGAGGGAATTTTCTCAACTTAGAAAAGGCACCTACAACAAATCCACAGCTGAGATAATCTTTAATGTTTCAGGAATGCTCACCACCTCTGTTCAAAGTTGTACTAAAGATTCTAACCAGGGCATTTAGACAAGAACATAAATAAATAAAAGGCATCCATGTAAGAAAGAAAACTGTTAACATTAATAAGCAAGTTCAGCAAAGTTTCAAGAGGGAAAGGTAAATTTTAAGGTAACTTTGAGAGACTTTGGGGTGATTGATGACTATGGATGGGCTTCAGACAATAGTGATGTTTATGCAGGTCTGCGAATTCACCCCGTGCTGCTTTGCTCTATACCATAAAAATACAACATGGGTGGGCATGAATTCCAGGCACACCTCCTCTTATTCTGCCTCACTGTGTTGCGCTTCTCAGATACTGTGTTTTATACAAATTAAAAGTAAGACCCTCCACCAGCATCTCTGTAAGGGTGGGAAGGGCATCCCTGTGAGTATGGAGGTGAGCCTAAGTGTTCCTCCGATCTGCACAGAGGTGGCTGGACTGTGTGGAGGCCAGCCACAGCCTTCAGCCATTCTGTCCACTACAGGTGACAAGCACAGTGCGAGAAAGCTAGGACCTGCCAAGAGGTGTCCTGGGCAACTCCCAATCCCCAGACTGGGGAGGGAGAGGCCACACAGACCAAGACGGAGGAAGGCCTTCAAAAGGTCTCAGTCAGGCCCAGAGAGTCACCTCTATCCTGAAGATCCTGACACGTGTCCTGGCACCTCTGTTGTCTCACCTGCGGTGCTGGAAGATCTAACGAGTAGGATTAAGACAACTGGCTGAGAAGGCAGGCCTCTGTGTGCAGGATACCTGAGGCCACTTAGCAGAGTCAGGGCCCTCGCATCAGAGGGCTGCCTGGGTGACCCCGATTGAAATAGCTTGTCAGATGACGGTGTATATTGAAAAACCGTGTGTTTGACAATGTGGTTGTTCTGATGAAGTAGGCAGCTATCTGAGGCCCGTAGTGAGAGGAGTGGAAACTGAATCCTCTGTTTGTTATGCTGACACGTGCTTGGGAGCCAACCTGTGCGGGGAAGACATTTTGGGAGACCCGCGTGGGCTTCGTCCCGTGTGGGCAACATATGTTTGGAAACTTATTAAAGACAAGAGAGCAGAGCAGCCTGGTCAGAATGCTTTAGATCAAGCACCCGCTCTTCCTGGATATTTTTTAATTGGTCAATTAGTTCTGTGAGTGTTTGCAACAAGCGTCTTCTCAGAACAGTGCTGTGCATGGGTCTGTTTGAAATTATCAAAACCCTGAACCTATTCGTCCCACTGAGTCTACACCTTTCAGCTGACTCCATTGTTTGGGCTAATTGGCTCGTTACCAACCAGGTGTTCAAGGGGGGATGCCCACGGATGCAGAAGAGGGACAGAGAAGGGGTCAGCCTAGTCCCTAGGAGGACTGGTTAGCAACCTTTCGTTAGTTGAGAAATTTGAACCAGGCTGGCAAGACTGTGAAGCAAAATATAAATATAGGCTAATATTTTCATTTAAATCTTTCCATGGACCTATTTAAGCTCTTATTTCAAACTGTGATCAAACCATGATTGGCAGTGTATTTAGGGCTGTCATATGAGCCCATCTTTGAAATTCTTTCCCAAACATTCATGCTCTTCATGCTAATTATTCATGAGCAGGTATTCCTTCTGAGCCATCACAAACCGCTCCCCTTGTCTTTAATTGGGTTTTATTAACTTGCATCTATTGTCAAAGCAAAACAATACCTGGAAAAGGAGAGAATGAAAACTGCAGGAAAGGCAACCCCATTGTGGTGACTAATTGGAACAGGTGGGCACATTGGAATACTTAGTGGGTTGTTTTGTTTTAGCTTGAATTTAAAAGTTTATAATGATCCAATACTTTTTCAAAAATAGACCCACAAATTGGGTGTGAGTTTATCTGTGGATTTCACGCAGGGAAGCACTGTGACCATAAACGTGTCAGACAGACGTGAGAAGTTGATGGGGCAGCTCCATGCTGAGAGGACCTGGGTGTGCTGGCCTATTTGGGAGCTAAGTTGGTGTGTGGCCCCTGAGTGAGAAAGTTTGCTCTGGCTCCTAACAGGTTACTGGAGGTTGCCGGGTTGGGGTCCTGAGTGTGAGTGTGTGGTCCCGGCACAGAATTCATGGTTATAAGGAAAAAGAGCAGGTTCGTGTGGAGAACCCTCTTAATGTCTTCTCGAAGCTCCTCAGTGAAATTCTGCAGAGCTGTGACCCCAGGGACCGTGCCCAGTCTGTCAACCATCACATGGACACTGTGAGCTCTGTCAGCTGGACGAACCTACACCCAGTCCCTGTCCTGGGCGAGGCCGCCGTGATCAGGGGTGGAAGACACAAGGAGAGCAATCCAGGATGAGGACTGTCTGACAACAGGACCGTAGGGGAGCATTGCAGGAAAGGATGGAGTGGGTTTTAAGGAAAGTGTGAGTTCTCTGGTCACAGACTGTCCCAGAAGGCAGCCTGAGTGGCAGGGACAGTTTGCCACTTTCTTTGGAGGATAGCCCAGGTGTGAGAGCAGCAGTCAGAGCATGCTCACATCCGCACAGACAGGTGCACCCATGGCTAGACACGTACAGCATCCTGGTTGGTTGGTTGGTTTTTTAACAGTGAACCGGACCGAGCTGGGGATGCGCTGTCTGAAAGGGATGCTCATGTCCTGCAGGACTGCTGTGACCACTATGTGCTACGGAACACATCAATTCAATGACATCCCCAAATTGTCCCCCAAACCCACTGCTCACTCAAAGATTATTTTCCTCTTTTCAATGTGAAGAAAACTCAATAACAATCAATGGCTCACCCTAGAAAGCTTAGTTTTATTTAGAAAATCTCTATTTTTTCCCACTGGAAACTTCAGCAACTGTCATTGCTGTTTTCCACTCCCCTCTCCTGTCAGGGTGTCCCTTCCTTTGCAGTGACCTTCACCTCCATGTGGGGATAACAGATCCCCTCACTCGCCTGGATCACGTGCTCTGGGACCTCACTCCTCCGCTGTGGGTCTTTCACGTGATCTTTACGCGCTAGGCCTGGCTTAGACTCGGCGCCTAACAGAGACTCGTGAAAGGGGCTGACCACTGAGATGGGGGTAAAAACACCCCCACTCCTCTCCCACCTCAGGGTTTCCTGGGCCCTGAATTCTGATGTAAAGAGGTCATTTAAGCTGGAGTGCAGTCCAGCTGAGTGTAAACCACGTAACAGCTTAAAGAAATTATATAATTTTATCAATGGAAAAAATGTAATTGAACATTAAGTTAATGTGCAATTGGCTATCAAGGTACAAAAGCATCTTTCCTAATGTTAGGACGTAGGGAATCTCTCAGCACCAGCAGAGGCCCCATAATTCACTCTGGGACATTATTTTATCTTTATTTCTCCTTGAGATTCTCGGGGTGCTCTGAATGAGGGGCACACTTCTTTCCTCATTTTGAAGAATGTTTCGAGGATAAATGTAATGTTTAAACAATTATTTTAACAATAGACTTGTCAAGTTGATGTGGCTGGGCATCATAAAAATGGTTTAAAACTATAAATTTAACTGTTAAAATTAGCAGTTTCACTGTTGGCTGGTGAACTCTGGGAAAAATGAAGCAATCATGAACACTCACATCAGAAATGTGCATTTTTTTCAAATGTCAATATTTTGTCACTTATTGTAACTTTTCTAAAATATAAAGAGGATAATATTTTGAGAAGGGATTACTTTGGAAAATTTGCTAGCAAAAATATTCAATTGGCCCAGAGGAGTGAGGGGAAAAAAAACCTGGGTAATTAGTTCCTAAAAATGGCTTCTTCTAACAGCAGCTCCAGTGAGACGCGTGTATTAGAGTCCATCTCACTGCCCACAGTTGAGTTTCTTCATCCACAAGATAAGACATGTCATCTCCAGTGTGACTAAATGAGGTTTAATAAGCAACAAGGACTGGTGGCTCAATTCTACTGCTATTTTTGTGAAATACACTTTGTAAGAAATGATATTCCAAGAGAAATGGCAAATGTAGGGGTGGAATTGTTGTAGAGCTGTGGATGGCCACCTTCTTGAGGGTGATAATCAGGAGAGAAATTTTTTCACGAGAAGCTGCCTGTTAATTCACATCTTGCTAATCGCTTGGACATTATCAGTCAGGATCTTTTTTCCTACATCTAACATAAAATCCTGACCCCCCAGTGCACTGATAAATGGTCAAAAAATAGCCCTCCAGAAGTGCACACACTCACACATGCACACACACAGACACACAGCCCTGATTTCCAGTGTTTGCCCATTTCCATGGTGTAAATACACCCACCATGGCCAATTGGGGTACAAACATGATGTCACTGAACACGCACACAGTTGGCTCTGGAACACCTACAGGTGTTGTCTCCAGCACACCACAGATTCTGAATCTACACCGCTTAGACAGTAAGAAAAACATCACCAAAGCCCAATGTATCCCTCAACAGCTGCTCGCTAAGTGCTGGACAGCTGGCAAGAAGCCTGGCTCTTTGCCCTCCAACAGTTGGCCACAGTGGGGCCTCTGAGAGTGGGTCTTGGCTCCACCCGCAATCTCTGCCCACCTCTGTTTCCTCATCTAAGTGCATCAACAAGATCACCTAGCCTTTAATTAGCAAGAATTTGTAGACTGCATGTGAGGCTGTCCACTTGGACACCACTTCCTCCAGGAAACTCATCACCTTGGATTTCAACTGTTTATGTGGTTGCCTCTGCCTGTGACTATAGTCCGGTGGGCTGCAGACAGGTGAGCATGGCTTAGTGCAGTGGTTGGCAAACTGCAGCTCACGAGACACATGTGGCTCTTTGGCTCCTTGAGTGTGGCTCTTCCATAAAATACTACGTGTGGGCACCCACGTACAGTGCAATTGAAACTTTGTGGCCCATGCGCAGAAGTTGGTTTTCGGCTCAAAAGAAATTTCAATCGCTGTACTGATAATATTTGGCTCTGTTGACTAATGAGTTTGCTGACCACTGGCTTAGTGGCATGAATGACTTTAATTGGGGAATAATGAAGGGTAAAAGCTAGTGAACAGGCTGAGGCAAGCCGTGGGCTCCCTCCGATTCTAGCCCACGTTACTTGTGGCAGTAGGGAGCCACCAAAGGTTCTGGAGCTGAATCCAGTGTGAGGACAGCATGTGATGTGGGAGGGAGAACAAGCAGATGTAAAGGGATGGGGAGAAGCCAGAATGGCATGATAAAGACGAGGGCCAGAAGTGGAATTAAAATAAAGCACCCACATGATGGTCAGAGCCTATGTGAGAGCTCAGAGCTCTGAGTGCAGGGATGGATTTTAGCCCTAGACACTGGACTCAAGATCACACTTGCCTTTTTAATTTGGTGGTTGAAGCACTCCAATGGTAACAAGATCCCCAGATGTCAATGGGGCTGTGATGGGACTGACGACGAGGAAACTCAGGAAAGATAAGGCAAGATGCAGCCAGATGCGACCTCTAAGAGAAGAGACCTGGACAGTCTCGAGGGTGAAATGTGAAATGCTTGTAGGTCAAGGATGTGAAAGGACTGGCCCATTCAAGGAGCCATGGTCACTCAGTGTGGCTACGGTGTGCTTGAAGCACGTGGCAGGACACAGCACAGGAGGGGATAAAGGCCAAGGGTGAAGATCCTCAATGTGCTGTGGGATGGAGTTCATCTGGGGGGCCAGGGGACCATAGCAGGACTAAAATTCCAACCACTACAGGATTTGATGAATGTCACACAGGCAGCTGAAGCAGGTGCGTGGCGGGCCAGATCTCATGCTAAATAGGGGATTGGGGCTGAAGGGCCAAGAGGTGCAGGACACCAAAGAGAGGAGGAAGCAGTGACATAAACTAGAGCTGATCTGCGGGCCACGCTGCCACGAGGATGGCTGACGCTGGGTCTCCGGGATGCACCTCTTGTGAGGCCTCAACAGTGTTGGGCAGGGGTTCAGCTTGTATATTTGTCTGTATTCACAGCAGCAGAAAACCAGCCCCTTCTACCTGGTCCCATGGTTTCCTGAGACTATTAAGTAAAACCTACATTCATGCAGCGATTGTCGAGAGGGTGAGACTGTGAGCACTGAAACACTACTGTGGAGGCTGCCCCTGCCGTGGAAGCCGCCGTCGTGCCAGATAGATGCGTTGTGACGTGGTTTTAACATTGGAGGGACTGTGAGTGGCCCCGGTCACAGGAGGGCACCATGACAACACTCATGGCCATGAGCTCTGCACCCGCAGGGCCTCCCGGTGAGATGACTTCACACGGTGCCCCTCTGAGTGTTAGGGTGTAAAGAACTGATGGTGATGCCATCACATCTTGCATTTACATCTACCTCACTGCTTTCAAAAAACTTGGAGCATGTGTGTGTGTTTCTCCCCATATACTGTCCAAAAGTTGTGTTCAGTCTGGGGAAAGGGCATTTTTTGCTCTGTGCATCCATCACCATAGCAACCACAAGAAGATGGAGAAGCAAGTTCAGCAAAACTAAGGACCTCAGTAAAGGCCATGGGGCGTTGGGTGTACCCAGCTGCCACCAGCACTGTGATCACTGCCACAGATACATGGGCAGTTTAAATTTGCACCTCCAATTAAATCAGAACACTTAGGAGTGTGGGTGTTTGCAATTTGATGGGGAGCCATGAGACTGAGCAGTGGGGCCTGGATTCCCATCCAAGTCTGCACTCATGGCCGAGTGTGCCCTCAGTGCTCCCCTTCCCACTTCCCCCAAGGACGGCCAGGGTCAAACCACACAATGAATATTAAAGCTGGGCAGCACTTTAAACAAATCTGTGTTATTAATCATCATCATATTGTAACTATCGCAAACTGGGTAAAATCAATGCAGGAAAAATGACCCTGCTGGGAAATGTCATTTATGTTAATTCTTCCCTAAATATCAGTATGGCCACAGCCACACACACCAGTGGGTGACCACATTGAAGTCACTGAGTTGTAACTTACCAGTTATAACTAGCAAACATGGACACAGTCCCTGTGATGCACAGAGCTCACATCGACACCCAGGGCGCCCCAGCAGCTGCCCACCATGGTTCCCACCAGCCCGCACGTCACCTGCAGGAAGGGTGTCTGCCCTGCAGCTCTGTGAGCATCACCCAGCGCAGTGCTTGACGCGAGGAAGGCCCAGCAAACACGTGCTTAATGAAGCAGTGATGTTCCGTCTCTAAAAGCACCTTCCTTCCACATGTCCTCTCTTTTCAGGGTTTCCTCTCTTTCACACTCAAACATCTGTATCTGAGAGTCTCCCTAGAAAAACACAGGGCAACTGGAACTGCTGAATGGAGGGGGCCTGAAGGAAGTGCCCTCTAGGGCCCCCTTTAGCAGAGGGACCCGTGTGTCCTGGTGTCCACACACCTGCCTCCGAGCACACGCCCCACTCTCCGCGGCATCAACAAGATGTGTACCTTCCGCCATCACCAGACTCGTCCTTCTCATTATGTTTTGCCAGAAATTAGCCTGTGAGATGCTGATGGCAGATTTTTGGTGAGGAAAGAGGAAGCCTGAAAAACCAAGGCTGTGTCCTGGGTCCACAAACTGAAGAATAAAGGCCCGGTGGTTTTATGTTTTCCTTTCATCTCAGAATCCACAGCAGGCCACCCCCACCCTACCCTGTTTAAATTGCCCAATTTATTAGTTGCTTTATAAGCACTGACTTTTATAGTTGGGTGAGCAAAGATGTCTTTCGGGAGGTTAGAGGGTTCCTTGGAGACAACGCGCTCACCCACCATGCCCCGTGCTCTGTTGTTTGGCGCGGTGACATTTCTGTCCCTGGCAGAGGGCTCTGTCCTGGCGGGCGCGCTGAGGACCCGGCTGTTGGGGGCCCTAGCAGCCCTTCCCCACTGGCCCGGCTGCCGTGGACCAGACAAACGGAGCAAATGACGGGAAAATTGGAAATACCTGAAGAGCGTGGCGAGCAGGTGATGGGGTAAGATGGATGGCTTGAATTTCCCAGCAATCCCCGGGCCGAGTTGGCGAAAGCATTGATTGATGAAGTGTTTAAGTCGCCAATCTCTCATCATTCGCCTTCCCACAAATGGCTGCAGAAGGGCCAACGTGGCCGCGGCCGCCACGGAACATAAGAAAGACCTCACATCCACAATTGGCTGTCTTGCACGATGTTCAATAACCACTTTGGACGGTGACTTTGCCCACAAACGTTTCACTAACATGTCGGTATTCCTCACTCAAAGCGCAGCCCAGCTCCTGGTGGTTACAGCCAGTTCTCCATTTCCTTAGGTTCAGGTGGTTTCTCCAAGTGCCTCAGGGCAGGCACCATATTCCAGGGAGGTTTTTTTAGTTTGGAAGTTTTTTAAAATGTTGGAAGTCTCTATGGAGTGTCAGAAATGCATTCTGTCCTAAAACGTTGTCTTATTTAGAAGGAATGTTCCAGAGAGCCACGGCCAGGCCTGGAATACGTTTTCAAAGAAAAGCAGGTGACTGGCCCGAACTGCTGCCAAGACAGAGCCCAGAGAGACGTGATGGGAGGGGGATCCGGGTCAATGCAGAGTGGCATGTCCTTGTTCACCAGGGACCATCACGTCCTGGCACCGTGCAGGCCTAGACAAGCAAGTAAAGAAAAGAGTGAAGTTGATCGAGGGCCATGGGCTCCAGAATCCTCTGGACCTTGAGGACGAGACCGCCCAGAGGTGTTCCTGGGGGAAATCCTAAGTGGAGTTGGGCTGCAGTGACCCCAGGTGTTCCTCCCAAGTGTCCCCAACACATCCACTGCCTCCTTCAATGCCGCAAAGTGCCCTTCAAACCCCAGCCCCCACAGTCTCCATCAGAAAGTACAGGAGTGACTCAGGCAAGAGCGTTTTCAACCTCGCAGGGACTTCCAGCTCCTTTCCTGCTGGTCCTGACACAGGACATGCCGGCCCTGCCCGCTGAGCACAGTGCAGGCCAGGCTGAAATCGGGCCCACAGCAAACCCTGCCAGCCAGGCCTGGGCACGCGGGAGCACGGGGACTCCCATCTCCTTTCTGCATCCATTAATATTTTATGAGACCACACAGAGGGTTCCTGCAGTGCAAGGCTCGCTCTCTTTTTAATCACGTCATGTGCTATAAAGCATGATATATGGACTAGAAGGAAGGAAACCAGGTTTGTTTAGTCGGGGGAGGGGAGGAGAGCAGATTCGAGCTCAGGACAGCTGTCACCCTGGTCCCTGAGCAGGGGGCGCTCTGTGAAGCCACTGAGATGATTCTCTCAACTCAGATTGTGGATCAGATCCCAGTCAAGTGCAGTTCCCACAGAACCACAGTTCTCAACAGAAGACTGAGCCATCCACAGAGGCCGAGTTCCCAGACTGCAGGCCAGTCCCCCTCAGGCTACCATGAGCCTTCCCACATGTCCCACACCCTCTCCTTCGTCCTTACTCCCATCAGCACCCATCCCAGGGCCCGCCCGCCCTCAGCACTTCCCCCTGGCTTCCCCAGGTTTGTTACTTGGTCAGGTAAACTTGCCAAGTGTCCACACTTCCTGCTTCCCCAGCTCTTCGTCACCACTCACCTTTGTGGAAGAAAAATGGTAGGAATTACCTGGATGGTCCCAGAGGCCGTAGATCGTCTGGGCCACAGTCCAGAGTCACTGCCATGGTCCTAGGCATCACCACATCCCTGTATCAGGATGAGCTACTGGGCAGTATAGGGGGCTCAGCAGTGTAGACAGGTGAGCTGGGCAATAAGGTGGGCTCTGCAATGTAGACAGGTGAGATGAACAACATGGGTATTTTACCTGTAAATTTATAAACTACTGTGATAGTCACAAATGAGAGGATTCAGAAGCAAGAATAATAATGCACATAACTATACAACAGAGCTCCCAGCATCCACTCACGGTGCAGACTGATCCCAAATGCTTTCCAGCATTGCACACATCTGACCTGCATGGTGTCCTCATGCAGTTTTCTGCTGAAAGCAAGTTTTACTGTGTTAGGTATCCCTCCCCTATGATCTTAGGTAGGACAAGAGGGTTACTCTGAGGTTCCAGAGGCAGTGAGGGCTCCCCTCACACTCAAGCAGGAGCCTCTGTGTTTGTCTCTATATTCCACTTGAATAGAGTGGGATCCACTTCTGCTCTCCACGTGATGGTCCCCAAATCCAAATGAGCATTTGCAAATGCATTTGGCTGATCTGTACTTGTCTGTTGTGGCAGAAAATGCTCATTGCTCAGCCAGCATCCATTTCCTTTTTCTTTCCTGATTTTATTTGGCATGGCAATATGCCCAGGCTAATATTTTATTTCTGGCCTCTCTTGCATCAAGATAAGAATTTCCAATAAAATATAACTTGCAGTCATTGGGTAGAATTTCTAGAAAAGAAACGTACTCAACAGGGGTTTGTTCCTTTTTTCACTTACTCTCTATCTTCCTCTTCCAAACTGGGATGTGAAAATGATGGCTAGAAATTAGCAGCCATCTTGTGAGCATGAGACAACTTTAAGGATGGAAAGCGGGCATGTGTTAAGGATGGCAGAAGAGAAAATTAAAAGGAGCCTGTGATATCCTGGACCTACCACACCAGGCTTGAACTGCTTATTTCCAAATAAACTAATCCTAATTTATGTAAATCATGGTTGTTTGGGGTCCCTACTACTCTACTATAGCCAAACATAATTTTTAAATGACACATTGTATTTTTTTTAATCTCAAGAAGACAATGGACATAAACTTTTATATTCTGTTATAATCATCATAAAGTCATAACAAAACCATATTGTAAGGTCTCATTACCTCAGGTCTATTTCATGCTAATGTAATAATAGATACTCATGGGATAATTTATGGCTCCTCCTAATTAGTAGTTATGTTTTTAAGTAGGGTCTTCTGGAATAATGACTTTATCTACGGCAGTGAAATTTAATAACTTAGCAGGCTAATGAGAGATATTTGAGTGCGTGAGTAATTAGAGTCTCCCCAAGTCATAGTTTATAGACAGCCACCTTTATTATTTGCCTGTAAAGGGGCAATTTTCCCAAAAACAGTGCATCCTAGACACCAACATGTGACCTGAACAGCGTGACTGACAGGAAATAGCCAAGTAAAGGCAGAAGTGTGGACAAGGAGGAGACATACCCCTAGAAGTGGTACTTACTTTCTCAAATTCTCAGTGTTTGTCCAAGAGTTTTGACCACAAAGCAAGTTCCATTGTTTTTGTCGATTGTGATTAACAAATATCAGACAAGCTTAAGAATCAGTGAGACAGTTTATAGATGATGTGTAACTTTCCACGGGGGGGAGAGGGTTGGAATACAGCAGGGTGACTAACTGAGGAGGATGAACACCAGAGAAAAGAGCAATTCTCTGCCATCCATGAAACATGCGTGCTGGCAGAGAGTCACAGGGCCTTGCCAAACCCACTTTCAGAGTGTGGTCCAGCTCCAGTTGTCACACAGAGCTGACATTCACATTGAGCACAACGAGAGTTCCCAGGGAGGATCCCTAAGAACCCTTCAAATATCTGGCATCCATGTGTTCAACAAAAATTTCTCATCACTGAATTTGTTTATAAGTTATGAGTGAGACAGTAACAAAGCTTTCTGTCATCCAGTGCAGCGTTCGTTAACCAACAACAAAGGCTTTGAAGGCAGCGTCTGACGTGAGGAGTCGTTTAAAAATTGAAGGGGAACACAGTGCTGATCCAAATGGTCAGGTTCTTGCTCTTTGAAGAAATAGGTACTGTGTCTGTTCTTAATTTGAGGAGCAACCCGCTGACTCACCACTGCAATGTGATATTGATATAAACAATGTGCATCGTAATCAGTTGAGCAGGAAGTGCCCGCTGGACGGGCCTGGGAGGGGCGGGCAGTGTCATGAGAAGAAATTCAGAATGTGGAGATGAGATGATGTTAGGACCACACAGTGATCTCTGCATCTAAGTGGTCACCACAGAGACTCCAACTCCCCAGCACACTTTAGAGGAGCCGCATCTTTCCAGTAAATCAATTGCATAAATCGGTGGCAGAAGGAAAAGTTACCTCTCCAAGGCATATGATCTGGCAGAAATCTGACTGTTGGATGTTCCAATGGAAATCAGCAAAACCTGTGAAGTTGGAATAAGAAGAAGTAGAAATTCTATTAGTAAGTTTCTATGTTTCTATCTGCCTGAAAGAGGCTTGGTAACCACAGGGAAAAGTGCATTTGACCTTGTGGGACTGACAAAAGAAGTGTGACATTTGACAGTAATAGCTATTATATAATTTATTTCTACTTACGTTTTTAATAGCACTCTCAAGACGAGAGTGCGCACAATGGTGTGTGTGTGCGTGCCCACATAAGTAATGGAGGGAAAAACTGGGGTGAGCCTAATTTCTTACAGCAATCTCCACACAGCTGGATGTTTCTCAGATATTTTGAAGTGTTTTGATCACTTAAAAAGATTTAAAGCATTACTTTCCTTATAAATTCTGACAAAATGATTCTATCAAATTAACTAGTTGGTCTAAACTGCATATTATGTCATTACTTCCTAATATGTATTATATTTTAAAGGCAAGCACCTTAACAATTCTTTCATGTAAGAATCTTTCATTTCAAAAATTCTCAATAATGTATCTTGCAAAAGAATCAATATTACCTCTGCTTCTAAACTTCTCTGTTGGGATCTTTACCCAAATGACTGTGAATTAATTAGAACCATAATTTCACATTAATCTCACAGGTAAGGTGAAAAAATATCATCTTTTGAGTCCTAATTTGAGCTTCAGATGTTGGAGTTTGTTGCTCCTCAAAATGGGACAGGAGAGAAAAAGTGGAGCTCAGGGGCTGGACCCTAAGACTTCCCATCTTGAATGGGACAGATGCCAGGGAACTGGCCCGACAGCAGAGGCTGATGGTCAGGGAGAGTCGAGCATCTGAAATGCATCTTCTGAGAGGGAAGCAGGCTGATGGCCCTCCACACCAATTTAAAGCCAACAGGAATCCCCAATTCGGGGTGTGGTGAAAAAGGAAAATTCATTCAGTGCAAAGAGCTCGATTATGACATGTGAGTTAGCCCTGAGACACAGCAGCTCTGAGTGAGACCCCTTTGTAGCCAGACAGCTCTGCTTTGCTCTGCCCTACTCTGGTGAGTAGCTTCAACCAGGGAAACAGAATCTTCAGTCTTCAGTGAAAAGAAAAAGTATGCTCCCAGAACCAGAGAGGAATTGACTTATATAGAGAGAAATCCCTGGCCCTGGCCTCTGATTGTTTCATCCTCATGCAAATGAGGGCTCCAAGTCCTCAAAGTTTGGTTGGTCCAAAAGGCGCTATTCTGATTGGTCAGAATGGAGCCGCTCTGACTGGTCAGTGAAATGTTGATGGGGATATAGATGCACAGCTTGGATTAGATGAGGAAAGCCTCAGTCCTATTGGTTGAAATAGGATTCCAGGAACTCCTTTATAAGGATTAGCTCAGGTGGCAGGAACACAGTGCAGGCAGGCAGTTCAGTGCAGGCTTCTCCCTGAAGTACAGTTTTCATGAGAAGCCCCTGTGTAGAAATAGCTGCTAGGCTTTGTTTTTTGTTTTGTTTTGTTTTGTTTTGTTTTGCTTCGGTTTAATTAGAACCCAGTTAGCCACCAGGAGCCCTTCTTGGCAGGTATCTTCTTTCTCAGGCTCCACAGATTATAATTGGCTCATTGGAGCAGTGTCTTGGAAGTAGTCTCAGTAATGAGAATCCAGAGTCATGGTGTCTAGGTTTGGGGACCAAGACTTTCAGCTGTCCAGGGTCGAGGCTGAAGCCAGCATGGAAAGATGAGCATGTACCCACACTGAGCTCACGTGGTAAACACACCTCCAGACAGGACTAGCTATAGGAAACATGTTAACTGGGACCAGGGCAGAGCCCCAGCTTTATGCTGGGCCCCAGGATATGACCCTCCATGGCCAGTAGGCTGTCTGTGCCACCATGATTATAATCATGCACCATGCCTCAGAGGGTGGCTGCCTCAGTGTGGGCCTCAGTTAGTACCTGTCAAATGGATGATGGACCATGGAATGAGGAGAGTACAAGGAGTTAGAAGGCAGATTGCCAAGCCCATCCTTGGCACACAGGGTCTCTGGTCCAGTCAATAGGAATCAGGTGCCCTGGGAGCTGTATACACCAGAGAGACTCCTAACCCGGGACCCTGTGGGCTCAGCACAGACCTGTTGAGATGGGGAATCGGGTGAATAAAATGTCCTGAATCCTTCAGTAGACTTTGCTGCAGTCATGAGATGGTTGAGTCTGGACCAAGTAGAACCAGATGAGAAGAGGTGCAGAAGCAGAGTGGAGACATGGCAGAGGTTAATCTCAGGCCTGTAAATGAGCAGTAAGTATGCATGGCTCTGCTGAGTTTATACCCTCCTTTGAAATGTTATCCTTCTTCCTACGTTGTCTACATGGAGGCATCAGATAAACAAGAAGAGCTTTTCCCATAACAACTTGCCAATTAGACGTGAAACCTATAAATAACATCATTTATTTTCTGGTACACTCTAGGAATCCTCCCTGTGGTTTGGAAACTGGAATTCCAAACTAATAGTCCTGGGTCTGGGTGGCCCCTCCAGAGTCAGGGTGCTTTTCCTCAATAGAGCCAAACCCCAGCGTTCCTGGAGCCCCTGGACCCACAGCAAGGTGATGACCCCAACTCTGCTCTGAACCCCTCGAGGCCCCAGCTCCACACTAGTCTCTGGCCTCAGCACCTCAGTCCCCAAGATACCCTCTCCTCTCCTCTCCTCTCCTCTCCTTTCCTTCTTTCTCTCCTCCCTGGATGCTCTGCCCTTTTACCTCCCTTCATCAGTAGTCTTAGCCGGCTCTCACTGAAAGGAAAATATGTGTGGAAGAGGCCATGCTGTTACTCTTTCAAAAATTACCTACAATCACCCATTGCAGGAGATTCAGAGCAGCACCCTCTATGCTGGCGTGGCTCATGGAAGCTGAAGGTGGCTTTGCATGCGACCTGCCATTTCTTTCTGTGTGGGAACAACTGGCTGTCTCCATCAGTCGTGTTCAATGACATCTCTGCAGCAGGAACAATAGACAGGAAGCCCGCTCACAGCTCACACTGAGCAGCCAGTCCCCCCAGACTTACAATTTCTTGCGTTTGTGCTGAGGCCTGGTGACATTGTCCCACTGCTGGTTTTAAGATGAACTGTGATTGTTTTCTCAAACAGTTGGATGTCCCATGAAGCAGAGCAATTCCGTCACTGAGCGGTTGGCTGGCCACTCTGGAGAAGGAGGTCCCCCATGTACTAGCTAAGGGAGCCTGAGGATAAGGACACTGAGTCTTATGTGGTCCAGCAGCGGCTGCCTGTTGTCTCCGCATAAACACTGTGATGTTAGGGATCCCCACATTCCGGGCCCGGGCCTCTGAGAAGATACACAGGAAGTGTGGAGACCCCAGCAGTCACCAACCTATGGACGAGGGAGAAGGAGATGCCTCAAGTTTATCCTTCTCTTGTTTCAAATCAGAAAAGCCCTGTGAGTGCTTCTATTCTCTTCCCTGTAATTCCACTTTGGATGCTTTATCAAGAAATGTTTGCTAAAAGAATAAAAATGTTTATGGCTCTTTTAACTACAATGGGAAATTTCAAGACTTGGAAAATGTTACAGAAATCATTGTAAATCTACTCATTGAGATATTTTGCAATAATTAGAAATGGTAATTATTTAGACATGGAAGACTGTTGAAAATAAAATTAAGATGTATTTACTGATGGACTAAGATATGCAAATTGCATGCATATGGATAAGCATGGAAGGACATATGAATTCGTAAGTTAGGTATTAATTGGAATCATTTATAATTTTTCCCAAAACCTCCTGTAATTTTGTTTCATTTATTTTACTACACGAGGAGGGATATTGTTATTTCTTTTTATAATTGTCTTGAGTTTGCATTTTATTTTACAGAGAATTCAACAAATTTATTGTTTAATTTTTAAATTTTGCATTAGTAGAATATTTTGAAAGCAGAAAAATCTAAGGAAGGTAAGAGTTCAAGAAAATTCCCTGGGAACATGTCAGAATGTGCTAAGTTTTAAAGGAGTGTGTGTCTCCCAGGTGTCTCCTCCTTTTTCTCTGAAAAGCCAGGACAAAGTGCTTTATGACCATAAAGCTGAGCTGGTAGGTGGCAGAGACCTCAAGTCAGACCAGGGAGGGGCAAAGTGGGGGCAGGATAGATGTCAGGAAGGGCCCCCACCTGAATCGGAGGGGCCGAGGTCCCGCAGCACCGGCTGCGGTGGAGGACGTCCCCGGGTGTCGCCATGATTGCTGTGCCTCTGCTGGGTTGACTTCTCTGCAGGCACCTTCCATCCAACTTCATAAAGGGTAGGTGGTTGTGCTTGATGACGTTGGGTTTTACACGCCCCTGACCAGCCAGGCATCAGTGAAAAGGCTCTGTGGCCTCATCTTCCAGATGTCCCTGCTGAGCTTGGTGGCATGGGCACTTCCTCCCTGGGACACTCCTGGTGAAGGGTGGGTATCTTCCTCCTCCCTCTCTCAGCCCACAGCCTCTGTCCACTCTCTCCACCCACATCAGGGCAAGCCAGGCGTGGGAGCAAGTGAGCTCACACTGAGTGCTCCTGTAAAGCCAGTGACCACAGCAAAAATGGCTATCATCAAAATATCAACAAACAACAAGTTCTGGCAAAGATGTGGAGAAAAGGGAATCCTCATGCACGGTTGGTGCGAAGGTAAACTGGTATAGCCACTGTGGAAAGCATCATGGAGGTTCCTTAAAAAATTAAAAATAGAATTATTATGACCCAGCAATTTTACTTCCACTTATTTATTTAAAGAAAATGAAAAACACTAACTGGAAAAGATATATGCACCCTTTGTTCATTATTTATCATAGCCAAGACATGAAAGCTACCCAAGTGCCATCAATAGATAAGTGGATAAAGAAGATGTGGTACAATATGCAATGGCATATTATGCAGCAATAAAAAAGAATGAAATCCTGCCATTTGCAATAACATGGATGGACCTAGAGGGTATTATGCTAAATGAAATAAATCAGACATGGACAAATACTGTATAATTTCCCTTACATGTACAATCTTTAAAAAAGGTGAATAACCTAAACAAAATAGAAACAGACCCAAAGATGCAGAGCATAAGATGGTTGCCAAAGGGGCAGGGGTGTGAGGATTAGGAAAAAGGGGCGGGGGGGGAAGAATATTCATTTCAGCAGAGTTAATAACAGTCAAAAATAGAAATCAATCCAAAATACCAATCATTAAAAGAATTTTAAAATAAAATATAGATTTACAATATCATATAGGTATTAACAAAGATAAGAATATAAAGACATGAAAAAATTCATACTTCATAGCTGACAAAAGGAATTTTCTATTTCAATATGTTCTATAAAACTATTTTTACAAAAAGTAAATCACATTACAAAGTTTTATACACTCAAAAATGTTAACAGTAAAATTATGATTGCTCTTCTTTTTCCTTAACTATTTTTAACAGAATAGATTTATTTTACATGCTAGAGGCCCAGTGCATGAATTCATGCATAGGTGGGGTCCCTTGGCCTGGTCGGTGATCAGGACCAATGTGGGGGGAGGCCGGCTGGCCAGGGAGAGGGACCACAGGAGGTTGGTCAGCTGTGGAAGGTTGGCTATGGGAGAGCACTGACCACCAGGGGGCAGATCCTGCATTGAGCATCTGCCCCCTGGTGGTCAGTGTGCATCATAGCAACCAGTCGACCAGTCGTTTGGTCACTTAGGCTTTTATATATATAGATAAGAACATAAAATAGTAGTTTTTCATGAAAAAATATATATAATTTCTTACCTGAAAAAAGTAGAATTTTCAATGACATCACACTTTTTTGCAAAAAAACAAAAATGGAGATAACATATTTACAAATCATATAATTGATACAGGACTCCTACTCAGATTAAATAAAGAACTCTCAAATCACTATAAGGCAGGAACAATTCAATTGTGTAAATGAGCAAAATATTTTTAACAGACACTTCCCCAAAGAGATACACAGACAAGCACTCAGCATCACTGGTTATGCAAATGAGCAGCAGCATCTCACAGGACTGCACTCCTCTGGAATGGTTAAACTAAGAGACAATCATGCTGCCCTGGTCAGTGTGGCCCAGTTGGTTGGGCGTCATCCTGTACACCTACAGGTTGCCCCCATTCGATTCCTGGTCAGGGCACATGCCTGGGTTGCGGGCTCCATACCCAGTAGGGGCATGCAGGAGACAGCCTATCGATGTTGCACTCTCACTTCAGTATTTCTCTAAGCTCCCTGCCTCGCTTGCCCAGGACGTGGAGAAAGCAGACTCTCATTTACTACGGACAGGAACATGAAACATAGTCTTTGTAAATCAGTTGGGCAGGTTCTTAAAAAGTTCAGCCTATAGCTACAGACTCCCAGCTCCCCCATCCCCAGGTATGAAATGAAAGGGGATGTCCAGGCAAAGACTATGCACAAGTGTTTATTTCCGTGGTTTTGTTTTGTTTTCTGGAACAGCCAACAAACAGCCACATCCACACAGAGGAGTAGAGCTCAAAGGTGGAGTAATGAGCAAATCACAGGAGAATTTTGCTGAATGAAAGAATTCAGACCAAAAATTAAGAGTACACACTTTTTTATTCCATGTATAAAATATTATAGAGCAGGAAAACTAATGTCTAGTTAGCTTGGAGGTTGCTGGAAATAAGAGTGGGGTGTTGAGAAGTTGGGGAGATGGAGAAGGGCCCAGGAAACTTTTCAGTGCCACAGACATAGTCCTCACCTTGATTGTGGTGGTGGCGTCTGCCAAGACTTACCAATAGCCTGACTAACATGGCTCAGTGGTTGAGCGTTGACCTATGAACCAGGAGGGTCACAGTTAGATTCCCAGTCAGGATACATGCCCGTGTTGCGAGCTCAATCCCTGTGCTGGAAGCATGCAGGAGGCAGCCCATAGATGATTCTCTGTCATCATTAATATTTCTATCTCTCTCTCCCTCTCCCTTCCTCTTTGAACTCAATAAAAAATATATTTTAAAAATACTTACCAAATAGTATATCTTAAGTATGTGCCATTCATTAATGTCTATTGAACCTCAATAAAGCTGTTTTGAAAAGTAGCTTATCTGGCATAAAAGAGGGCTTCCCACATAAAAGGTGAGGTAATACCTACGGAGCAGTGTGCTGTGACCAACCCACAGAGCCATTAAGTAAGAGTGGGTGTCGCCAGCCGACCCCACGTGACGCTCCTTAGGGAGAGCATTTCACCGCTTTACAAAAACATCCTCATGGCTTCTGGCCTCATATGATTCCGGTTAATAACAGGTGACCCTGACTGGTGTCTAATTATGCTGTCCATGCCGATGCCTGATCTGCACCTCATGGTAATAACACCCACCCAGCCCTTTGATAATTGATGAGAGGAACCACCTCGTTTTCTTTGGTTTCCTTCTGCCGCTTCGAGCGAGGTTCAAATGACTAACGTGCATGGAACACAAAATAATGATAACCATCCTAATTAACAATTTATATTAATAGAGCCTTCTTTTCTGAGTAGCTGAGCACATGGAAAATGCCAGCTTCCTTTGCAGACAATGGGGTGGGAGAGAAAGAAAAAGCAACCAAAGAGAGGAGGGAAGACAACCTCCTGCTGCGGACCGAGTGGACTCAGAGTGGACCTGCTCTCCGGGGAACGCAGCGTCCCCGACACCCTAACTCCTTCAGGACAGCACTGCTGCTTCACCCAAGTCCTTAGGGTGGGTCTCATCGAAGGCCAGGGCCCGGCCACACACATACACCACAAGGAAAGGACGCTGTAAAGGGTCACAGGTCCTCTGTCACCCAATGGAGGCAGACCACGGGCACAGAGGTCTCCGCAGCGGCCCCAGTGCTGCACGGCAGGCTGAGCACTCCGTGGGCCTTGCAGCGCTAGCAGGAGGCCCAGTCGGGTGCATGGCTGCTCCACCGAGAACACAGAGGAGCACCTCGTCCCCCCGTCCATCACTTGTAAAAAGGCAAGTGGCAAGGCCAGACATTTCGGCGTGGAGAAGGGGCAGCGCCTGTTTGGGTTTGGACCTCCAGCATCTTGAAAATGCACCCAGCACCGCACCTGGCTGGCTCCTCAGAGGTCGTGGGGAGGGCGGAGCTCGCTCTGTCCCCACATCCGTCCTTCATCAGGCCTAGCTCTCCAGCTCCCTTGGCTGGAGGTCAGTTGTATGGGTTAGCACATTTTGTCTCTGAGTCTGTTAACCTTTCTGGACATCACCCCCAGGACTCCTGTGTCCAGGCTGCCCCAGGGACATCCTCCCTCTTCAGTGACCCTTGGCAGATGCCAGGACTCCCCTCTCTGAGACTCCGCCACCAGCTTTATTTCTCACATTCTCACAGGCGAGTCTCCATCCTCACTGTGGACTCCCTTCCTGGGAGTGGGGCTGCTCCCCGGTCGCCGGACACTCACAGGAGGGGCCTGAGCAAGCCAGGCAGCCATCAAGATTGGAGAGTAGACTTCTGCGTGGGCATGTGTGCTGGGCCCTCCCTGGCCAGGTGGTGGTGCTGCTGTCCTTAGGCATCGTGGCCACCTCCTCGGCCGGGGCCCTGCTGGGGGAGCGGCCTCAGCCAAACAGGACAGCCCCTCCACAGCCTCCTGGGCAGAGAGGACGGGACAAAACGCTGCAGGATCTTCCAGGCGTGGAAATGACGCTCTGGTTGAATGCTGGGGCTCCCACTCCTGACGTGAAACACAGCAACTGAGACGGACTCAGGTGTGTCTGTCATCCCTGAGCCTCTGACCCCCATGTCCCACCATGCACTGGGGAAGCTCTGTGGCCACTTAAAGAGATGCCTGTGCCATTTATCTTCCTGATTCTCTCATCACAAAACTTTCAAAAAACGAGAAGGGGCCAAGGTTCATTCTGGCTCAGTGTAGTCTCACTGTCCCAGGTCTGACTATCTGCATTTACAAGGCAGCCTTCACATGCCCCTCATTCCCTCCCTGATCCCGGCTCTCTGAGCACAGTCCCTGGTGCCCCATCCACTGAGGAGTGGCCTGAATCTTTCCCCATCTGCTTCCTTCTGCCCAGTGTCCTCACTGCTGCCCGGCCCTCACCATCCGTACATCTCCTCCAAGCCAACTGAGGTCCCACCAACAACAACGAGGTTTACGCATCTCTCAGGCCACGACCATCTGGTTCTTTCCCCTAAATTTCCTGCTTCTACCTGTCAGCATCACACAGCTAAGCAGTAAGTCATTTCCATGCGACTTCCTGTAGCAGGAGGTCATTTCCATGCGACTTCCACCTCCTACTACAGGAAGTCTTTCTTTCTGTCACTGGGGCAGGTAGAAGGTTAGTGCCACTGACAGTGGAGGAGAGAGAAGGACCCTTTAGATGGGACTCTACCTGCTGAGATCAGAGGACAGTGCGAGAAGGTGGGCACCTGTCGAATTTCCACCATATGCATCGGTTTAAATTGAACTGAGTCTTAGACAGTGGAAACTCAGAGAGCTGGCCCCACACCCCACACCCTCGAACTCGCCACGCCAGGGAGGTGCCAGTGGCTGGTCCCTGTGCCGAAGGTCCCGACCGCAGCAGGTGGCACCAAAGACCCAAACTCTGCACAGGACTGGTCAGGAGATGGAACCCAGAGGAGAGGAGTGAAGATAGCCATCAACAGCCATTCCTCTCAGCTGGCGATGGAAGGAGAGGCCGAGGCCTGGGGCCCCCTCTACCCTGAAGCTCACCCCAGCATCCTCACAAAGTACAAAAGTCCGAATCGGTGACTGTGGAGCTTAAAATAGGAGTGATGAGGCCCAGTGAGTCCAGTGGAAGCTGATAGGGTGCAGGGATGCACAGAACAGGCATTGACACCGTTCCACACCAACCCTGAGGCTGGCTACAGCAGATGGAAGACCAACACAGGTCTGGGGCCGCAGCCCACTCTCATCACAGCCCGGACATGGTGACCTCGGTGCCAAGCAGGCAAACCCTGCAGGTGGCAGATATTCACCTCAAGGCACCCTTTTCCTTGTCCTCACCCACCTGGCACTTCTGCCCCGCCCCACCCCACTGAGAATCCCAGAGGCAGGATGGAGACTCGGCAGAAATTGGAGCCCTGGATTCATCGTCCTGCCACTGTCAAGGGGTGGCTCCTTTGAAAAGTCACGGAGTCCTGGGCTTTCGTGCGTCTGCGAAACAGGGAGTCACGCATGCCCTGCCAGCCCCCACGTTTGTTAAAGAGAGCCGTGAAGGCGCCACCTGAGAAAGGTCTGGGAATGAAGTAAGTGCTCTTCTTTCTTTAAATTCCTGTCTTTACGCTGTGCTTGTATGAGATGCTATGAAACGGGCCGGGTTGCATTCCACTCAAACTTTATTTACAAAAGCAGCGTCTAGTCCTGGGATCCCTGACGCCTGCTCCAGTCATTTATTAAACACTGCAAGATAAAGTGTGTGGCAATTGTGATTATAACAAAATAAGTGGTTTTTGTTAAAATAAAGGCCTGAAATATAAATTCTATGCATTAAACATTTAACAAGTTACAAATTACACTGCCATTATTTTACTATTCACCCCAAAATTGCTGCCCCATCAATAAACACCCAGATGTGCTCCACTGTAACGTTAGTTACACGGAACACATGTGTATGCAGGATTTTAAGCCAAGAAGCCTACCGATGGTGGAGGGAGATGGAAGCACAGGAGAAAGAGGGTGGCCCCGAATCCACCACTCCCAGTGCGTTCTGTGGAGGCACGAGCAAAGAGCATTGAAGGGTCCGAGCGGAACACCCTTGGGTAAGTCCTTGTGCAATAGGAAGAACGTGTTTCAAGAAGGAGGGGGTGATGGATCATCTGAAATGCGGTTGAAAATCAAATAGGCTAAGGACAGCAAGCTGACCACATGGCGAGATGAAAACCTTAGAGTAAAAACACCTTATGGTATAAATAATGAGATAAAATGAAGCCATGCCCACTGCTGGGCAGGGACAGGGGACCCTCCAGCCAGCCCCTTACCTGGTTTCCTACAGGGAAGACCCACAGACTAGCCCACATGAGGACCTGTGGCTTCCCCTCCCCCCTCACCTGCGGCTGGTTAAGGAGAGCCTCGAATATGGGAAAGGGGACAGTCATTGGAGGAGGGTTCACTCTGGCAGGCTGCAGTGTAGGAGAGGACAGAGGAGACGGTTTCCTGTGAAACGGCAGTTTTGGTGAAGGGCACGCGGAGAGAGCGCAGTTCCCGTGGGTCTGCTCCTGCAGGACGACCTTCCCCATCCAGATGTTCCCAGCAGCCAGGTGACCCATTTGCTCTCTCCATCTTTGCTTTGAGACTTTATTCCCACATTATTTCACACAACTCTGCAGTAAGCAAGTTGTGAAAATACCTGAAACACTCTTCCAAGGCGAGGCTTCCCATCAGAAGCATCGCACCTGTGGCCCCAGGAGCTACGGGTCCGCGTCCCCCAGCCTCAGGTCCAGGCCAGCGAGAGCGTGCCCATCCACGTTCTCAAGACTTGCTTTAACATCCTGCCTTTTGCTGATTGAAGCCATATTTCTGGTGTCATCTTCAGAGTGTCTGTGTGCATGTTCAATCCCATGAAACTTGAAATCTGATTACGGGTATAATGAGCAATTTCCTGTCATTTACACTCTGAAGGAGATGCACTCCTGAGCAGGCGCATCCACTCCCCTGAATCCTCCTCTTCAACGTTCCTTTGGTCAGACTCACAAAAGCTTCCTATCAGATGATTATTTCTGGCATTCAGTCATCCACAGCTCCCCAAAACTCCACGGAAGGATGTGCATCCCAGAGTGCAATCCAGAAATAATTGGTCGCCGTGACATCCCTGGTTAATGGAGGCCCTCGCTTTGTTCTTTTAGTGACACACTTAGATATGGCACCAACTGCGAGATCACATAATAGCTGTGTCTCCCTGAGCTGGAAGTATATTCTGCTAAACAGAAGTAAGGATTTAGCAGGTGAGAAGATAAAGCTTGATGTTTTGTCATGTGACCTCCAAATTCTGAACACTGGTCTGCAAGTGTCCAAGTACAGCGGGTTAGGGGTTTTAGGTAATAAGTATGGCCTCCGGCAGCTTTCTCTCTGGACTGGGGCTGGAGTTTTTCTCCGCGGGACAGGACTCAGCCTGCCTGCAGGAATGACTGTGACAACTCGAGCATCAACCTGGTGATTTGAAGGAATACAGCCTTTTCAGATTCTGTGTCTCTTCCACTTCATATTTGAATCAAAATGCAATTTAATTTTTTTTTAAAAAAAAAGCATTGGTTTATGACCGTTCAAATGCAAAGCATGCATGTGTTATATATAACAGTGGCACACTCGCCTCTGCCTTGTCCTGCTGACAAACCACTGGCCCTGCCCATGTCCATCACCTCCAGAGAAAGGATGGCACGGGGGTGGGGGGGGCAGGAAAATACTGACTCATAGTTTTCTTTAAAATACCAACTTTTCGCCGTGTTTGTTGAGGAATCCCTGGACGCGTTCATTCAAGTGCAAAGGTCAGAGTCCCCTCCCTTCCGGAATCTGCCCCCTGCGAGCCCTCCCAGCCCATCCGCCCCAGGACAGGCTCCAGGTTAGGGGGACCCAGTGAAGAGAGGGACAGCAAGTGTGCCATTACACATCACAGGGGTCCAGAGCTCCCTCGCGGACAGGGAACTGAAACATAAACTCCGACCTGGAGCCCGCCTTCCGCAGCCTGAGTGGGAAAGGTGGGGCTACCTTTGCTGCAGGTCACAGACTCCACGGAGCCCGAAGCCTACGACTGTGGTCCCTGCATCAACGCGGGAACTGGACGTTAATTAGCACTTTATTTGCTGCCATGCGCCTTTTCCTACAAATATTTCCTCTTGGGCCACGACAGCCATTTCCTGGCCTTTCATCTCCCCCTACAAGTAATTGAGCCATTAGCCTCCCGGACCTGCCGGAGCCGTGGGGCTGCTGGGGCCAGAGGGCTGCCAAGGGACCTGTGCTGGCCTCGGGCTCACGGCAGGATTAGAGTCCAACCCAGGTTCACATCCCTTTAAGGAAAGGGAATGAATTACTAGTAGGTGTAAGCAAATTACTTTCCCTGCATGTATACAACTAAGAGGAGCTTACGAGTTTTCAATTTTAAATGTGGACGACTTGTAGTCACGTAATAATAATAAGTTAATAGAATAAATAACGCAGATTAAGTGTTTACTGTGTACGAGGCACCCGCTCCATACGACAGATCCCGCGGAAAACCTCACCCAGCTGCCTCCTCAGGACGCAGGCGTGAGCCAGCCGGCGCCTGTTTCTGACACTGGCCTCCAGCTGGTGTGGGAACCACCCACTTGTTATGGTGGCCTCGGGACACTCCTACACCCTCCCAAGTGCCTTCCAGATGCCACGTCGGGCAGGTTCTGAGCAAAGCAGCCACAGGCCCCCTCCCCCATTCACGCTGTCGCAGGAGAACCAGTTCAGGGTCCCCACATGACCCAGGCATTCTAATGAAATGTGCTCAATTTTCCCTTCAGTCCAAATCCCCATGAAGGAGACTCAGCTGGTCCTCGGGGACAGGAACTAAAAGCAGCCAGCAGGGGTCAAAGCCACACCAGCCGCAGAGTGACACGCGGACCAGCCGTCTTACCTGCGTCTCCTGAGGAGGAGCTTGGAGCTCTAGTTCTAGGGAGCTACCGGCCTGTCCTCACCACTCAGGCTCACACTGGCAACCCCTCCAAGGTTCCCCCACCTGAGAGCCCTTCCACGCTCACCGACACCTGGTCGAGAGCAGGGTGCCTTGTCCACCCACGGGAGGCAATGATAAGGGATGCTGAGCACGGCCTCAGAAGCTGGCAGGTCAGAGTTTTATTGTCTCCACGTGTGGATGCTGAGGCTGGAGGCTCCAAAGTGATTTGTTTTTAAGATTCTTCCAGAGAGGAATTATATCTTTACACTTCTCTGTGTCCTTGCCCCCACCAGGAAAGGTGCTCAGTAAATACTTCTTGGTTAACGACCAGCTGGCCGGGCCCTGGTCTGTTATGTAACAAGCAGCTGGGACCATTTTCCTGTCCTAACAGCCGGGAGAAACGCTGGGTGAAAATTCTAAGCCATTATCTGATGGGACCCCAGGGACATGTCCACACACCCGGACTTGGGATCTTCTAGTTTAGATCAACCACACATACATGATACATACACTTCAACATAAATAACACCATGACCATCCATGGTCCGTGTCACATCACGCTGTCCTTCTTTCTCTGGCAGAGAGAGCTGCCCCCATAGCATCGTGAGCACAGGAGGGAGGAGCCAGTGTCCACCTCCAGCCCCATCTCCTTCTCTCCTGGTCTGGAGACCAGAAGTCTGAAATCTGGTCATCTGCAGGGCTGTGCTTTCTCCTGAGGCCCCAGGGAGGGTCCTTCCTGCCTTGTCCAGCTCCTGGTGGTCCCTTGTGGCCACACCATCTAGTCTCTCTCCGTCCTCTTTGTCCTCCCCTGGTTTCTTCCCTGGCTCTCTGTCTTTCCTCTTCTGACAAGAACACCAGTCATTAGATATAGAGCTAAAATGCAGGACTCGAGATCCTTAACTAATTAAGTTTGCAAAGACCTTATTTCCTGGTAAGGTTCTGTCTGAAGTTCCAGGTGGACCAGAGCTCTGGGGGACCCTCCCTCACTTGCTTCAGGATGGGGCAGTTTCCATTCCCAGTGGGGCCCCACTGTGTCCTCTCCCACACCCTCCAACACCAAGCCCCTACACCTGGAGACACTTCCTACCAGTTCATGATTCTCTACTCGTTTCTGGGAAGAGCAGTAAACCCTTAGATGTATTATTTTTGAATCCTTATGATAATGCCCAAAGGGAGACATAATTGCTCTTATTTTATGCAGCAGAACACTGAGGTCTAGAGACGTTCAGTGACCACTAAGTAGCTGGCAGGGACCTTACCCAGGTCTCAGCCCCGCAGTGCACAGCCTCCCTGGAAATGGGCCCCGAGGCGGAGAGGACAGCACCAGCCACCGCAGGTACGGCCCCTCCAGGATCTCTGCGAGGACACTTGTCACCAGTCTGGAGCAGGAGGAGGACACGGGTGCCCGGCCTGTGAAGCGGGAACGACCACCGCCCAATATGGCTAATGAATTTTACAGTCAAAAGCTAAAGTGAATGAGCTGCAGCAGATGTTTTTGCTCTGGGAACCACCAGACCTCTCTGGCCATTCACTTATCCTTCAAGGGGATAAGACTGGGGCCCGCTATTATGTGTTGTCATTGGAGCATTGCACAACTTTATCAAACTTTTTATTCTGGAAACTGAATTAATTTTCTGCAAGGGGGTTTTTGTGCAGCTCTTTAATCACATTTACGGAGAAACATGTGTACTCTGAGCCGCAGAGCCGATTACGGGCTCCAGAAAGGCCACTTTCAAAAGGAGATTGCCCTCGCTCCCGAGGCCTCCATCTGAAGGCCCCTGGGTTTTGTGAAGAGGAAAAAATTAATTACTATTTTAATAACGAAGCCAAGCCTGCTGAAAATCCTCTTAGAGAGTGGCTGGATGATGTCATGGCTGGCAGGGGGGATATGAGAACACTGACCACGCGGCCCACACCCCCGGCTCGTCTATTCATCCTCCGTAAGATGATACGGCTGCCGGGTCACACATTAGGGAATTGAAATATATAATAACACTGTGTTTTTCTTGGGAAGGGGAGAAGTTGTGATCCTTTGATAGCCAGTTGGTGGGAACTCACATCTGCCCCAGGCCTCCATCTCTGCTGGACACAGAGCTGCGAACAGGAACCCTGGGGCCCTGCGGCTGGCTCGGCACAGCCTCCTGGGCTCTGGGGTCCAGCAGCTCCTGACCGAGCTCCCGAGGAGCAGGGCTGGGATCTGGGGGACCAGGGGTCTGAGCTGGGCGGCCACTGGGCTCATTTATTTCCAGAGCTCGGTAGGACACGGCTCAGATTCTAATCTCTAATCCTCCCGGTGGATCTCCTCTGTGTCTTCTGAAAGAAAAGGTTGAGCTTTAGTCTTTTTGTTTGCACATTTGTCTTGCCTTAACTTGTCCTGAAAAGTAAAATTTTACACCAGGATGATAACTTGGAGTGTGTTTTTTAGGACCCATCCCCCACATTAATTTGGCAGAGATAGAATCTGAGTAAAGAGGTGATGTCAGTCTCTGGCCTGAAAGAGACCTCCTATGTAAAATTCTCCCTGATTGCAATATTAATGTTACAGTTTGGAAATAAGATCAAGACATTAAAACAAGTAGGCCAAACTGTGTTCATCATCCCAGACAACTGTTACTTCTATTTCCGTGTTCCTCGCCTGACATTATAAAATTATGATCGCTGTGTTTCAGGCCTGTCTTTAAATAAAATGGAATAAAGTGATGATGGTGGCATAAAATAGACATATAGATCAATAGAATAGAAATAAACCCACAGAAATAGAGTCAATTAATTTATGGCAAAAAATATATATATATTCACCGTGGGAAAGGACAATCTCTTAAAGAAATGGTGCCGGGAAAACTGAACAGACATATGCAAAAGAATGAAACTGGACCCCTGTCTCACACCATAACAAAAATTAACTCAAAATGGGTTAAAGACTTGAATGTAAGACTTGAAACCATAAAATTGCTAGAAGAAAGCAGGGGTGGTTAGCTCCTTGACATTGGTCTTGGTAATGATTTCTGTTAATATGGCACCAAAGGCAAAAGCAATAATAGCAAAAATAAACATCTTTCTAAAGTGGACATACAGATGGCCAACAGACATATTAAAAGATGCTCAACGTCACTGATCAGCAGAGAAATGCAAATTAAAACGACAATGAGATATCACCACGCACCTGTCAGAATGGCTACCATCAATAAATCAACACACAAGTGCTGGTGAGGATGTGGGGAAAAGGGAACCCTAGTATACTGCTGGTGCAGCCACTGTGGAAAGCAGTATGGAGTTTCATCGAAAAATTAAAAATGTAACTACCATATGACCCAACAATACCACTTCTGTTGATTTATCTGAAGAAAACAAAAACACTAACTCAAAAAGACATATGCAGCCCTATGTTCATTGTGGCATTATTTACAAAAATCAAGGTAAGAAAGCAACCTAAGTGTCCATCAACAGATGATTGGATAAAGAAGTGGTGCAACATCACATAAACAAACTGAGAGACAAAAATCAAATAATCATATCAATCGTTCAGAAAAAGCATTTGACAAAATCTAACACCCTTTCTTGATAAAAACTCTCAGCAAAGTGGGAATAGAGGGATCATACCTGAACATAATAAAAGCCTTATATGACAAACCTACAGCCAACATCATACTCAATGGGCAAAAACTAAACTCATTCCCCCTAAGAAAAGGAATAAGACAGGGATGCCCACTATCACCACTCCTGTTCGATATAGTATTGGAAGTGTTAGCCATAGTGATCAGACAAGAAGAAGAAATAAAAGGCATCCAAATTGGAAAAAAAAAAGAAGTAAAACTCTCCTTGTTCGCAGATGACATGATACTATACACAGAAAACCCCAAAGATTCCATCAAAAAACTACTAGACTTAATAAATGAATTTGGCAATGTAGCAGGATACAAAATTAACACCCAGAAATCTATGGCCTTTTTTTACACCAATAATGAACTCACAGAAAGAAAAAAAAACAAAAACAAAAACAATTCCATTTGCCATTGCACCAAAAAAATTAAGATAACTAGGAATAAACTTAACTAAGGACGTAAAAGACCTATACTCGGAAAACGTCAGGACATTGAAAAAAAGAGATAGAAGAAGACATAAACAAATGGAAGAACATACCATGTTCATGGATTGGTAGAATCAACATCTTTAAAATGTCCATACTACCCAAAGCAATCTACAGATTCAATGCAATCCCCATTAAAATACCAACAGCACATTTCAAAGATCTAGAACAAACTCTCCAAAAATTCATCTGGGATAAAAAAAAAAAAAAAAAAAAGACCCTGAATAGCCACAGCAATCCTGAGAAAGAAAAACAAAGTTGGAGGGATCACAATACCAGATATCAAGCTATATTACCAAGCCACGGTTCTCAAAACTGCCTGGTACTGGCACAAGAACAGACATTTAGACCAATGGAACAGAACAGAGAACCCAGAAATAGACCCAAGCCATTATGCTCAATTAATATTTGACAAAGGAGGCAGGCAAGAGCATACAATGGAGTTAAAACAGTCTCTTTACTAAATGGTGCTGGGAAATTTGGACAGATACATGCAAAAAAAATGAAACTAGAACAGCAACTTACACCATACACAAAAACAAACTCAAAATGGCTAAAGGACTTGAATGTAAGACAGAAAACCATAAAAATCCTACAAGACTCCACAGGCCACAAAATAGCAGACATATATCGCAGCAATGTCTTTACAGACACAGCACCTAGGGCAATGGAGACTAAGAAGAAAATTAAAAAATGGGACTACATCAAAATAAAAAGTTTCTGCACAGCAAAAGAAACCATCAACAACACAACAAGAAAGCCACTGCATGGGAGAACATATTTGCCAATGATTAAAAAACTGTGGTACATCTATACAATGGAATACTATGCCGCTATAAAAAAAGAAGGAACTTTTAACATGTGCAACAACATGGGTGGAACTAGAAAACATTATACTAAGAGAAATAAGCCAGTCGGAGAAAGATAAATATCACATGATCTCACTCATATGTGTTGATATAATGATCAACATAATTTGATGAACTAGAATAGATCGATCTAGAGACAAATGGTGGGGGGAGGGGTTAGAGAGCAACCAAAGGACTGTATGCATGCATATTAGCCTAACCAATGGACACAGACACTAAGGTAGTAGGGGCTTGCCCGGGGTGGGAATGGCTGGCAGGGAGATCAATTGGGGGAAAAGGAGACATATGTAAAACTTTAAACAATTAAAAGAATAAATAAAAATTAAAAACACATACACACACACACACACACAAAGAAGTGGTGCACATATACCATAGAATATTACTTGGCCATAAAAAGAAGGAAATCTTACCATTTGTGACAACATGGGTGGACCTAGAGGGTATTATGCTAAGTGAGATAAGTCAGAGAAAGACAAGTACCATATGATTTCACTTCTATGTGAGCTCTAAAATACCTATACATATATTTTATATAAAACAAAAAGCAAGCTCTTAGCCCTAAGCTAGTTTGGCTTAGTGGATAGAGTGTCAACCTGCAGACTGAAGGGTCCCAGGTATGATTCTGGTCAAGGGCACATGCCCAGGTTTCCGGCTCAATCCCCAGTAGGAGGCGTACAGGAGGCATTAGATCAATAATTCTCTCTCATCGTTGATGCTTCCCTCTCTCTCTTTCCCTCTCCCTCTCTGAAATCAATAAAAATATATATAAATAAATAAACAGACAAGCTCATAGATACAGAGAACAGATTGCTGGTTGCCAAAGATTTTTTTGATGGGGGGGGGGGGCAGGGGGGGAATGGGTGAATCATTTTTTATAGCTTAAATAAATTTAATTTAATTTTAAAATAAATAAAATTATTTATTTATTTGTGATGGGCAGTGTGACCTTCCGCAATTCCCTCAAGTCTCTGGCTTCTTGAGCCTCTTCAAACATTCCTACAGTTGTGTGAATCCTTATCTTTCTGAAAACAGAGGTCAGAATGCACTGTTTACCCCCTAGAGGCCTCATGCTGTACTCCTACCTCTTGAGACTGGTTAACTGACTGATTCCCTGGCACAGGTAAGACTGGGACCTGACCACCTGGACCACCCAGCTCACCAATAATGCTATTTCCTTTCTTACAACTATTTCCTTCCTTCCCGGTGAAATGTTAGATGCTTATGGACAAGCCAGGAGCTGCAAGTATGCATTGGAGGCGGGGGGTGGATAAAGAGAGAAAAAGATTTAAACACCGAATGATCTCTGCCTTTCAGGTAGTAAAGCCTTCGGAATGGTGGGGCACTGCCTGCAGAACTCCACACCTTAGAGCCTAAATACTATCCTCATCCCTTGGCCGTGTCCCTGACACAGGCAACCCAGAAGGACACGGCCCTGCTGGCTGCTCCCTGTTCTCCTGGGGCTGACCCTTCTGCTTCAGTCCTGGAGGAGTCAGGATCCCCAGAAATCATCAGGCTCCTGACACTGAGCACCCTGCCCACAGGCCTCAAAGACAGCAAGACCAGCGCCTGAGAATCACTTCGCTGGTTTCAGAGCACAGCAGACCCCACCCATGCAGGCAGGGTGAGCTGTTTGAGAGAGGAAAAAGTAACCCAGTCTCTGCCTGGCTCCACGCTGGGTTAGTGGAAGCTGCATACCTGGCAGCCAACATGTTTAAATTGGGGAAGCTCATTAATTTCCAGCAGAGTGAGGGAATATAATGAATGCAATCAGCTAACAGTAACAACGATGGAGGGGGCACGTGCCATCAGGGCCCTGCACATGGGGCCTCACTGGATCCTCATAGAGCACTGGGTGTGAATTGCACGCTCCTCATCCCAGAGGAGCACCCAAGGTCCCGCAGGTCGAGGCACAGCCATACCAAGGACCAGAGGCAGATTGGGAGCCGCATGCTGACTGGGGATCCCCACAGTGCAGCCCACATGCCCAGTCCTGCCCCACCTCCTCTTAGACAGCCTGTGAACCAAGAGGGTTGGGGGGAAAAAATGAAAAGTAACACAATACGTCCTGACATGTGAAAACGACACAAAATTCCAATTTCCGGCCCCATCACTGTAGCTTTACTGGAGCACAGACAACCCTGGGCCTGCTTTTGCCCAACAACCCCGGAGCTGAGTCGTTGCCGCAGGTGCCGCCTGACCCCAAATCCGCAGGCTTTTGGCCTTCCTGGCAAGGGGCCACACCCTCCCGGAACCAGCACACGGTGCTGCCCACACGTCAGGCTTGGGACCTGGACACCGCTGGGTGTCCTCTCAATGTTAGCCCAACTCCTGTCGTCTGATTGCCCAGACCTGCCTGAAGTGAGCCACACCAGGTTGTGCCGTCAACTGGACGGACAAACTGCCCCCAGCAAGGAATTCTTCTGAGCCAGCAGGTGCTCTCTGGCTCCACTGCCTGGAAAGAAAACGCACCCAACGAACAAATGGGGAAAGTTTGATGAGCTGTTTATAGCTGCACTTTTGTCTGAATTGCTGGAGCGAGCATAAAGGAGACGTGCCCGTCGAGGGGACATCCCCCAGTCAGGATTATGAATTCTGCAGCGGCGCAGCTGCCTCCATATCAACATGTTTTTTCATGAATTGCACAGAAAAGCAGGTGTATAAAAATAAAAACTCCCATAAAATATAAATTATCATTGTGCAAGTTAATTCTATCCCCTGAGGACACAATAGCTCACACACTTTAGATTTGCAAAAATGTTTGTGAGTTACTTTTTCGGGCTTATTTATTTATTTCTATTTATTTAGCATTTCTCCCCGGTGCTGAGACAACTCTGTGAGCTAGACATTTTGTTTCCATAACCGTCCCTGGAGGACAACCGCCATCTCAGGTTTCTGCATTGACCTTGAGATCCCAGAAAAAGGGGTGCAGGGTGTGTCATCCAAAATGCACGCCAGCTGGAGCAGGCTCCTCCTTAGAAGGGCTGGAAAGCGGGGACAGAAAGCAAATGTGTCCACTCGTCGGAGCTGGGGCCTCAGCGTGGAGGGGGACCCAGGAGACACCAGTGCGGTTGTGGCCCAAACATCTTCATGTTGTAAACAGCATATACGTGTCTCCATGGGAGACCTTGGTCCATGTTGTCTCCAAGGGAAAGAGGTGGCAAAGTTTTGATAAACGAATCCCCAGCTGTTTTTGGAAACTTTCTTTGGAATTGTCACCCCACATGCATGCCCCACAAATCGGCGCTCTGGGACAGAGCTCCCTCCTGCCTGTCCCGCCCCGGGGGCTTGTTAGGGGGCAGCCTGGGACCCTCTGGTTCTTACCAATCCCCTGGGCGACATCTGCTTCGGCTTGGATCTGCGTGTCTGGGGTTTTGCCCTTGGACTGTGGATGCTACGTTGTGGCTGCTGCGCCTTGGCTTCCCTATACGGTAAGTCTTGTGTGATGCTCATTAGCTGTCTAATGAAAAGGACCCAGGGGCCTACGGAGGTCTCATGTCGAAGCTGCAGCCCCCACGATGGAGGCAGCCCCACCCCTGAGCCCCACCGCCAGGCTATGAGGAAGATGCTACCCAGACGACCCTCACAGCAGCAACGTTGGCTGTCCTGACCCACACAGGACATGGCTCTGCCTCATGCTCCCTGCTGTTAGAAGCAACTTGAGATGTTTCCCAAAAATCTAATTTACTTGCTCCTTCCACTCCCACTTTCAGGTCCAGGCTGTGGCAGTGAATTCCGTAACCCTCCCAAGTGGCCCACAAGGACAGAGTCGGTATTTTTGAACAAAGAAACAAAGTTACACGATGATATGACTGATCTTTAGTTAAATGAATTTCCCCTGAATATTTCAGCTGGAGCACCAGGTACAGAATGTCAGAGCTCACTGCCCTGCCTCGGGGTGGCAGCGACCACATCGGCCTTCTACTGGGCAAACGGTCGCCCTCTGCCTGCTCCTGAGGAACAGAAATGCATTTTGTGTAGCCGGTAGCACCACACATCGTGCCCCACACACTGCTGATGCGTGATAAATATTTAATCAGCCCATACAATGTCAATTCTGCTAGAATATACCATCCGTCAGTCTTTTTATCGGGAGGTCATTTCTTAATTATATCGATCACTCATATCATGTGAACCATAATTGGGCCTTTTCTTCTGACAATATATTTTTAATGAAGGGCTTCTGACCTCTTTGTAACTGCAAAGTATGTCTTCTAGATAAAGTGTATCCCTTACACCGGAACATTCACCGTCCTTTCTTTTGGTATTGTAGAATCAAATTTACAATTTGAGAAGATATTCGTTTGTTTGCTTAGAAGGTAAAGCACCCTAACCATTGGGCACCTGCTCTCCGGCACCCTGGAGTGAAGGAATAACAATTATTGTGAGTTTTAGATCAGGGAATTGAGGCTCCGAGAGGTCACACAGCTCCCAGGGGGGCGGGGCACGAATTTGCACCAGCCTCAGTTCCGCCTTCGTGATGCTGCGAGGTTGCCTCTGTCCCCTGCTCAGCCAGGAACTACCTACCCCAGGAGGCTCACCCCTCATAACTCACTTGAAGTAGACTCTCTCCTTCTGTGACCCAACCTGACAGAGTAGGAACAGACTCCAGGGCAGGGGTCTTGCCAGCTGAGCAGTGATGAGGGCGTCTACCAGGGGCCCTGGCTGGGGATGGAAGCAGAGCAGTTGACACAGAACCACAGGCGTTTCAGAACACAGGAAACAGTGAGCCTGAGGGCTGCAGAGCTGGGCGGTAGCTAAGTGCCCAACAATTTGTACATCAGAGTGGGAGCGGGAGTCGCACCCCTGGCCTTGCAGCAGGGGAGACCCCTGAAGGTCAGACACAGGACACCTGGGTAGATGTTCTCTGAAAAAGAATGTATCTGGAGAAGCAAGTTAAGGATCTGGACTCCCTACCAGGTGGCTCGCATGCTATGAACAGGGAAACAAAACACAAATATTTCAGAGTGGAAGTGTTAGCTGACTTTCCCCCAAAGGTTAAAGTCTAGAGGAAAAGTGTGATCCGTCCAACTTGCTTCCACACTGGAAAGCGTTTCACTAAAGGCATGATGAACACTGAGAAAGGAAAGACTTAAGGTAACCATTGGAACTGCTGTTAGAAGAATAGTAAGAGTTGATGCTCTGATTTTTAAAAATGATTTCTTTAATCAATTAAATCAACAAAATAATTGGTTGCCTCCTTTCTCACTCTAATTCTATCGCCTGAGGGACAAACACCTCCACTCACAAAGAAGGTCATGGGTTTCACTTGTAATGAGTTGTTCTGAACGATATCATTTCATTATCCCTTTGAATCTTCTATTTAGCTTTTTAAATAATGACTCACATATTTCAAATTCAAAAGGAACAAAAATCATAGAGTGGGGTGTCCCTCCCACCTGTTCATAAGGCCTGAAAAAAAAAATTATGGCTTTGGTTTGTTTTTTAAAATCCATTGAATCTTTCCCTAAAACACTTTTCCAGAGAGGCCTGTGTTCAGCTATGATTTTCTGTCTTGACTATTTCTTCTTTCAATAGGTGACCTTTCCCTTTTCTTGGCATTCTCTCCTCAAATTTGCATGAAATGTTTCCTCAGTTAAATGGGGCTCTTTGAACTCGACATCGTCTCATTCCATGAAGTTTTGTACCGTGTATTTACATGCACAGGGGTGAGTTGGAACGTGGTGTAGGCCAACACCTCATGAGATTTTTGTTTTTGACGAAATTTAGATTTTTGTGTTGTTATTTCTTTTAATTCAGTCACCAGGATGCCCATTTGATTAAGGAGCTTTCATTGTGGGCAACAGACCTTCCAAACTCCAAGGAGACTGGAGATGGATGAAGTGAGGAAACAGAGGCAGAGGAAGTTAAGGCTGTAAAACTGCAAGCAAAAAAGAACAGGAAGTGGGAGAGAGCAGCTCTATGGCATCTCCAGAATTTACATCGTGTGTGCAGAGATGCATCTGAGCCTGTGCACAAGTACCGACACAGTCCCAGGTGCCTTCCAGAGTTGCAGGTGATTCTCCGCAGACACAGGTGCCTTGCAAGAATGGTCAGCTCTCCAACTGTGATAGGCATGAGGAGCTGAACAGTGATGAAGACTCGAACTCCTGGGTCCAACTGTCGATATGTGGTTCTGTAAATCTGGTGAAGGATTTGAGAACCTGCATAGAAACTGACTTGTTGGTGGTTCATATGCAGCTGGCACTTGGCCCACAAGTCACAGCCTCACTGCACTGGTTCTGAGCAGAAGCACCATTTCGGTCTCCCGCCCCACATAGTCCTGCGGTGCCTCCCTATTAAGCAATCCCCAGTCCTGCTTCCAGCAAATGACTGGAAGGGAGCACAGTGTGAGCAAGGATGAGTGAGATCATGAAGGAGGGTGGCGGCATCTCACTTCGAAGAGGCATCTAGTAGATGCCCACTGAACATGAAGTCCTTCCTTTCCGCACGGGAGGGTTCACCATTCTGATGCGCTCTCCTCACAGGTCGGGGAACAAGCTCACAGATGTGGAAATCTTGCCCACAACCTACAGGACACCAAGGCATGTTCCCTCTGCAATGAAAATACCCCCCACAGAGTTGGTGATCTGTGAGCCAAACGGTCACTCTCACGAAAGTTAATGTAGGACACATCCTGGAGTCGGTTGACCTGTAAGCCTGGAAAAATAATGTTTTCGGACATTATTTGGGGTCCTGATCTAAGGTTTTCTTTAGGTTCTTTTTGTAAGGATGCATTTGGTTCAAACAGAAGCAAAACAGACAAGCTTTGAGTGGTGCTTTGGGGTCATGCAGCTGGAGTGGGGGGCCCAGGAGAACGAGAGGAGTGGGTGCTCTCAGGGCCCACAGGCTCACGGTACAGCCGTCCTGCCACGCACTGAGCTTCCCCCTGAACCGCATCCTCTTACAGGCACAGCTGGGCGGCGGTCAAGGCCCCGGACTCACAGAGCTCGAACAACTTCAAACACCACTGAGCAAGTTCTGACAATTCCTTGTAAAGTTTCTCCTCTGCAGGCTGGGTAAACAGCACGCTGTCTCTTTAACGGATTCTGTTTTTTTTCCTGTTCTTTTTTTTTCTCCGTTTAAAGATTACATTTAATATCTATTTCCCAGCAGTGTACCAACTGACATCATCTACTCATAAAAGCGGAATGCTTTGCTTTTTTAAGCTTCAAGCTGAATAACAAATTGCCACCGATGACAGCATAACAGAATAACAGAATGGAATCAAAAGAAAATCCATTGTCAACAGAAACCCCCTGCTGAGGAATTTCAATTTCATATATCTAATTATCCCTGTCAGTTGGAAGAACTGACAAAAAGCATTCTTTGTTCTCTCGGTCTGCCTCCCGCATCTCACTCTCAATTAATTCCGGCATACAAATATGACTAATTGTCTTTGCCGCTGCTCAAGAGCTCTGTGTATAACTGTTCGCACACGGAAAGTGATGGGGAGGGCACGCATGTGCCGTTTATGATATTCAATCACAATAGACATGCATAATTCAGGTGACCATGTTAGCACCTTCATAGCCCCCGCTACACAGATTAGGTGGGGGTCTCCTTTCACAGCCCTTTTCATATCTGCTTGGTGACAATAACTCACTTTGCACCTATTAAGAGAGGAAGCATTATATGTCTGCTGGGTTCATTGAAATTACCATGAACAAGATTACCAGCATTTAAATAACATATGGGCAGGGGAGTGATGAGTGGGGGGGCAGAAAAATATTGGAGACTTTTAAAAAGCACAATAAGATATCTCTGTGAAGGTTAAAGTTGGAGCTTTTTATTTCAGTCTGTTGATGGTGGTTTGGGGAGATTTTCTGGTTTTATGTTTGTTTCTGTCTTTTTTGTTTTTTGTCCCTCGGTCTTGATCAGTGTTGTCAAATGCCTTTCAATTAATACCGCTGAGGCTGCCATTGTTTTCCTTCAGGAAATACAAGTCCAGGTCTCTCTCACTCATTTTAACTTTAGCAACTTCAACTTTACACTATTTGGGGCAACGTCTAAACAAAACGTGAATGTGATTCAACACATAATAGTAAGGAAACAACAGTTAAAAGGACAACAGCTTTGTCACTAGAAAATGAATGCATCTAAAAATTATACTTTCTCTGTATTCTAACAAGATCCATTTTGCAATTATAACAAAGTTAGCTCTAATTCAGAAACTGAAAGTTAGAGTTCTGCCCAAATCATCTCGAGAATAAATCTACAATATTGTGACATTTATGTTAACTGTTGCCAGATATGTTTAATTGAATGCTTGATCTAAGCATATATTTTATTATCATCTATGCTTTTTGTTCCAAAAACATTAAAACATGAAGCATACTTTGGTCATAGCTGAATAGCTTCTAACGTTGAGAGAATGAAGGCTATTCACTAACAAGGAGACATTTTTTGGAGTCCAATCATATTGTCAAGGTTACTAATAATGGACCAATATGACATTCTAAAGGGCTTAGTATAAATTACCCCGAAAAAGTGCTTTTGAACAGTGAAAGAGAGATTTTTTGGTAAATTGCTTCTCCTGACTGTTGTTTTTTTGTTTGTTTTTTTAGTGTGGGAACTTTAAAAAGTGTGCTTCCAGGGTAATTTTATAAAGGAAAGTAGCAATTCAAGATAGATGGCCTTTATTTAGACACATTTACCTGCTAGAAGTAGTGAACTTCCACCAAACTGACACTCTGCTGTGGGTTAAAAACCTGTTAACCAGAATCCTGCCAAGCGGCAGAAAATGCCGACTCCCCTCTACCTCTCACACACACCCCCAAAGGCTGCTCGGCTCCCAGGCCCAGCCTCTTCCTTCTCTCCGGGTCCATGGGCATCTCGCAGGGGCTTAGGCACTAGGCACAGAGTTTCCCTTTGGGGAATGAGAGGAAATATGAATCTGTTCTAAACGTGAGCCACAGGGTCATAGGTGGTGAGCCATAGGTGGTGCCCGGGGGTGACGGTCACCGCAGGTGTGGGCAGGTGTCTGTGGCAGAGTCCACACCGCTCCGTGGAGCATTGGACAGAATGTTCTCCTGGTAGACTTCTGATGGAATCACTCTCCATGGAATCACTCTTTCCAAAACCACAAATGCCACCATAAACATCATGATCAAGGCACCCTTCTCTTTATATCACGACAAATATTCGCAAACTTTGGAGAAACTTTCTGATATTTCAAGTTATAAGCTATCAAAACAAAACATTAAGACAATGCAGTAAATTAAAGCTCAATCAAGAGAAAATAGGTTTGTTTGTTCTCAAGAGATGTTTAAAGTTACCGGACAGAGTGGTGAGTTTGAGAGAGAGAATAAAAATCTAACCAAAAAAAAAAAAACACCAGAAAGACATGCTTCCCCAGGAGAACTCAACACGGAGGCAGAATTCACAAGAGGTCCGTCCAGTTCCTAGTGCTTTGCAGTGCACCTGAGCAGGTCCCCGTCCCCCTCTCCACCACCGGAGCCTGCTGATGGCGCACCTCCACCTGTCTTCCTGACAGGCCAGCTATTGGAACTGGTGGTGGGCAGTGGCTAAAGGACTCGGGGCCTTGGATGGCCCCAATGGCTGAGAGGTAAAGGTCTGACAAAGCTGGAAAACAGTGGAGGAGAGAGAGGGGGCCTTGGCATCAGCAATGGCAGAGCCGGAGCCCTGCTGGAGACAGTGGAGGCGAGTGGACGAGTGTTGTGGGGGCTGGGGCCTCTAGGGGAAATGGAAGCCCTCACAGCCCAAGAATTGATGGAGGCACAGAGGGAGGGGCAGGGTCTTCATGGAATGGATCTTCCTTGACTTCTCCAGGACACAGCTTGTGCCAGGGGAGCCGGGACAGTGGGAGATGGAAAGACACAAGTGCCCACTGGGTCTCAGATGCCCGTCGGGATGGTGGGCGAGGGGATCAGGGCCTCAGGAATGCTTAGTCTCCATCTGTATTGTCTGCACATAATGTTTAACATGTGGGTTTTACAGATTTTTCTGAGACTTAAGTGTTCAATGTGTCCATATAATACACATATTTTGCCTACCTCCAGAATTGCTGTGAAGGGGAAGTGTGACATGCACCCAACTGCCTGGGGAAAGTCAAGAAAAAGTGTTAGATTGTGGTGTTTCACAAATATTACACACTTCCATCTCTAAGCATCGAGAGGGAAGAGAAGCAGATACTCTAGAACATATAGCAAGATGGTTTATTTATTTTGTAAAAGACCAACACACTTTTTCACCACACTCCAAACAATGGCTATGCTGGGGATTGGATGTCACCAGAAATTATCAAACCCAGTTCTAGAAATTTTACTTGCATGGAAGCTGTGGTTACTGGAAATTTTGTTTTCTCCTTAAGCCAAGGACAGTGCTTGGTAAAGATGAACTCCTGAGAGCAATGCATCCTCGAGAAGAATCTCAGAGATCTGCAGAGTCTTAGACTGTTTTATAGGAGATTAAAGGATAAGCTCACTGGGTTCAACTATTGTGTTTTACAGGCAGGGAACTAAGACCCAGAGGTGGGTGGTTTGCCTGAGGACACCTAGTTAGTGGCCAATGACAACTTGATCCCAGGTTCTTGATCATTAGTTTAGTAACGCCCTGCAGTGACATTCTGCCTTCTGTTAGACTGATGGAATCTTTAAAGTCAAACTGCACTTATTGTCCAAGCTAGTGAAACTCCCTAGAGGTTTTGCATTGCAAAGCTGTTTCATCACTTTCTTTGCCAAGATTTTAAACATTTAAGGTTGTAATAGGACAATTGATTGCTGGGCCACTCCAGAGCGTATTGTATTATGAGTGTTATCAATATGATGGCTGATTGTCCAAACCCAGCAAACATATCCCAAAGCTGGGAAGAGAGTACAGGCAGGGCTGGGGTTTTATTAAAGTATCAGCACTCTGAATGGGACGGGCTGTGTTTTGGAACTTCACTGTGAGGTGCATATAGAAGCCAGAGGTGGTTCTTAGACACAGGGATGGTGAGGGGCCTCGTCACTACAGTGACTGAAAAGCAGTGTCCCGTTTCTTCCCTTGGAAGAACCTGGCTTGATGAAAGGAGGCATTACGGCATGGCCTGGGTCTGCGAGGGCCACAGAGACAGCCAGGAAAGAGCACCCAGTCCTCCTAGAGCAGGCCTAGGAGTTTGGCATCAGAGTTGGAGCAGGTGAAGAATAATTTACAGGAGGAAAGCGTCCAGAGCAATTGCCTGAAACGCCATTGACTGTTCAGATTGCGTTGTCCTCGTGAATCAAAAGACAACTCCCACGGAGGAGTATGACACTAAAACCTACTGAGGGCCACCCACCCAGTCAGACCTAAACACAAGGATGACAGCAAATGATACTTATGGAGTCCTAACTTTATATCAGGTACTTGTCCAAGTGCTTTCATGAATTATCTCATTTAATTCTCCCACTGTTAAATGAAATGTTCTTAGTCTAACTTTATGGACAAGGAAACTTAGAAAAATGCTAATTTGCCCGAGTTCACACAGAGGCAATTGGCAGAGTGGGAACTTCTGTCCAAACAGACTGATGTCTCCGTCTGCATTCAGACACACATACCTATGTACATATGTGCTAGTTAAACTTAAAAAGACAAGAAAACCAGAGGACTGAAGTAGCCAATGGCAAGGGTGTGCAGAATTGAAAACAGACAGCAAATGCTGTAGACATACCTTCATGGCTCTGCCCCCAACCCCAATTGTATTGCTGTCCATGGTCCTGGAGCATTATTGCATAACAGGCATAGCTGTTTCTTCTAGTCCTGGATCACTAGGGACCCTACCCTGCCCCACCAAGGAATGCGGATCTGGATGACAGAAGAGACCCTGCTGAAGGGACAGTGGGAAGTGAAGAGGAAGCATTCTGGGAGTCACAGCCATCACATTAAAGGAGAGAGACAGACCTTGTCTTCAAATAACCACATGTAATATATGTTTCTGGAAAAATTGACAAGAGTGTATCTTTGCTTTTCAATTGCACTCTCAAGAAAAAAAGATTGGTTATAAGCATAATCAATGGACACAGACACTAGGGGGGTGAGGACATGTGCAGGGGATGTGGGTTGGCCGGTGGGAGGTCAATGGGGGAAAAGGGAGACATATGTAATACTATATGTAATGCTCTAAACAATAAAATAAGACTTAAAAAAAAACAGAAAAAGAAAAAAGGATCATTCACAAAACATTCAGAGAGCCTATTTGTGTGAGTTTTCTAGCTTTTCACTTTCCATCCTCTGCTCTATGTATCAGCTTTGATGCAGCAGCATCCTAGTAACTAAACAGCCATAATAACAGTTCATTGGGTTCATTTAAATGGCTGATCACACTCATTTTGCCTGCATTGCTGCTTTTCATCCCATCTTCAGTTACTTATAAGGTAAACTTTCCTTGTATGTGTCCTTGAAACTTAAATAGACCTTACCTTCCAGGCAGCTCACTGAGCAAAGGCATGAGGTGAGAGGGAAGCCTCCCCAGACGGCGTGTGCCCTGGACCCCAGGCAGATGTACAGATAAAACTGTCAGCAGTGGAAACACAAAGAGAAATATTGCTATTTCCTACTATGCACATTCTTCCCAGGAGCTCTCTGCCCAGTTGCCATGGCACGGGCGGTGAGATTTCATAACTCCCCTGCCTGCCATGTGCTCGTGCAACAATGTAAGTTTCATCAGGCGACAGTTGGTTGGGTTTTGTCCATGTGAGTGGAATAAAACTTTCTCACCAGCTAAACCCACAAAGTATCTAAAAGCCATAAATAATTGGTGGCTCTGCTAACTTGCAGCTGCCCACTTCATTTGATCAAGGCTGCTGGGCTCAGAGAACCCGCACAGTTCCCTCACACTGGCTGCTTCTTGTGGCCACTAGGACCCAAACAGATTGTCAGTGGGAGGCATCCATTTGGGGAAGAGAGGTATTATTTCTAAAGGGCAAAATTGTTCTCTAAGAATCATTTTAAATGGAAAAATTCTAACACATACTTCTTACTCGGGGCATGGAAAGAGACCCGAGAATGCAGAAATGAGGGAAAGTACATAGACAGGGTATCTGAAAAGTAGGGTTTAGAGAAGTGAGTTTCACTTGCAGATCATTAGAAATGGAAGAAAGCACTACAACGTCACCCTTTCCTTCAGTGGGGAGGGATGCAAACTCACACTGCCAGCCGGGCATGCTCAGGTGGCACACCAGGACTGAGTTCCTCACACCTGAGAGCTTATTGGGACTACCTGAAATTATCTGGGCCCTTTCAGAAAATAACCAACCCTATTTAGAAATGCCATTACAATGTCGTCAGGAGGAACTTTTTCTGAAAAATAGTAATCTGACATCTGCACACCTTAAATGTATGGTATTAGACTTAAATTTACATGATGGGTATTTAGATGTGTATATTTTTATCTCTATATTCTGAAACAAGAGTATTAAATTTAAAACACATGCACTTGTGGTCCAATGACCCTGAGGTTCCTACTGTGTTTTTATTGGATTAAAGAGCCTACACATGATAACAAACGTGAAAAACACTGCTTTGGCACAGCAGTAGGAGATAAGTTATAATAAATGTATTTGCTGATCCATTTTTCAAGTTAACAAGTATATTTCCCATTACATATGGCCAGGCGTCATTTCACATCTTGGTGAAAGAGTGGGAGGAAAGACAATTACTTAAGCTATTTCTCAGTTCCACTAAAATTAAAGAATCAGAAACAAGCAATGGGTGTTTGTGAAATCTTTATTTAAGATGGATTACTACTCATCTAAAAAGGGTCCTACTTTGACAAAAGGAGGTAAATGGCAAAAGATGGACTCACAACTCCAAGTATTTGAAGAAGTAAAAAAGCAGGGGACTGAGATGGAAGTTCATGCCACTGTAAGTTCGTCACTTTCGTCACAGTCACCCTGCCTCCATTGCACCAGGCCCCACCTGTCCCTTCTAACCTTCCATGTTGTTGGTACCAGTTCACCCTCAGAGACATGAATAAAAACTCCTGATTTGGGGTTGAGATTTTTCGCAGCGAATATTTGTGCAGGTAAGGCTCTGCTTACCCCTCACCCAACTGCACATCTCACCTTGAACTGGAGGAGTGTGGGGTGATGGAAATGCCGCCTGTCATCTGGTCAGATCTAGGGGAGTATTTTCCCAGATAAAACAGGGTACTGATAGTCTTTCCATAACACTACCAGGATCCAATGGACCTGACCCACTAGTGAGAACAAAGTAAAACCAGAGATTACTTCCTGAAAAGACCCAGATCATCTCAAGTGGTCCCAAGAAGCTCTCCAGGTGTGAAGGCACCCTTTCAAAAGACCACTGGAAAATGTTCCATTACCTTGCATGAACAATGGTCTAAGAGAAAAAGAAATGAGACTAAACACTATCGGACACATCATAGGTGCTCATTATTGGCCCTGCTTTCTTCATAGAGTCTAGTCGTGGAGGAAAAGAAGTAAATGTGCTGCACCTTTGTTGTACTGTTGCACGCAAGTATGACGGAGCTCAGGGCTGCCATGCACGGGGTGGTAACATGTTTAACGTCCTTTCCATGGAACATACCAGCTTTCACCCGGGGGATTTTTGAGCAACAAGAATAAAAAGAAAACTGGTCCTTATCTTTTCACAATCACCATGGCCAAATTCCGCATTGGACAGGAAGAGAAGGAGAGAGGAAAAGAGATGGAAGAGGGAGCGGAACGTGGAGAGGTCCTGCCACGAGCCAGGCCACAGGTTCTTACTGAATATTCTTATCCATTTGAAGAAGTATTATTACTCCCATTTGCAAATGAGGGGGCTGAGACTCCAACTGGCTAACAAGTGAAAAATAGAAAGCAAATCTTCAATCAAAATGTTGGAACTCACCTCACTCTTAACTCTGGCTTTAACGGGGTCCTACGCCTTTAGCTGTCCCTGGTCAGACCCCATCTGCTTTAGCAACTCTGTACAGCTAGGATGCTCCATGTACAACCTGAGTGTTCTGTGTACTTCCAGAGTGCTCCTCGCACCTCTGGGATTCTCCACGTACAATCAGGGTGCTCCATGAACAGCCAGATGCTCTGTATACAGCTGGAATGCTCCATGTGCAACCAGGAAGCTCCCATAAGCTTGAAGAGTGGTGTCAATCCCTGGTTATAAGCTGGCCTGGGGGCTTCTGCATAAACCTTCCTGATCTGGCACTTCTGATGCTGTATGTTCGTGTGTTAGTTTGCAAGGGCCACAGTCACAAACCACCACACACTAGGCGGCTTAAACAACTTAGATTTGTTCTCACGGTTCAGAGGTCAAAATCCAAGATCATGGAGTCAAGAGGGTTTGTTTCCCGGGGCCTGAGTGAGAGACTGCCCCAGGCCCCTCCTCTCAGGGGCTTGCTGCAGTCCTTGGTGACCCTCGCTTGCCTGGCGGGTACATCAGTCCCACCTGAGCCTTCACGGCACACGCGTTCTCCCTGCCTGCACGCCTCTCTCTGTGTCCACATTTCTCTTTCTTATAAGGGCAGTCTTACTGAACAAGGGACCACTTTAATGACCTCATCTTAGCTTGATCAGCTGCAAACAACTTATTGCCAGATAAGGTAACATCTGTAGATCCTAGGGGCCAGGACTTTCAACACACACATTTTAGGGACTGAATTAACCCTAATTCAGTCAGAGACACTTCAAGTAAGAGAAGAACAGAGACATGTGCCTGGGAATTCCACTCACAGACACACAGAATGGGGGTTGAAGGGTCCCCCAGTCCCAGGGATGAGGCTCTTCCTGCCACCGCTCAACCCTGAGCCCTTGGGAGGAGACTCTGGCACCGTGAGTTAGCTCACTACGCACCATGGCCTTTGTGGCTGTATCCCCCCCACCCCCAACCCTGGCTAGGGCATGACACCCAGAGGAATACAACAAACCCAAACCCTAGGGTCAGACACTTTGAGCAGAGACAAGGTGGGTCCCAGACTCCAAAAGTCACCATTCGCATTCTCAACACTGCCTTGCTATTTATCACATTCCAGTGGAGAAAGTGGAAAGAACCTGTGAAAAAGGAAAAAGAAGACCCTTTCTTGGATCTCTGTTCCTTTTTCACTATTTTTGTCGCCTCCTCCCCTGTCTAGGTTTCACACCAGCCTGTTCATCCATCAGGAGGGGGTTGATGCAACTCGGGGACTTGCAGCCATGACAGCGGCCGGCGGAGGGAGTCAGCTCAGAGGACCCAGAGCGCTGGTCAGCAGTCAGCGGTCAGCCCTAGCAGAGCCCAGCACGGCCCGGGCGAGCTGCCCTCCAGCTACGGAGCAGGCACCTGCAACACCCGTGGCTCCTCCGAGGAACTTTGAATGGAAAGGGAACAGGAAACACTCGGCTGCGCGGGCTCCCTTTGAATGGGACCCTCACACACAGCCCCGGGGACATCAGCAGAGCTCTGGACAAAGAACCCCAGGTCCCTCGGAGGACCCACCGCTAAAACCCGAGCCCACATCTCGGCCCACTTCACGCAGCCAGCCGGGCCAGCCAGCGAGACTTCTCACCCACAGCCCACAGCCCACAGCCAGGAGACTATTCACTATCGGCAATTCACTGTCAACCGGGAAAGAGTTTGCCAAAGAATGGATGCTTTACATTTTATGCATAACTAGTTCTGAGACCAGGCTATAAAAGTTTTCTATTAACATGTAAGCACTAAGACACATTTTTTTTTAACTTGATAAATATACATCACTCCTTCACAATGGGGCTCTTGTGTTGCTAATGGGGACCCTTAATGGAGAGTTATATTTCCAGGATTATATCTTTATTCAGTTGCAAATGATTTTTGGGGGGGAGTTTTAATACTCTGCTCCCGTCTATGAATAATAGTATCATTTGAATGCCGCGGACACCTGGCGCAGAGAGGACAGTGGGAGCTCTACAGTGACCCGGCAGCCTTGCCAACTTCGCATTTTCCCAGCCTTCCCTATCCGCTCCATTCAGCATCTAATTTCATTCTCCCTCAGCAGAATGCTAGACACTTGTAACTTTATTCTCCCTCTGCAAAAACTTGCTCTCTTGTAAGGAAAAAATCCTGGAAAAAAAAATTCCTCTTATCAATCTCTTCTTATATGCAGTCTAGTAATTTGAAGGCTGGCTAAAGTTTCAGGAAAAACCTTCCAATTAAATACTGTAAAAAGATAAAATAACAGTGGCCTTGCTGCTGCCCAATGGCTTTATTGAAGCTCTTTTGTTGATTTATTGTACATTAGCCACTGAGCCGTGCAAAGAACATTACGTTTCAGAGGGAGCTATTCGTATGCGGCCTGCATCCACTCCAAAAACAATCAGGCCTGTATTGCGTTTTGCAAATTTATACCAGGATGTTGGTTTAGAGTGTTTCCCTGAAAAGTTTTTCAAGTAAGTGTCTGCTTTCATGGCGAGAGTGATTGAGGGACACAAACAAACCTTTGTTTCAAAACTCACAGATGTATGGCCGGGGCCGAGCTTTGTTTGCCCTTTAAGAAGTATTCTCAGATTTTTGTTTTGAGCACAACACAGGATTGTACAAAAAAAAAAATCAGCTTGAGGATGAATGTCTCGTATAATCTTCGGCTTTTCCAGATTTTCCCAGGGTTAATTTTTCTACTCCCAACTTTTCCTGTGGGGCAGGGTTTGTGGTTTTTGTTTTTTGTTTGTTTGTTTGTACGTTTTGTTTTTCAAATTCTGGAACACAAGGAAAAAGAATTCTGGCTATTTTGTCTTTTGGCTTGTAAGGGTTTCAGGAAACTTCATTTCAAAGCTATTTGGGGGTTTGCATGCTCAATAAATATACTTTTGTTTGCTCGCGGTCTGCCTCCTGCTCTCCTGAGTGCCTGCGTTGTTCCGGGACATCCACGAGCGCCAGGCCAGGATGCCACCGTGCACAGGGGCAGCACCTGGGTCGGCTGGAAGGGAAGCCAGGGTGACAAAATATTTATCCTCCAAGCCAGGCGCCTTTGGGGGCACAAAGACAGTTCTCCCTCCCAAGTAGCAGATGGGATGTTTTTATGCTTCACATGGTCATTTGTTCAAATAAAAAGTACTAGAACGTATATGGAGGTCAGGAAGAAGCCGTTCAAGGAAGAACCAGGTGCAGAGGAACCCCAAAACCACAGGCACACAGGCTGCTGTGTCCGGGGTCGCCCAAGACCCTGTGGCTTACGCCACCAAAGTCGCCTTTACCTGGGGTCAGATAGTGTCTGCTGGGCCTGAAGTCAGTGCGGACAATGGCCACACCCAACTATAAAGCTCGCATCCAAACCCAAGTGCACCCTTAGATCCTGCCTCTAACCAGGTCAGATCCGCCAGACGAAGCCTGGTCCCTCTCACAGTATCATCTCCCTTTTGAGAAAACAATGACATCACACAAAATCTGATTGCGAAGCAATGTGCCATCGCATGAAGTCAGTGTGGGCGTGGTGCCAGCGTGGGTGAGAACAGAGGGACAGGAGAGGGTGAGGAGGCGAGCTCACTGAGTCATCATTAAGGTTGGTGATCGTTCTTTTAGTTGTAATTTATGGAGCACTTATCACGTCCTCTTCATATTATTGAATCATTTTTATTTCATTTAACACCTACAACAACCCTGCAGGGCTAAGATTATTCATTGCATTTCAGAGATGAGGAGATGGGGACCTGAGGGAACAAATCATTGGCCTGAGGTCATCCAGCTCAGACCTAGCAGGGTTGGGGGTCAAACTCAGGGTGTTCTAAGTGCAAATCCAACTTCTGTGCAGGACCTGAGTCCACAGAGCTCCCGAGACCCGAGGCTGACAGGGCAAACTGGGGTCCTCAGACTAAGGACCTCAGAGTGCTAGCTGTCACTTGTGCCAGTCTCTTCTTTTGCTCTTTTTCTCCCCTAGAAAATGATTTCAGGTTCTTCGCTCTCACGGGACTCAGTCGTCTGTGTCTCTGCTTCCGTCGTTTGAGGAGGATGACTGAGGCGGCTGAGTTTTTCCAAAACTCCTCCGCCATCAGCAAACTTGAATTTCCTGCTCACATGGATATGCAAAGGGGTTGTTAACCTTTCCTGACACATTAACCCGGACATAACTTTGAATCTAGAAAATTGGGCACTGGGTGAGTTTCTTGGGAGAAGAGACAAAAGCAGACAGGATGGCGAGACAATGGTGTGGCAGGTGTAAGGCAGCCACCAGGTAAAGGCAGGTGGTCAGAGAATGCTGGGGCCTCCTAGTCCACGTCAGCGTAAGGGTCTGTAGTTCAGAACCAACCTGTGTGGCGCTGTCCACGTGTTTCAGATGTGGTACTGCTCACCCCTCAGGCTTCACTAAACTACAGGGTGAATTCACTACAAATTCACCCACGGCATCCGACAAAATCCATGGGTCTGGAAAAACATCTGAAATTAGGAATGAAATTTCAGAAGAGTCAGGGCCCCTGGGAAGCATTTGCAAAATTCAAGGAAGTCCCCCCAAAATACAGTGCTTGTTCAGAATCCTCTCTCAGAAATCACGAGTGGGGTTACATTCTCTGTATCACCATGAACTTGAGGAGCTGCTCCGTCCGGAGGAGGGAGACCAGCCTGCATCGCAGTCCCTGTGCACTGAGGTCACCTACCCTCAATCCTGGTGCAGACGCTGAAACACTTGCCCTGTTCATTGCTACTTTGTGACAGTTTAGGGCCTGACACAAAGTATCCTTTATCATTTAAAGGTGTATTGTCTCAAATCTGAGGCCCGGGGCTTACTATTTTTCTCTTCAAGAAACTGAAATTCTGTGTGGGGGACATTTTTAAAAAATGTTTTTTCTCTTTTCCACTTTTTATGATACATGGTTGTCAAAATCCCCAAATCTCACTACCTTAGGCCAGAGTCCCTGAATCCTCAAGAGACTCCTACAGCTTCCAAGGCTCAAAAAGACATAAGGCAACCAGAGGGAATGGAGATTTTACAGGATGCAAATCTGACCCCTCTTTCAAGTTCATACTCAGAATTTCAGGATTGTATGTGGGAAACATCACACCAGGCATAGTTTCTAAGTTTTTATACAATTTTCAATAAGAAGTTAAGGCGTTCCTTCTCAGCTGAGAGGCTGTTTTCTAAACATAGGCTGTGCAATGAGCAACTCTTCTGAGAGCCGGGTGGAAAGACCGTGTCTGAAAGCGCAGAGCTCCATAATTAGATTTTCCTTTGTCCTTCTCAAGGAAGAAGCCAGGTTCTGCACTCAGAATCCTCACCCACCGTCTTTAAGCACAAGCTCCCTCTAAGCCTGGTGGTCATCCAGTCACAGTTGACAAGGCCTGGGTGCCTGGTTAGGCTGTGGGACAGTCACATGCTCCCCATCCCCCACCCAGCCTCTGGAACCAGACCCCCATCCACAACTGTCCCTCGAGAGCTCACAGCCACCCTGGGCAGATTTCTCTCAGGACTGGCTCCCAGCCCTAGACCGTGCCTGGTCGTGTCGCATCCCCTCTGAGCTTGTCCACGGTAACTGCTAACTGATCTAGCCAACTAATCTGTGAGAATGGAAACAGGCTAGAGGAAAGCCACCCAACCCCGGGTGACAGATGGGCGTTGGACATGATTCCCATTGACTTGGGTTTCACTCAGCGGGACTCTAGCTTCACCTAGCAGTACCTTCCTGGACGTCATTGTCACTCATGCCCCTCCCGTCATCACCATAGGATCAAGCGGTGAGTTTGTCCAGTGGGTCCTGAGCACAGTATCTGGTCCTGAGAACACGCTCATACACACACACACACACGCACGCACGCACATGTGTGCACATGTACACTTTACCTAAGGAAACATTGCGGCCCAGGGCCCCATCCATGTGTGTTAGCATCCTGTGTGTGGTGCTGATGTGGCCACAAGGCTCCAACTCCCAGCCGCTCAGCAGTGGTCCCCACACAGCTAGGGCAGCCTCTCTGTGGCAGCTGCCCTGGATGCGGTCCTTTGCCGTGAGGCAGGGGTGGCAAGAGGCCATGGCTGAGACTCTGTGACATCGCAGGGTCCTCTAATGTGCTGAGTGATGGATGGCCACCAGGTGCCTCGCAGAGCAATGCTGCATCTCAGCTAGGGCAGCCTCTCTGTGGCAGCTGCCCTGGATGCGGTCCTTTGCCGTGAGGCAGGGGTGGCAAGAGGCCGTGGCTGAGACGCACCATGTACGTGGCCATCAGCATCATACGTTGAATTATTGGCCTCTGTCCCAATGCCTGTATTTTAGCCAACTGCAGTCCTGGAAAATTATTTTCACTCAGGTGACATCGGTGATAAAGAGCCCATCAATACTTTCCGCCAGATGGGCTGAACCCGCCCCTGGAACAGAAACCACGCTCTGTGCAGCCGGGCCAGAGATCTCACAGCTCAGCCCGTGCCCGGGCGCTGGCTGGGTCAGACAGTGGTGCCTGTTGTCCACTGAGGACAGGCCAGAAGGAATGGTCTTTGGCAATGGCGCTGGACAGCATCCGGCCATCATTTGTCCTATGAGTCACAGCCAAAGGGGCCAGAGGGTTCCTTAGTCAGAGTGACCACACCTCTTTGGCCACCTGTTGTCATTGTCACTGTGGTTATCACGTGGCAACGTGATCAGTCAGCACTGGCATCGCACCTGTTTCTTCACGGGAATATGGCTAGAATAGGACACGCAATCATAGTTTCCCTCAGAATCACTAGAAGAGTGAGTTTTTTTTCTTCTTTTTTTTACTTAAAATCCCTAAGTCTTCCCTCTGTGAAGATCAGAGCCCGCCTGTCCTTACTGGCAGCTGTCTCACATGCAGCCCGCTGGTTCATTCGGTGGCATCTGGTTATGAGAGGGACTTCACAGACTGCACTTGCGACTCAGGTGAAGGGCCCCAACTCCGTGTGTCCCACAGGCCCAGGAGTGCACGGTGACCTCTCCACGCATTGTTGTCCTGCTTCCTGGCACTGCTTTCTGCCAAAAAGTCTGTGAGGCCTTTCAGAGCCCGGCCAGTGCGCCCTGGTCCCATCAACCAGCACATCACAGCCCAGATGACAGAGCATGAGCACAGATGGAGTCAAACACACCCCACGCCGCCTGAGGCCCAGGAGCAGACACCAGACAGCTAAAGGGCCTCCCTGCATGCAACCTACCCTTCTCCCCTGGGACTTTTGTGGGTGCCAAATGAAATTATGGCACGCAGCAGGGCTCAGAAAATTAGCGTGTCCTTCTTGCACAGCCCCTCGTCAAGGAGCCTGAAGAAAAATCAGCATTGCATTCTCACTTCTACTGAGAGTTTTCATCCAGGGAAGTGTCTTTGCAGTGACGTTTAGTGAGCACCTGCACTGTGAGTTCAGGCTCCAGCTACAGCCTTTGCTCACTGATGTCTCCAATAGCAGAGTGACCTTCCAGGTAAGGAAATCCCCACCCCTCGAGTTCCAGTCCCCTCCCCAAGGTCAGGTCAGCGTGGCCCCGGCAAGGTTCATTGTTGGCAGACTGTGGTCCTCCTGGAGCACCTGAGTGTCACCTGTGACCTGCTCGTGTAGAGATATACCCACCAACACGTCTGTTTCATTAAAGATAGTCCAACTCTGGTTTTTCCTTTCCCAGTCTGATCTCAGCTCGTAATTGTGAAGCCAGGATCTCCTCCCCATCTCCTGTCCCTGAACATATGCCCTTAATAAAAGCCATCCTGTGTGCCTGACTGGTGTGGTTCAATGATTGAGCATTGACCTATGAACTTGGAAGTCAAGGTTCGATGCCCAGTCAGGGCACATGCCCAGATTGTGGGTTCGATCCCCAGTGTGGGGCATGCAGGAGGTAGCCAATCAATGATTCTCTCTCATCATTAATATTTCTATCTCTCTCCCTCTCCCTTCCTCTCTGAAACATATATCCTATATAATAAAAGCCCAGCAACCATAATGGCATAATGACCAGAATGATCACTCGACTAGTTGCTATGAGGTGCATTGACCACCTCTCAGTCCCTCCTCCCGCCCCCCACCCCCGCGCCCCAGCCCACAGGCTCTGATCACAGAATGGTGAACAGGGAACCATGGGGAACTGGGGTGGGTGGTGGCAGGGCGGGACTGAGGACTGGCGAGTGGGTGGGACGGCCGACCTCTTGGTCCCTCCCCCCGGCCTGCAGGCTCCAGTTGCAGGATGGCAAACGGGGAACCATGGGGAACCGGGGAACCATGGGGAACCAGGGTGGGTGGCAGCAGGGCAGGACTGGGACTGGCAAACAGGCAGAAGATGGCCCTGATCCCAGGCTAGGCCTAGGGACCCTACCTGTACAGGATTTCGTGCACTGGGCCTCTAGTGTGTGTGTGTGTGTGTGTGTGTGTGTGTGTGTGTGTGTGTATATATATATATATATATATATATATATATATATATATATATATGGCTAACATGCAAAATGTCCCCTCGGGAGTTCTACTGGGAGACTGGGAGTTTGATTGTGCGCTATGATATGTGCTAACCACCACGGGGCGGTGCAGAATGAAGGAAGGCCCTGGCCAGCAGCCAGAAGGCCCCGATAGGCTTTGATTGCCAGCCAGGACTAGAGACCCTACCCATGCACAAATATCATGCACCAGGCCTCTAGTATATTCTATATAATAAAAGGGTAATATGAAATTGTCCATTCCACTGGGGTTCGATCAGGGGCGGGGCTGGCCAGCCAACCTCCCATGTCCCCTCCCCCCAGCCAGCCCATGCATGTATACATACTAGAGGCCCAGTGCACGAAATTCATGTAAGAGTAGGCCTTCCTTCCCCCGGTTGCCAGCACCAGCTTCCCTCTGCCACCCGGGACCCAGGCTTCCCTTCGGCCACCAGCAGGCACCCGGGACCCAGGCTTCCCTCACAGCCCCGGCTTTTGGTCTAATTAGTATATCATACTTTGTGTGTGTGTGTGTGCGCGCGCGCGCGCACGCGCATGCACTTTCCTGTAGAAAAGCCATTAGAGGTAACAGGCCTTCCGCATCCAGAAACAGAGAGCAGATGGTCACTTGAGTCTCCAGGGCGTTTCCTTACAACTTCAGGATGTTTTCATCAGCCAAAGCGATAGGGATGATCACCCGGCTCTTTTACTGGCGGTAACACAAGCTGGGCAAGAGAGGGCAGGACCACGCCGCCCACAGTTCCCATCGCCCCAAACATATTATGTTTAGGTATCACCTGAGGATACGAGACTGGAGGAGCTTGAATCAAAGAACGATAGAACTTCAGAGCCAGGTGGAAAGGATCTTGGAAGGCAGCAGCCAAGGCCTGTCTCCGGGATGAGTAAGCCGAGATGCTGCCTCTGGAGCAGCGCACAGGCTGGTGGGAAGGGCTGCTGAGGCCCAGCCCCTGGCAGAGCTGTCTGCCTCGCACCGGGAAAGGTTCTCGTCGGGGGTAAATGTGCATGTGTATAATTATACATACAGTTACACATCAGTGTAAGATTGCATTGTGTTGTCAATTAACACTCTCTCTCTTACATATAACTGAATGTCTATCTGTCAGGCCCCACTGTCCCTTCACTCACACCCCCACAGCAGGCAGGGCGGCTGGGAAGCACCCCACACATAGGGGAGCACCCACTGTCACAGGGCTCCACACTCTTCCATGAATCACCTGGAGGAATCCTCTTTCTCCAGCCTCTAGCCCCACACCCTTAGGGGCCTTCACCCACTCCTGGCCATCCCCGCCCAGCTGTTGTGAATGATCGGTGGGCAGCCGTTTTCAAGGCCTCTCCGGTGAACCCCGGGAGCAGCAGGGTGACGAGCTCCACTCGACGCTGTGTGTGTGCAGTGTAGGTGTCACAGGGAGGAGGTGGATACAAAGGTGTGTGACCTGAGACCAGCACCCCAGCAGATTCCTGTCTGTGCCACACCTGGGAGTGTTTCCCAGGTGATGTGGGTGCAGCTGGGACTTTAGGACATGCAGATTCCTGGTCGCACTCTCCTCCTGCAAGCCCAGCAAGGGCTGTGCCCACGGGTCCCCGCAGTGCCCACACTGCCTCTGGGAGGTTTTGCACTGATTTTAGACAGAGAGCTGGGCCTTTCGGACAGGGGTGTGCTGAGAAATGCAGGACAGCAGTCTGACCCCTGACTTGTAGTGTTTGCCCATTTCCACGGGGCTAAAACTCCAAGCAAGGCTGGTTGACCGAGGCGCCAGCACTGACTGCATCTCCTCCGTGCAGACAGACACGTTGAGGGCACAGACCACATGCAAAGCAGTAAGGCATTAGGAAGTAAGGAGTTTGACTACTTACTCAGTGTTTTTAATATAACTTTGTTGTTAATTATATGTTTACATAGTTTATTACATATATAACAAATACATATACTTGTGAGTCTATATAATTTGAATCTCAATAATGACCCTGTTTAACAACAAAATTTTAACAGAATTCCTGAAAATTTAACAGTGGACTCTTGGGAGCTGGTGGGAACATGTGACCCCAATACTCCTTGCAACAGGGTGGCCTAGATTGTCTGGGTTTCCTAGGTAGTCAACAGTGGATCTGGTTAGTGTGACCCCATGTGCCCCTGACGCTCACGACCTACCCGGTAGCTGAAAACAGAGAATGTCAGATCTGCAGAGAACACTGAAGACCACCCAGTCTAAGCTCACAGGCTGAGTGAGAAAACAGAGGCTCCTAGAAATAAAGGAACTTGCCTACAGTCAAAAATCACTTTTGCAATTACTCTGTTCTTAGGAGAGAAATATTTAAAGATAAACTGCTTGGCAGCAGGAACCAGTGGGCCGGTGGAGGTATAGTCCACAACAGCCATCTTTGTCCATCTAGAGCCATCTATATATATAAAACCCTAATATGCAAATAGACCAAACAGCGGAACAACCAAACAACTGGTCACTATGACATGGCTGACCACCAGGGGGCACACACGAAACATGGTGGGCATTGGCTGCAACAGGACAGTGGAGCAGGTGAGTGGGGGCTCCAGACCAAGGTGGGGCACTAGTCACTGTCATCGGGACAAGCCTCTGGTGGCTACTGAAAATTCTTTGCTCCCATGTGCTGTGGTCCCACCCAGTGCTCGCACCCACTGCTGGCACCAGAGCTGCCACTCACACCCACTACCATCATTCACCACTGGCCCTGATTGCTTGGTACTGTCAGCAGGTGTGAGCAGCAGCTGCCAGCCCTGATCTCCCCTGAGGGCTTCTCCACCTCCCCGGCTCCTGAGGGGTGATCGGGGCAGCAGCAGCCACTTGCACCACTGCTGGCGCCGACCCAAATCGCTCCATGCCATCAGCAGGTGCAAGTGGGGCCAGCACCGTCAGCACATGGGAGTGGTGGCAGCAGGAGAGGGGCTGCCAGCAGACAGGGGACTGGGGGCTGCAGCGGGAGGGGCCAGGCGGGGGCTCAGAGTATGGGCTGAGACCCACCCCTGTGCCCACTGCAGCCTCGTGGCCCACAGTTCCTTTCAAGGTGCATGAATTCCTGCACTGGGCCCCTAGTCATTCTATAATATCCAGTTTAGGAATATTATTACTTTTGCTTTGTCATTCAGTGTAATATCAATGGAAAACCCTTTAAAATACCAGCCATGCTGGTAAAATTCAGCTCAGTAAAGCCATGTTCACTAGGATTTATAATCTGTGTAGTAAAATGTAAAATACAGTATTCTGCTGGTCAGTAATTAATACATGAACAGTTATTCTCTTGTTCCTCCCAATGGATTCATAGTATGATCGATTTCAGGTAATATTTATTAGGCTCGCATCCTATATTAGTATATCAGTGACTCAACTAGGTTTTGCAAATTTCTTGCAGAGGAGAAAAATATCATACTCTATTCGACAAGTATTCAAAATGGTGACATCCTGTTTAACTGAGTTTCAAAGGCAGTGAGGATATAGGGGGTAAGAAATACACTCAGTGTTCTTACCTTAGGGCACCGGGTTCCTGCATCACTGGGACCCAGATCCTCTAGTTAAACACGGTATCGAATGAGGCGGTGGATGAGCCTAGCAGACAACAGCCAAGGTCAGAGTTATTAACGTGGTCACTTGGAAGCTAACTGTACCCACAGTTAGGGTGTCCGACATGTTGTTCACCAATGCCACTCAATGAAAGATTAATAAAAGCAAGAAAGGGCAGGTTTTGCCCTGATTTTAGGCAGGAAGCTGAGCCTTTCAGACAGGGGTGCGCTGGGAAATGTGGAATAGCAGCCCAACCCCTGACTTGTAGTGATTGCCCATTTCTATGTGGCTAAAGCTCCAACCGGGGCCGGTGACCGAGGCGCCGTCACTGACTGCCCACTGTCACCGCCACCTTGCCCAGGTGGTCAGGGGGCCAGGCATGCGGGAAGAAGGAGCTCACCAGTGGGAGAGGCTCACAAAGAGAAATGGTAATTTGTTTCCCTGTTTTTCAAGCATTATGGACATGCTTTCCCATTCGGTTTTAAATTGATTTTTCAATTTGATCGTGGGCCAGATTATTTGTGACCTGATGGTGTCCAGCTCTCCTGGGCCCGGACCTTAATCTCTTGTCTGAAATAGTTAGCACAGTCTGCGTCCTGTGCATGGACGACCGGGGCCTGGTAGGGTCTTCTGACCACACCTCTGAACAAACCAATCAGGTCTCACCTGTTCGTGAACTATGGTGTCAGGGAGCATGAAAAGCATCAGCCATGCCCCCAAAGCTCCTGGAGCAAGCAGGATCCAGCTAGCAAATGGCCCCACCTAACAAGAGATTGAGCTGCCCTGCTGCCCCTGTGCTGGGCCTGCCCAGGACCACAGCAGGGTGGGGCGGAGCCAGTGATAGAGGCTCAGGTGAGCCTGACACCAAAGCCCAGCCAGGACCATAGGCAAGAGTCATCGCAGATGCTGTGGCCTACTCTTCAGGGCCAGCCCCACCTGGTATCAGCCAGGTCATCATCCAGTACCCAGTCATCACCTGGTGTCCAGTGGTCCTCACCTGGCACCCACAGGCAGCACCTGGTGCCCAGCGGTCATCAATGCCCCAGAACCAAAGGCTCCACCGCCTTAGAAGCTTCCCTCAGGATTATTCTTTGGGACGGAGCTCTGTCAGCACATACTGAAAATGTTTAAAACAAAAAGCCCAGCTTGCTGTGAGCACTTTTGTGAATGTTCTGTTGGAGCAGAGGCCAAATATATTGTAAACCCCACATTCCACGCGTTTTACAAATTACTTTTTGTTGTTGTTGATGTGTGTGCCTTTTTATTTTTTGGTAATTCTTAAGCATGTGGTTCCCTCTTTAGGGTTTTCTAAATCTTGGTCCCTATAGCTGCCAGAAATTAAAACAAAAAGACTGTGTGACTCTCTTGTTCTTACTCCTGAGGTTTCAGAAAGGAAACTATTGTTAACTGCAAATTACACTGAATAACTCACTCTGTGTGGGTTTTTCACTCAATTCTAATTATTAATAATTACCCTAAAGTTTTGGAGCTGGGTGTAAAAAAGAAATATTCTTACTCCTATGCACCAAAGAGCCCCCTGCCTTCTCACCCCCAGGGAACCTCGCTGAGAAAGAAGAAGGGGAAGGAACAGCTTGGTACCTCATTTTATGAAATAAATATGTTTGTGGCTATTGCACCAATTGTATCTTATCTTTAATGAACCAGAAGAATTAGCAGGACCCCAGCAGTGAACCCTTTGATATGGCAAATACTCTCTGTAAATAACCATCCTTTAATTTATCTGGAACCTTTTAAACATATTTTTTGTATTGGGTTTTAATAAGTGAAACAACTCAATAATTAAGCAAGAATATAATTTCATCCATCGTACAGTTTTGCTTTGGAAATGTAGGCTTCATACAGAGATTTGAAATAAAGACCGATGCTTTCACAAACTTCCTATGGGAGGGGCCCTGGAAATTGTTACCAGGTTCATTTGGGCAAGAAGATCCACGGAGGCCACCCTCCCGGGCGGGGGCAGAATCTCCCACAGAATGCCCTGCCAGGGGGCCCTGACACACAGGCCCATCACCCGAAGCATCACATGAGTCTGAGAGGCCAGCGCAGGCCAGCATCTCCCCGTTGCTAAACCGAGGTCCACATTGTCCGGACACCATGACTTTCCCACTTCCAGCAGCCACACCCTTTATATCTTGTTTCAGCTCTGGATTCTATAAAAATATAAAGCAAGGTAGAAGGTTTAATGGATGCAAAATATTCAAGTTTTCAAAATTGCTTTTCCAAAAGAGAAAACAGATAGGTTTGGGTAGATGGAGTATTACAGACATTGGTTTGTTACTTCAATGTTTTTCTTCTCCTCCTCCTCCTGTTCTTGCTCCTCCTGCTTCTGGTCCTCCTCCTCCTGCTGTTCATCCTCCTCCTCTCAAGGAGGGTGATTTAAAACAGATAATAGATAAAGCCAAGTTGTTGCCTCACAGCTCAGTTAGTTGTGGCTCCAGAAAGAAATGGTCAAGAGTGGTGGCCTCGTTGTGGGGACAGTGACCGTCGTGCTGAAGCACCCTGTGCTGAGATCCTAGCAGGGAACCTGTAAAGGCCCAACCAGGTGGGAACCATCAGCCGAGCGCCACTGCCTCCTGGAAGCTGGTTCTGGGATTCACAATGAGAATCGCTAGCTCCTCCAACGGGCAGAATCAGAATTTTATGAAGTTAGAGGTGGAGAAAGCTGGTGGACTTATTCCACTCCCAACCCCATGGAAAGAGCATGGCCAAGACTCCCCGCCCCCGCCCTCCCAGCGTGGCCGCACTGTAGTAATTGACTTACAATTTTTCCTAATATCTCTCTTTATGAAACCTGCCTTGAGGGATACATCCAGGCCTGCACACCAAGGGCTGTGCCTCATTTGTTCCTGTAGATTGTGCCTAATTAACGCTAACTTGTCTGTACATAAAAAGTACAATGGGCTGTCCTTTCCAATTTAATTCCGACAGTTTAATCGAATCTGTATTCTTTCAAAAATAATTAGATCATTTACACTTCATTAACATGTAATGCAATGTTGAGACATTCATCATAATGATTTCTTATTTTTCTTGAGCAATATTATCTCCTCTAATGAAACTGCTAGCACCATGCATGCCTTAATTAGCTGGATCATATCACTGAGAATTTCTGCATAAAGCCACATTTTTACAGATGAAATTGAATTATCTCAGTAGGTATATTTTCAGCAGAATCTGTTCTTTTCTTGTTGAAAATCACCTTCCGGCTGCCCAGCCCTGGTGCCAATGGCACCATCACAGTCGCCTCATGTGGCCATGTTAGGGGAAGGTTCTGTCCCGCTCCGGGCCATGGGGAGCAGAGCCTGGCAGGCCATACGCGCACTGTGGCCAGGAGGACTCAGCTGCCAGGCAGCAGGCCTCATCGTTGTAGCTTACAGAGTGCAGAAGTAAAACCGCTGAGGATAGACCTGGGACACCCTTGAACCAAAAGGTGAAACTGCAGCCCCACCTTGATCACATAGGCAGATGGAAGCTGCATGGTCACCTGGGTTAGACTGGCAGGAGGTGGAAGCTGCACGGTCACCTGCATTAGATAGACAGGAGATAGAAGCTGCATAGTCACCTGGGTTAGATAGGCAGGAGATGGAAGCTTCATGGTCACCTGGGTTAGATAGGCAGGAGATGGAAACTGCATGGTCACCTGGGTTAGATAGGCAGGAGATGGAAGCTGCATGGTCACCTGGGTCAGATTGGCAGGAGTAAGACCACCAATCAGGGCATGGCCTCCTTCAGCACATGCGTTATTAGGCTGTGTTCAACAGAACCTTCAGGCACAGGGAAGGGTCCCACCTGATGTGAGCTGGGCTCTTACCTGGGAGTCATCCAGCGGAACAGGTGAGAGTTTGTGAGGGGGGTAAAAAGGGGCCCACACGCATTTGGAGCATAAGTCCATTTGCTTGGGAGGAGGCAGACAGCTCAGAAATGGAGGGAAGGGAGGAAGGGTGAGGAGGCTGTCCCTACAAGGAAGGAGCAGCTACTGGTGACGTGGGGGCATCTGTGCTACGCCCCAACTTGGATGCTTTCCCACAAGGCCTTGTCCAAACCCAGAGCTCTAACTACTCTGTGCTAACGACCCCAAACACATTTCCTGCGACCCCTGCACAGCCTGTGAGCATGTTCATGTGTACACTGACCAGGGTGGGGACATGCTGTTCCTCTGGATGTGGCGCCCCGGCGGGGCCCTGAGACCTGGGTGTACCTGTCACAGAGCAGGAAACCTGTGGCAAGAGCTGCCCCTTTCACATGCCAAGGGGAACCAGCCACAACATCACCAGGAAAAACCCAATCTTCAACCTGGGATCATCTCCGTCTACACCATTTGCATTGCTCAGAAATGCTGAGAAGGAGGAAATAAGGACGTGTTCATGCAGACCTGGTGTGCAGACCTGCTGCGTCAGCGGGAGACCTGGCTCTTGTCCTAAGACAGGACTCTCTGCTTCCAGCTTTTTACCTGCAGAAGGTCTAAAAGCACCCAGCTAGGAAACCAACTTGAAATGGAATAAAACAAAACCCCCCTGAGCACATGATAACACAAAATATGTCTCTGTGTCCGAGAAACACATCTCCCTGCAGGCCGGGAGCAGGGTACGCCCAAACCGTGGGATCCTGTAACTCACTCTGGAGCTCCCAGCTGGGATGGTAGGACAATTGGACACATGCCTGGATGTAACATCGATGTCATTTGTCAATATCCAAGCGCTTCTTAAGCACATGCGGCTCACTCTATCTTTTGCCCACCATGACAAAAACTAAAACCTTAAATAGATTTTCACTTGGGCAAAGGAGACAAAGGACGTTGTGGAGTGTGATAACTTCAGTGTTATTTAGGCGCCTTCTGTTTACCTTCTCCGCCTTAGAAACGCGTGAGGAGCCAGCTGGGTGGCTGCTGGACAGTGAGCAGAGGTGGACGAATATCACCTTGAGATCCTGAGCTTTTCAGAACAGCACAACATAATTGTCCTGCAAAACATTTGGAGAATCCAGGCTACTAATTAACCACCAGTGCATCAATTAGCTGTAATAGCAGCAATAATGCACAGACAATGGACGGAGTTATGTGCCGCTGGGCCTCCCTCTCCGTTTGGTGAGGTTTCCTTTCTTTAAACCTTGCTTTGAAGATTTAAGTTAATAATTTATCCCTAATGAATTTGATCTTTTTGTTTCTGCAATATGCAGGGCATTGAAATGACTGAAAGAAATGATGTTATTAACACGATTTTGCTTTAAAGAAAATTTTCACCAGTAAGAACAATCTTTTCAGAGGAATGTTTCTATGCTCAGGTCCCAGGGGTGAGTTTAGATGGTTTGGGGAAGAGTGAGTTGAAATTATACCAAGTTTATTTTTCTTTGGTTGGTGATTTGACAACATTTCATGAAAATTTAGTTCATCTTCTTTAAGATACACACGTATAGGCAACACACACATTATCTATGAATTAAAAGTAATTCATGAGAAAGCAAAATTGTTTATACGCCTAACTTCTCTTTTTTGATAGCAGAAACTAATACATAGAAGGAAATCTATTTGCTAAAACAATTCCAACAGTAAAAACCTTCCAAGATGCATCCCCAGCTGTCCACACCCCAGACAGATATTCCCATAAAGCCTGCACTCTGAGCCACCCTCCCCCATTGCCGACTTCTCTTCTGTGGAACTAAGCACTGCTTTCCTCTGGCCCCTTCATGTCCCCCTGGGTCTGCAAACCAATTCTGACTGCACCCTCAGATCTCCCTTTGATGGGTCCCAAGTTAAGGCAACACCTTCTGACATCAAATGCAGCCCACAAGCTCGAACCCTCAACACACACAGAAGCCGGCTGGTGCACCCTAGTAACCTGATGGTCACGTAGCAGCTGGGCAAGAGTTCAGAACACTGATCTGGTGGCCTTAAGGGACTTCTATTACCAAATTATTTCATTGATTAAAACAGGTAAAACAGTGAGGTGTTAATAGTGTTCAGTATTTTCAAAGCTTCGTGAAAAGAAAACCAGCATGGTCTGCACCCGGCTCCCCCAAACTGTGGGCCTCACAAAACCACTCCAGCTCCAAGTTCTAGTTTGACAAGTAGACCTACGTAAACAAAATAAACACATCCCAGGTGGGGAAATTCTTTTGTTCATTTATTATTTCTCAACATCTTATTTGGAAATAATCATAGATTCTCAGAAAAAGGACAAAAACTGTACAGAAAGTTCCCCCTTACTGAACCACCCAACTTTCCCCAATGCCATGTCATTTTTTCCCAGCTTTATTGAGATATAATTGACATCAAATGAAAAGTGTTGCTAATGTAAAGATTCTTTGAATCTTCTGGTTTCTTATTTTACTTGTTCCTTTCATTAGTGATTCAGTAGACAGTTTTTTAAGCACCTTCCTTGACCAATTCTCAGTTCTAACTCTGAGGTCGCAGAGAAGGAACTACAGCAAAATGAGGCCCAAGCCCGCCATGGAGTAGCTTGGAGTCCAGGTGAGGTGGTGGCACAGGGGTCATCCCTGGAAGCGGGGAGTCCTGAGCACCATATAGCGGGTGGCACCGACCGTGGAGAGAAGGTGCTCCTGACACGGGATGGCAAGGCCCACACTGCATTTCAGGGCAGTGGGACCAGTGAACATGGCGGCTGGACTCTGTGATTATGGGAAGGACATCTCTGGAGGTAACAGGGTAACGAGGAGCGTGGGACCTGGTCAGGTGACCTCACGGAACACAGAGCTCACATCCTGGGACAGGAGAACACAAGCCAACCTCTAGGTCACTCTCTCGCTTCAGGGTCTGGGGAATGAATGGTCTTCCCAGTCAGACAAGATGGAACTTCGTAAGTTTCTGATCTGGAGTAATGAGAACAGAGCAAGATAGGCGACGAGGATGGTTTAGGACTCTTGTGCCATACTCGATCCGCAGGGTCAGCACCAATACTGGGGAAACTGTGGGGTCAGGGAGACGTCCCAGGAGCAAGGACTGAGGGTGGAGGGCTGGGGAGTCCACCGGGGGTCAGCCTCAGGCAGAAGCAATCTTATGGGCCATCACTGATGGGCCTCCCCAGTCGTGGCTAAATGTCCCTAAAGAGTCCTAAACATTTGGTGGATCCAGCCATTCAACAGATAGGCACTTACCTGCCTCTTTCAGGAACGTGCTCCACAAACACTGGTTTCTTTCTACGTGAAAGCTCGGCACCCCGTGCTGTGACCAAGGCGCCGGTGTCCCTGGGAAACATGAGTGCCCACTCTCCATCATGAGGAGGTAGCATGACCTCAGTGGGAGAACAAAGTATCTGGCTGAAATCACAATGCAAGGAAAATAACAGTAGTTTACAGGGTCATGCAGGTTGCAAAATTTATTGTATTTGCCTTTGTGGTTTTATGTATTTTTTCCCAACTTTCGAAATACTGTGCATTGCATGTGTTTCAGCAACTGAAACAGAAAGGGCATGGGCCTTGGAGGAGAAAGACCATCTCCCAGGCATGATGTGTAGGGACGCAGTCAGATCAGCCCTGCATACATGTGGCCGTTTGCCTGGGGGCCTCACTGTTTCTCAAGGATGGAGGAAATTGGTCTCATCCAGAGGGCTTTCTGGCCGTGGACAGAGAAAGTGGCGAGAGAGAATACACGCAGCCTGGAAATCAGGAGGCCCAGGGCCTGTGGGCATGGCCCAAGCTGTCCTCAGACAGCCAGCATCAGCATCTCCCCAGGAACAGGGAGGCCTGGGCCCATAGGACACGCATCATCCACCTTTGTTCAAACTGAGGCCCCAAGCCATGGAGGACCTGGTTTTCCCTTGGTTTATTCACCTTCGTGGTCAATACTTGATGCATGCAGCTCAGGGCATGTCCTCAGTCCAGAGCTCTGGTGGGCAGGTGGCCCTCACAATGGCTGGAGGGGACAGATGGGGCTGAGACCGGAAGGCAGCCCCTGTCACCTGCTGATATGGGAGACATTGTTTTTCTCTGCAGGCTGCAATGAGAGAAGGTGGACAGCAGCGATGGTATCACCCTCAAACTAAGAAATGGCAGCACTTGCTTCTGAAAGAGAAGAGGAGATGGAGCAGCCCCATCGTGGGCCATGAGAAGCAGACGTCCACTGAGCGGGAGCTGACCCACAGGTGTCACTGTACAACGATGACAACAATGCCTTCAAAATGGAGAGACAGTGAGGTCAGCCTGTGGGTGGAGATCAGGAGGCTGACACAGCCTTTCTTCCAGCACCCTCAGCACCTGTGACCTAGGGACCTGTGACCTATGACCTAATAACTTGTGACCTGTGACCCCAACTGCCCCCACGTCCTCTGCAGTGACTGGTGTCTCCATGCATTCAGCCCTGCCCTTCTCCTGACACCCTACTCAGTGAGAGGACTGGACACAGGGCCACATGCTCAGCAGGTCATGCAGGACGGGGTCCCTTTAACCCTCCCAAGGCGTGCGCCTGCAGCATACAATAGGGACAACCCTTTGCCTCTGCCTCGGTGGCTGTGGCCCCAGCCCCCCCTTCTCTGCCATGAGGGCTGGCCTGCTCAGGGGTTTCTACTCAAACCCGGTGGCCGGGCAACCTCACTGAGTCGGAGGATGATTCAAGGTAACAGCGCTGCTCTCCTGTCCTTGCCCGATCTCTCAGAAGCCTCCTGAGGCCCTGCTGGCCGCAGCTCCTGGGGGTCAGCCCACTGGATGCAGGGGCAGGTGCCCGACACAGTCCTATTACAGGGTCCCCATGACCCCAAGGCCATCAGCTTTTAATTCAGGGCATCCCTCTCCCCATCTGGAAAGAGCAGCTGTTCCCAGGTGGCTGACATGGGAGACGGAAAGTCTGGCAGATGCATCCAACACTCCTAAAAAGCAAATAACACCTGTGCAGGTAGACAAGCAAAGGTCTCAGTTGTGAGGAGAGGCAGGTGGGCAGAGCAGCTCAGAGAATCCAGTGGCTGTGTGTTCCGGCTTTTCCTGAGCTAAGGCAGGTGGATCCCTCATTCTTACAAAGCAGGTAGCCTTTCATTCTGGGAGGAGTTACGTGTAAGCAGATACGTGGCTGACTTCCTGCAGCATCGCATCCGCCAGCCTGTCCCTGGGCGAGGACCCCAGAGCAGGGACCAGCCTCTGAAGAGGACCCCGGGGAGGAGCCAGGGCTTCCGATGGCCCCTGGGCCCCGGCAGCTCCAGGCCTGTTTCCACACTCTGTTGAACCCAGAGCATTGATTCTGGGTTTGATGTGAAAAGAAATTAAAGCTCTGGTCTCATTAGATAAACCGGCCGTGGTTAAAGACCACAGGGAGACGCGCGCCCCTTTGTGTGACGCTGAATGGCCACAGCAGGCAGCTCCTTGCACACAATTGATTTCAAGCAGAGTTTGTCTGAAAGATGCTTCTAGATTATGGCAAGAAAGCATTCTGCAATCCCCCTGCCAATGGCGTTATGTCGAGCAGACAGGCCTCTCCTCCCCTGACCAGTAACGCTTAACTCCAGCACCTTGCAACCCTGGGAGCCCGCAGCCTGCCTCTGAGAGGGGCCAGCCAAGCCTGCCGATTTGCTTAGGCACCTCATATGCTGGCGAGAGTGAGGTTGACATGTAGGTGGTGGCTGTGGGTTTGCTACCTGAGCCTGAAGCGTCTGCTGCTGGTTGTGATAATAATAACAATTTCTGCTGGGATCCTGTACTTCTCAGCTCATCCTCTGGCCCACGACGTGGAGCAGGCCCATGCTCTCCCGCTGAAGTGCTTCCTGCCAGAGAAAATGCAAAAGCCTAGCAGGTGCATCCAACACTCCTAAACAGCAAATAACACCTGCGCAGGTAGACGAGCAAATGGCCTCAGTCGTGGGGAGAGACAGGAGGGCAGAGAGGCTGGGAAAACCCAGTGGCTGTGTGTTCTGGCTTTTCCTGAGCTAAAGCAGATGGATCCCTCATTTGTAAGAAGCAGGTAGCGTTTCATTCTGGGAGGGTTATGTGTAAGCAGACACGGGCTCCCTCCCACGTGGGTGGGTTTGCACATCAGGTCCATCAAAGGGCAAGCATCTGTCCAGCACAGAGCCCTCTCTCCTTCCTCCTTCCTCCTTAATCTCTGACCCCAGGGCAGGGACAGGAAAGGGGGAGGCTGGAGCCTGGGTCCTCGGGACACAGATTCATTCCCCTTTTGTGACTTCCATGGCTCTGGACTGTCCTCAGTGACACTCTAACCTTTTACAGCAAATAGCACTGAATATGTGGTGTATCGTCCACGTGTCAATCTGCATTGTATGACAAACCCAGGCTCTGGGGCTCCCTGCCCCCACCCCAAGTGCCCAGGGAGCAGCAAGAGCTTCCTGTTGCCTGCGACCTTCGGGCCACTCCTCTCTCGGCAGGACAATCTGGGACAATCCATCTCTCAGCGGAAATCGCTGGGACCCCAACAGATCTTTTAAGAACCAGAACATCTGGTCAGTCACCTTGTCCCATACGATAAACGTGCTTTGTTAATAGGGCCACGGGGCGAGCTGACAGGAGGCTGAGGTGGTTTTAATGGTGGCAGAATGATGCTGGGCTAATGTGTCACCCAGGGAAGGAGGTGCAAGGCCGTGGACAACCACTGTGCTAATCAGTCCCTGTAAATGGCAGATCGCGTGGAGAGATGTTAAGTGTCACTTTAGGAAAGTCAGACAGCCCAGGGCTGTGCTCATGGGTTTATTTGTAACGGGCAGGTATCCTGTGGTTCTTGTGTAGAAAGCCAATCCAGTGTCTATCAGGTGGACACCATCATGATTGCTATTTATCTATTGGGAACTGGGTTTTTAAAGAAGTATGATTTTATTGGAAAAGGGGGTTAGGGGAGAGAGAATGCTTTCCATGTTTCAAGAACCCAGCAGATTGGTCACATATGGGAGATGCAGAGACGGGGGCTGGGGCACCTCTGGGTGGGTGTTTGGGTTCCCTCTACCTTCCCAACAGGACACCTGGCAGGGTGTGGCCGAGTCCTTCAAAGGATGCTGTCACTCCAAATGGGTGCATTTCCATGAAAGCACAAGACGCGTCAGCCAGCGGACACATGCCAGCCCTTCCATCAAGCTGTTCTGCATCCAGGTCAGTGCAGCTCACACACACATTTGCATGCATACTTACATGCAAACACACACATACGACACAAACACATGCACACGTGTACATGTAAACATGTGCACACATGCATGCACACACAGAGAGATACACATGCACATGCATGGCTGTCTTTCTACACTGAGAATTATGGTCCAGAGATAAATCCTTTTGTGAAAAATAAAAAGGGGGAACCCACAGACAGGCCCCACTGTACCACTGCACATAGAACCAAGTCCCCAGACAAGGGGGCCACGCATGTGTGATCACTCTGGCCTTCTCCTCTGGACCTCCCCTCAGGCGGCCTGTCCCCTCTAACAGACAACCTTGCATTCTCATGTGTGTCTCAGCATCTCAGCTGCATTTTCCAACAGGTTGTCTAGACAATTCCCAACTGAAAAGCTGACTCCTGCCTGGGCTTGGGGACAGCTCCAACTTAAGTGCAGGGGACAAATGACCAAACAAACAAAAACAAAGCTACCCCAGGACGGACCTGGGGGTGTCCCTGTTAGCACACACCCCCACTGACTTCACTGGTCCAGGATCCCCACTCCTCCTGCTCTGGGTACCACGCCCCAGCCAAGGGCCCATCCTTTCCCCTCTCTGCCCTCCCTGCCCCCACCAGGCTGTGGATCTCATAATTATGGTACTGCCGTTTCTGCGTGAGTGGGTCTAAAACAAGGCCTTGTGGCCCCGAGGGGGGCAGCTGGAGAAGGTCCACCCGACACATCCTGTGTGTTAGAGTCTGTGCAAGAGTGGGACAGAGAGGCCTTTGGGTGTGGGAGACTCTCCCATCAGCCAAGACTTAGAGCCCAGAGCAGATCCATTGTTTCACGTTTACCCTGGGGAAATCCATCTGATTTGTCCTTACGAGTATAGTACGAGATATTCCTTTTCTTTGTTTCTCTCCTATGAAAACTCCTAATATTCAACTCTAAATTGTGGGTGAAACTAACATGGAAACAATAGATGTCTTGGGCTTCCCCATCTATAGATACATATAAGTAGGTCTAATTTATTGATAAAAATATGTCCATTTGGAAACTGTGTCCAAATGTAAAACATTGTTTTGGTATTTAAGCTTCTCTTTTTTAAATAACAAACGCAATGCATTACAAGTGTATCTTCCTAATTAGTCACTATCAAGTAAACCTTAACAAGGCTACACAGGCTTTGACTCCTTTAAGGAATTTGAAAATAAACATAGTTGGGACTGATTGGCTCTCGGAAGGACATGCCGATCCTGAAGAAGCAGACCACGTCCACCTTGGCCGAGCACAGGCGCTGACGCCTCCTGCGGGACTGACGGGTCTCTCTGGCAGCTGCGTGTTTGCAGAGCCCCGTCCCATCAGCTGTGCCCACGTGGCCACCACGTGCAAGCTCCACGCTCGCACACAGGAGGGCTTTACTGGGATCATGTCCCCGTGGTAAGTCAGCTGTCAGTTCTGCAGATGACACAAATAAAATAAGTATAATCAGCGGCTTCTTCATCTTGGAGCATTCAGTCAACGTCACCCTCACCACGGTGTTTTAGATTTCTCCAGCACGCACACTCCAGTGTTATTGAGCACGCAAGCCAGAAGGACACTATTTGGCAATTTCATCACTGCAGGTGTAATAAGAAAAGTCTCCGGTGACTGGGTGTCATTTGGTTAAGTCTCCATCAATCTCCTTTCCCTTTGAAAGCAGCCAGATCCACAGTAAGTAACTACAGCCCAGAATTAGTGATCACGTTTTTTTTCGTTTTTTTCTTAGAGTTAATTGAAACTGATGTGTTTTGAAATCATAGTAGGGGTTTCTCAAGAAAACTGCTACGTGCTATTCAATCAACCAGCAAAACACAGGCCTGCGTCCGCCAGGCTCACGCCCTAGGGTCTGTCGCTGTTGGCACCAGTGGGCCCGGGCGCCATAGCCTCTCCCAGTGGATAAATATTTAAATTATATGTATGTCAGGGTACAGAGCAACCTGAAAGAAACCTGTTCTTTTTCCTTCTGTCGTCCGGCTGTGAATTTTGAATAAAACTCTAGGTTGTGTAGACGCCCTTTTGTAAATCACAGAGCTAACTGACCTGTGGGATACGGCTTCCCAAGACTAATTCTTCCCGGCCTAGTGGGGGCATTTCCAATTAACAGCAACGTGGTTTGGGATCACAGCTTCGAAAAGATTCAGCGCTAAGAAGTAAATACCGGGCTCCTCGGTGGCAATAATTCATAAGCCACAGGAAGGAAAGTGCACACTTGTGTTGGGCTGGTCAGAGCCCGTTCTGTTTTATAGAGTTCCACGCCTGCTGTACTCCATAAATTTTTCACAATGATCATAAAACTCCTTTTTATTTTACTCTCATTCCTCCGCCCCTTCCGTAGCTTCTGGAGTTTATTCGTGGCACATAAAGCGTATTGTGGGAGACACCCACGAGGCGTGGCCTGCAGACGTTGGTGCTGGAACTGGAATTGAGTGGAATGATCCCCAGCTGCTGATGCGAAGATACCTGCATCTGGTAATCACCACAATTGCCAGGTCACGCTCCCAGCGCCACGCAGGTAAGCAGATTACCTGGCGAGCTTTGCCACCTTAACGGGAGGTAGAGGTCTTGCCAGAGCTGAGCACCTTGGCAGTTTGGGAGAGAGGAGATTTGGTTCTAAGGGTCATGTGACTGTGAAACAGTGAGTCCTGAAGGGGATGCCACAGTATGGCATGATTCGAGGGAGGGGGTGCAAAGAGCAGAGATCTCAGTCCCCTCCCCCTGTCCACTCCACAGTCCCCACCCGACTCTGTCCCTGGGTCCTCTGGGAGAGGAGAAGGCCTAGTTCCAGAGACTGTGATGGTGGCTAGCCATGGGCAGAGCTGCAAGGGGCAAGGGAAAACCTGGCAGTGCCATCTTGGTATGCTCTGCGCCTGGACACCCACCGTGACTCAGGAAGATGCGGCCATTGGAATGTCTGGCTCCCCCAGGGCAACGTGATACTCTGTGTGGCTGGGACTCGGGCCATGGGCTCTTCCATCGGATCCCTGTGGTGTCCTCGATCCAGGCCTGGCTCACTTTCTCTCAGCACCAGCTTGATCAGCTGTCTCATGGTCAGCCAAGGCTCAAAGACACACGAGAGGCCAGAACACTTTCTGAGAGACACCATCTGCCTGGAGGAGACTGTGCAACATGTCCCACGTTGGAAGCAGTGGCGGTTGGAAAGAAGCGAGAGAAAGTGGCTAGAAGGAATAGTTGCTTCGGAAAGCGCACTTGCGAGGCAAATTTAATGATATAAAAATGTTCACAATATGGTGCCATCTAGAGAAGCAAAGACAGGGCTCCATTCTGTGCTTTACACAGAGTTTTACTCCTGATGTGTTACTGCAGCTTTAGGTTTGGACATGTATGTGAATACAGACACGGACAGGTAGGAACACAGATACAGGGGCAGGGGCAGGTGTAGGTATAGGTACAGATATACATCAGATACAAATAGGTACAGGTATAGTACAGCTACAGATGCAGATATGGTAAAGACATGGAGATGATACAGGCATAGGTATAGACACAGATATAGACATAGAGAGACATAGGCACAGGTACATACACATGGAAGTGAACATGGATAGATGGATACAGAACAGATATCTGCAAGAAGATAGCCCAAAACTTTAACAGTTATTGTCTCAGGATAATATAATTATGGAGATTCTTCATCTCTTTTCTGTGTCTCTTTAATTTCCAACTTTTCTAAAATGTGCTGTTGTATTCTACATTCAGGAAAAAGAAAATGTTTGTTTTAATGAAGAAAATGATTGAGCTGCTGGATTTGTTATCAGTAAGAGCTGAGAGCCCCTTCCCTCTGTTCTTATCCCCACAGCCCCGACCCTTCAGAGAGTAAACTGTCCATCACAGGCGCCGCTCCTAAATGCTTCAACCATGGCACTTCCCAACAAAATGTTGGTGTCACAAAAGACAATGTTTTAAAGACTTCGGAAATGGGAGAATGGGACTGGATGCCCTTTGCAGAGTCTCTCTATCCCGCACCCTGAGCTGCGGTGAGACACAGACGCAGCCCCCACCGTCCGCATTCAGCTCCATTGCGCTTGGTGAAATGTTGTCTGAAATAGAAGTATTTTTGTCTCCCCTAGAACAACTAGATATGAAACAGAACTACTCAAAGCTGAGCCCTTTCTGGACCATCTCAATTAGAAACGATTCTTTCCTATGGACAGACTATGAGACAGTGTAGAATTTTTTAATGATTGCCACCATTGTGGACGAGGCCCACATTTTGTTCAGGGGCAAACATGTATTTTACCATTAAAGAAAAAAACTTTCAAAGACAAAACTTGCGCTGCATTCTTTAGGAAATTCGAAAGCCAGAGGGACTCCCCTCATGTTGGAGACAAAGGTATGCACGTGGCCACAGGCTTCCCAGCCACGCCAATATTTGATGTTGTTTTGACTCAGACAGATAAACGTGCACGGCTACTTCCTGGCTTCCTGGGACCATTAAACCTTTATTACTTCCCACACCTGTGAGACTAGAGGACAGAAAGATGACCTGGGTTTACTAAACAAAGACTCGGTGTCATAATTTCCATGTGGACACCACTCCTGTGCCTGATGGAAACACCATCTCTCCCCGCAGATCCACTTTCATCGTTAGCTGTGTGTTGTGTACATGTGCAAAAGGCATGCATGTGCTGTGTATGTAGATGTGTGTGTGTGTTCCTGGGTCTAAGGATGAAACCCTCGCCTCCTCGCATTGAATGTTTCTCTCCCCAGCACCCGCCAGTCACTCCGCAGCCCCCTAACTCACATCAGTTTCTCTGGTGCTCCCACCTCAGGTAGGGGACCCGCCCTGATCTCTCATTCCCACCCCATGTCCAAGAAGCCCACCCTATCCAGGCTCCTAACTGGCCCCCACAAGCCCACCCTGGCTCCTACACATAGCATTGCCTCAATCTTTTCAGAGCAGATAGCTGATAATGCCATCTTTGCCATGACCCTGCAGTGGCTTCCCAGTGCCCTCCCAAGCACACCCAGCTCCTGTGTGGCATGAGGCTTGTGCCATCAGCTGCCCCTCGGTCCCCTGCTTCCTCAGCTCTGACCCCACTTCCAGCTCCAGCACCTGAGCTGGGCACATATTGGCTGACACTTATGCAGGCTTCTCCTCTGTCCTCTGTTCCTTTGTCACACCCTGATATCCTTGGGGCACCTCTCTAAGTCCTCAGGTCTCCTGCCCACGTCCTCAGAGACCCTGAGCCTCCTCTGAGCTGGCCTCGCCACAAGGACTAACATCAGGTTGGCCCTGGCGCTGGGCAGTGCTGCCCAATCACTGCACTGAGCCTGGGCTGCCATCTGAACCATCAACATCACTAAATGTGAGCAGAAAAGTCGAGGACGCTGGAGCATGAACCAAGCAAGACAGAGAAGACGGGGACAGGAGAGGGTGTCAGACCACCCTTATTGGAGCAGCCACTGTTCGCATGCACGTTGGCACCACTTTGATTGGAGAAGCACATTCTCAATGGACTCTGCGTGGCTGCAAGAAGTGACTCCCAAGCTTTCTAGAATGGCTGCTCTGAGTTGCTTCTAGGAAAAAAGAAATAGACAAATATTCCAACCAGGAGCCATGACGTGGTAGGGACGTGAGACCCCGGAGCATAGTCCGTCCCCAAACTGCCCCTGTAGTCACCTCAGAGGCTCCTCTTCTCAGCTCGGAGGTGTAACTGGTGTTCTTGTTATTACGGAAAACACAACATTCAAAGTCACAGCAGTTGTGTTCCCCGTGGTGCACCCCCTCTGAGAATGAAAGAGAACAATAGAAAATGCACTTGACTTTTTGGATTCCTAATGAGAAAAACTGAGGCTGTACCAGAGAAGCATGTGCAGGTCATAGAACAGCGCTGCATAGGAGTCATTTTCCAACCAAGACATATTTAATTTGGAATTTGGTGATAAAATGCTAATTGTAATGTGCGATGAGTGTCGAGAGTAAGCCCACAACGTCGTTTAGTTTGCCCAAAGTAAAATTAATAGCAAAATGAAATACATAAGGTCTTGGAAAAGAAGCCATCCTGAAAAATATGTTTTGTTTCTCAGTTCTATTTCCCTCCTAGGAAATCAAATAGTTCATAAAAACTCTCGCCATGAGAGAGAAAATTCTTACTCTGCTCTCCAAAAGAGATTTGATGTGTTGTTGTTTTTGCCTTCTGCGCAGTGTACTGAGGACATGGTACTGCTTGCTGATAGCGCCCATCGTGGGCATCAGACACGAGCAACTTGGCTCGGTGGCAAGGAGGCCCGACTTCCCAGCCACTGTAGGCAGCAGTTCTGCCCAAGTTCTGTTTCATGTGCCAGCCCCTCGCCTGCAATGATGACTTCCCCTGCATCATCCATCAGCGGACGGCTAAGCGTGCCATACATAGCAAGTGTTTATCCCACCTGCACCCCACTTCCGGAATCAATGCAAACATGTTTTCATTTTTCAGTGGCTTAACCCAGTGGTTGGCAGACTGCGGCTCGCAAGCCACATGCGGCTCTTTGGCCCCTTGAGTGTGGCTCTTCCACAAAATACCACGGCCTGGCGAGTCTATTTTGAAGAAGTAGGGTTAGAAGAAGTTTAAGTTTAAAAAATTTGGCTCTCAAAAGAAATTTCAATCATTGTACTATTGATACTTGGCTCTGTTGCCTAATGAGTTTGCCAACCACTGGCTTAACCCATTCAGGACTTATTTCTCACTCACTTTAGTCCAATACGGCTATTTCCATTGGCAGCCCACCCCCTCCCACCCCTGCTTCCACGGGGCCTGTCTGGGAGCCAGCTGCTTTCGCCTGCTGGCTCACCCCTCCTCCAGGGCAAGCTTGTCTGCACTCAGCCAAGGGTGGGTGAGGACACCATCCTTTAACCACTGGCCCAGAAGGGACACACATAACTCCCACTCCCATCCACCCATCTGCAAGGGGGCTGCAGAATGTGTCCCTGTGCGGACAAGTGCCTCCTGGCCACAGCTGGGTCCCATGACAAAGACGGCCAAACCCTGGAAGCCACCTCTGCAAATGCAGCAAGAAAGATTCAGAAGGGTTCCCACACATGATTCTCAAATGTTTTCTGTGCACTGGAATCCACAGAGCCGGCTACATCAGCATGCAGGCCCCTCACCCCCAGGCCAGAGGTTTGCATTCAACAGGTCTGGGTGTGAGGCCCTGATATACTACTGCTTTTTAACAAATATCCCCAGGAGATTCTGCCGAGTGTACTTTGAAAATATTGCAACTGGGTGTTTAAGCCTATTCATCAAAGGAGGACAAACAGCACTGAATGGCAGGGAGGAGGCTCACTTCAATGTGAAGTGCATCTGTTTCTAGTGGGTCAGCACAGTCGTGAGTGTCCCGTGCTCCGGGCTGCGTGACCCTGGGAAAGAGAGGGTCATTCCTAGTCACTTTGTTGGCTATGCTGGAGACTGTCTGGTCACATTCTCTCTGTAAAACCAAAACAGCACACATAGTAAACTCGGTAACCACACTTCCTGCTCAAAGTTTGCTCAACATTTTCTCAGTAAATACATTTTCGGAAAAACGGCTCCTGCTCAGTTTGGCACATTTTGCCTACATTTTTCAAAGTACATCCAATCTTTCAACAGGTACATCATGGACACCTACCAAACGCCCAAGCCTGCACTGACCACAGGGGCTAGACAAGGGAAGACCAAAGCTGCCCTTGAAAACCCATCTGCCAGGCAAGGTGGTACATAAAGATGAATGACAACATGACTGGTGTCATGAGAGAAGCATTAGAAGAGTTTGGGGAGACCAAAAGGAAAAGGTTCTCTAAGTGGCCTGGGTATCCCTGTCCCCATAAAAGAGCACATTTACTTGATCAGCGCGCATGAGTGGTTGAGGCATCAGACAACGTGCTGAGCAAGTATACAGTGTCCACCAGCAACAAAAACTGCCGATGGAGAGGAAATTGGTTTTTATTTATTCATTATTTTTTAGGCAGCGTGTGGTCATAACGGCAACGTGGCACCTAAAATTGAATAGGAATTGGTTCCGGCACTCACATCAGCAGCCCACTAATCTTTGGACAACTTAGGACCTTGGTTGCTCACTGCAGGTACCCGGCGCCTCAGTGGGGCTGATCTGTTGAACAGAGATGCAGCCAGCACCTGTCTCATGTGATGATGTTGGTGGAACAGGAACTATGGCTCCTTAAGGGACCCTTGGACTTGAAGACTTCCCTTCACAATCCTGCTGCCGTGGAGCTGTCCATGGTCCTGGGCTTTCTGGTCGCATCCCCTGAAGTAGCCACTTGCCATTTCAACACAGCTTTTCTTTGCATCAAATAGAGTCCCCACTCCCCCAGTGCAGGGTGCAGACAACCATTGCAGGGAGGGGACGGTGCCTGGGGACTGGCCTTCGAGAAAGCTCATTTTTGCTGTTCACCATCCGGGCAGTGGGAGATAGGAAGATTTAATTATCCTAACAGCCAGGTTTTCAAAGACTTGCAGACATCTGAGGCTGTCTGACCAGAGTGTCAGATGAGCTAAGTCACCAAGGAGAACAGGTGTGTGTGTGCAGGGGAAATTTTCTCATTTTGTAAAAATGGACCTTGATTCCCGTGATTTCAGTCAAAACTCATTATTACCGACTGTTTACAATACACTCAGAAGAGAAGTGAGTGGTCACTGATTCTTGAGTGGGCATTTGGGGACATTCAAAAAGTTAAGTCCCTGATCCATCTGTCACAGGCTGAACTCCCCACGAACCAGCCATGAGACATGAGGGATGCGGGAGGCAGGTCCTGAGAGCAGCCCAGGGAGAGGAGAGGAGAGCGGAGGCAGCTGGGGCCCCAGAAGTTCACCATGCTGTGGCTGCAACAGACACCCCAACCTATGAGGGCCCCAAAGTGAGGCTGGCCCTGCAGGACTGTACCCACTGTGGTATCCAGCAGACACTTATTACCTGTCGGTCTCCAGCCTCCAGCCTCTTGCTCAAATGGAGGCTGACTCAAGAGGGGTCCAAGCTTTGGAGGTTTGACAGCACATCCATTGTAGACTCTACCTTCTGGCTAAGCTACACGGGTAAAATGACTTTCTCACCATGCTTAGCTAGCTCTGTGGGGAGGGGGGTCCTACTGTAAAAACAACCTTTCAATGCAGTTACCACCCCCACCTCCTGACCAGGGTCTGGTCACTTTCCATCTCCTCCATCTGAGTTTCAAGTTCTGTGGACTTCACAACAAAGAACTCTGATTGGTTAGATTTCTTTGCAATTGTTTTCAGTCAAATTAATGGAGAATGAAAATACAAACCTTTATCTCCTTCTTTTAATGTGATATTTTATGTACAGAATTATGTTATAATAAAAAATTCTCTGTGCTCTATAAAACTACTGATTTAAAGCTTAGAAAGAAATATCTTGGTTTCTTGGATCATACCAGCTGCTAAGGGGCAGTAAAACATTTATATGCAGAGGAACACCCATTCTAATCACCCAATCCTGCAAAAATATTCTTTAATATCCATGTGTCGTCTCTTTAAGAGGCTGAGGAATGCAGACACACAGTGGCTGGAAAGATGTCTTTTCCAAGAGTTTTTACTTTTCCCCATCATTTCTGAATTAGCCACTTCCATTGATAACATTTTAGCTTTCTCTGCATTTTTACCACTGTCTCTATTTAAATATATGAACTTATAATGACACTCTGAGTGATTATTTCAGAGAATTTGGATTACTGTCTGTTTTTTAGTCACAAGATAGTATTCTAAGCAGACAATAATCTTAAAATAGTTCATTTAACTGATGCTAGACCATTGAATTCTTGAGAACCAAAGGTACAAAGAAGTGCATGAAAAAAATGCCATGAATTTAAATAAAAAATAAAATAGCACCCAACATATAAACACTTCCTCAATAAAAGATTTAATTCCAACAGCCATTTCAGCCAAGCTTCCTACCTGGACCAGTGCTAACACAGGCCAGGACCAGCCTAAAGGTTCATAACTCCCACCATGGAACTGAATATGTTAAAATCATGGTGCAGGGGAGGGAGAAAAATTCCTTAAGGAAAAAATATCCACTAACAAATGTAGAATGAATTACAGAAATGGTAAGTCACCGTTAACATCCCTTACTGACTATCACAGGCTGGGTTGACCAGGAGATGCTACAGCTGCTGAGCAACAGCCAAAGAAAACACTGAGTATTTGTACAATTTCAAGTGTCAACCCCTCCCCAGGTATTAATCAGTGAAGAGGGAGCTGTAGTGACTTTATTGTGGAGACCCAGCAGACACTACCCTAACCTGTGATCAAGGTCCCATCACCAGGAGTGAGATGACAGGGAGACTCCATGTGCCTTCAGATATGACGCCCTGAAAAATCATACCATATCACCCCATCGGTTCTCTTGCCCAAAATGCATCACTTTGATATAATCAGGAGGAAGCATCAGGCAAACACAAACTGAGGGACATTTTACAAAGTAATGTCCACAAGAGACACAGACTGAGAGCCATCATGGGTGAGAGACGGAGGAGATGTGAGGAGACATGTGGCAGAGACCCTGGGTGGGACTCCAAAGCAGAAAGAGAACATTGTGCCCATAACCACCTCTCAGCTCTGCCCCAGGGACACTCGAGGTTGATGGCAGGAGGACCAGGGTGGTGGGCACCCAGGAACTCTGGGTAATTTTGCAACTTTTCTGTAAGTCAAAAATTATTTCAAATGTTTTCTAAAAGCTAAACAACCTAGGAACTGAAATTCAAGTGGCTTTGGGGATGCAGTGGGTAGTCTGTGCTGCTGGGGAGACCGAGGAATGGGAAGGAGACTCAAGGAAACCTACAGAACACGCGGGGCAGCTGGCCCAGCTTGGAATGAAATATGGGGCTGCTGCCTGCACTGTGGTGACACTGGCTGAGTGTCCCGTGCAGGCAGAGGGCGGCAGCACCGTCTCCGAGGCAGCTGACCCGCTCAGGCGGTCCCCTCACACACAGCTCAAGGAGGAAAGGGACACCATGCGGAGCAGGGGAGATGGAGCTGAGGGTGAACTGTGCCTCTCCCGGGCCGGTGCAGAGAAGGGCTGAGGTCACTGCCAGCACAGAGATTGCCTTGGCGCAGACAGACCGCAAACACTGCACAGACAAGAAGCTCGCGCCACCCCCCCACCCACCCCCTGCCCAGAAAGAGCTATCTGGCTGACTCATGGTTTCTAACCTATCGATTATATCCCCAAAAGGTCATAAATTACATTCTTAAGATACTTGCTGAGATTGACCTCTTGTAATGACCATCCTGCGCAGACTGATCAGGTCAGGTCAGTGAGATTTTTGCTCCTCGGCTGCGGTTAAAAAGCCCCTTGTTCCTTGTAGCCAACCCTACCCACTTCCTGGGAAAGGTAAAGTTGTGTCCAATGGTGGGGACACACTGGCTAAATCAGGTCTGGACGCAGCTCAGGGAGCTCAGACGTGGTCCCTCTGGGACAAAGCTGGATGATCTCGGAAGGGGATTGGGTCTCCTGCGTGGGGACCCTCTGCACAGAGGAAGCACAAGCATCTGAGACATGTCAGAGCAAACTCAATACCAAAGGCCTCCCATGTCCCCAAAAGACCCAGGCTTAGAGCAAGCTCATTTTAAAAGCATGTTGCTATGGCCCTGGCTGGTGTTTCTAAGTGGTTAGAGTATCGGCTTGCACACCAGAGGGTCACAGGCATGTACCTGGGTTGCAGGTTCGATCCCCAGACCAGTTGGGGTTTGTGCGGGAGGCAATCAATCGATGTGTCTCTCTCACATAGATGTTTCTCTCCCCTACCCCCCTCCACTATCTCTGAAAAAATCAATGGAAAAAATATCCTCAGGTGAGGATTTAAAAAAAAAACAAAAACATGTTGCTGTGAATGAGGCCAATTGCAGGCAGGTCACCCAGTGAAGGACAGATGACAACTGAGGGGTGAGGCTGAGTCACACAATGGGTGTCTGAAGGGGCTTTGTGGTCTCGAGTTGTTTAAAACTAACAAATAGGGGGTAGGAGGGAACATGCAGCATCAGCATTGCTTTACACATGCGTGTGTACAGACACCCAGGCTCACAGGCAGACACCTGCCTCAGTAATGAATTAGTGAGTCTGTTTCCTTTATTGAAGAGGCTTATTATGTTTCTTGTCCGTGATCGCCTTAAGTTTGGTAAATGACACAATGTAATTCGTTACTGATACAGTGTCCTTCATACCCAGCATCACCAAATGGTTAGCAGCAAGAGCAAGACAGAGTTACAAGGAACTTTTGAGCTGGCCACACCTGTCCAGGGACAAGGGAGACAGAGGCCACAGGTGACCCACAGAGGCAGTGCCCTGTCCTACGTCCCCATTTCCATCCAGGTCCACCTGTCCTTAAACTGACCCAAATCACACACCTGCTGGAGCCCTTGGGGACCTGAGCCTGGGACTCAGCCAAGGATTGTGTCCCTCCACGTCCTGCCATTAAGACACACACAGAAGTGGAACCCGAAGCTGCAAAGGCCCCACTCGGCTCTGTGCGAACTTGGATTCTGTTGCTGTGCTATTTATTCTGAGAGGCAGATCAGATTAATTTTACTGCAGTTGAAAATCATGCAAATATAGTTGAGAAAAAAGGCATTTAATTCTTTATTGCTCCCACGCATGCCACCCCCAGCACCTCCAGTGCAAGCACTGCCGGCATTTTAGTGTTATTCCGCCATACAGTACATCACGATGTTAATTTTCCACATTACTTTACTCCTTCTCCAGACCATATTTTACAACAGAGAAAACAAACTGCTTGTAATTACACTGCATGCCAGGACAAATTAAGTAAACACGCATTTTTAATGCTTCAGGCTGTTAGGGTACAAAACAAAGGACTTCAGTGAAGGTCAATATTAGAGTTGTGCAATTGCCCAGGGACACAGAGACAAACCCTTGATTGAAAGTGCAAATGGTTCCGTTCCCCGCACAGAGCTGGATTCCTGAAAAGGACATACTGCCAGGGAGGCCGGGACATTTTCCCTGTGCTCTATTTGCTCTATTCATTTTCCTGGCGATTAATGCTAATGCCAATAATAAAAAGTAATGACAAACTAACCAAAAATATTTTGTGTCACTAGCAGGGACATAAGTCACCTAAAAGTAAGTCTGCTGCCTTCCACGCCCACCACTGAAACTGACATGTATCTATCTATATAATAAAAGCCCAGTGACCATTATGGCGGACCGACCAGGATGACTGGTCGCTATGATGCACACTGACCACCAGGGGGCAGATGCTCAACACAGGAACTGCCCCCTGGTGGTCAGTGCGCTGCCACAGCTGGAGCGCTGCTCAGCCAGAAACCAGGCTGATGGCTGGAGAGTGCAATGGCAGTGGCGGGAGCCTCCGCGGCAGCGCTAAGGAGCAACAAGCTAAGCGGTAAGGAGCAAGCAGGTAAGCGGTTAGGAGCGAGGGGTCCAGGATTGTGAGAGGGTGCAGGCTGGGCTGAGGGATTCCTGCCCTCTCCCCGCCCACCCCCCTCGCCCCCCTCATGAATTTCGTGCATCGGGCCTCTAGTACAAACATAACGTGAGACCCATGGGCCTGCAGACGTAGTGGTCACGTGCCTTCTTTCTGATTCCCTCACTGCAAAATATTACTGACAGCCACACCACCTGTCCAGGATTGAGGAAACAGAAACGATACAGGGTCCAGGGAGGCTGGAATTTTTAATGAGCCAAGTTTATAAAAGGGAACATCACTGAGATTTGTGAAGATCAGGAAAAGGCCCCGCAGAGGCAGCCCCGCAATGGCCTTGCAGAGAGGGTGCAGGGAGCCGTGTGGCTGTCGGTGCAGCAAACACTGACAGGAGCCCATTGGGAAAGTCAGGTGTCTCAAGTGGCCGCCTCGCCGAAACACGTACTGTGATTTTCCCCCACAAAACAAATATTTGGCCTCCTCTCCTCTCCAGGAAATTTCTAAACGTGATCCGATACAGTCAATTCTCATTATTCAAGGATTTTGTACTTGCAAAGTTTCCCATTCACTAGAATTTGTCACCTCGAAATCAATATGGTGCGTGTGGTCACCCTCAGACCATGCAGTATGAGTCACCCAACGGGCTCCAGCCTTTTGTCCCAGCTCTTGTTCTGTAAACACCTGTGCTTGTTAAGGTCTATTTAGTGCCACATTTTTTTTTTCATTTGTGTGTATTTTGTCGCTGGCTTTGCTGTTTCAATGGCCCAAACTGAGTGCTGGGGTGCTGCCTGTGTCCCGAGCTCAAGGAGGCTGCGAGGCGCCTCCCAGAGAAAACACCTGGGCGGGTGAGCTTGGTGCAGGCGGGAGTCAGAGCTGCTGGCCATGAGTTCAGTGTTAACAAATCCATGATACGCATCGGATCGGGCGTCTTTAAACAGAAACACACATGCGTCGAGGTTGATGAAATCATGAACATGTGAGCAGAGGCTCCTGGTACCTCACCTGTGTTTCCCCCGGAGCCTGGGCTCAGTGTTTGTAACTCAGGGTTCACGGTGAGCTTGTAGAGCAGGACCTCGGGAATAATGACATCAACTATAGTATGTATTTCACATAGATGTGAAAAGCAGATGCATTTGTATGTAAACACACTTGTAACCTTTACTATATAGAAGTCTACTGTGGAGAATGAGGAAGCACAGTCCCCAGTGAAGAGGGACTGTATGTCCAGCCCGGACCTCTGTCCTCCTTCCTAACAGGACGTTAAGTAACAGGGAAAAGGCACTGCCAGCTGTCCAAGCTGTGCACACACACATGCACATGCAGGCACACGTGCACACACAGAACCTGTAGTTCACATCTAATTTCTCACCCTGTGTGCAATGAGATTTTAAGGAAGCTCAAAGGAATCCTTCCCCTTTGCCCACATTTTATTGAAGCCCTTAAATTCACTAAAACACCCAGGTGAGTGCTCCTCAGCTACCTCCCTCGCGCCAGGATTTTCAGGTGTTTGTAATCCTGTAATTGGCAATTGAATTTGTTTTTGCAAACCCGCATACACTCTGCTCTCCGCGTCCCCAGTGTCACATGATGGATGGATGGCCTCTGCTTACTGTGACCACCCACTTGATCCTTTGGTTTCATGTGGCAGAAATTAAGGTGCCTTATCTCCAGGGATGAGGACAACGTTGACTGAGCAACGATGAAACGGTGCTGGTGAAGCCTTGTTTTTAACCACGTAAACAAGGCTCTGTCTCTCCTCAAGCAAGGACAGGAGGCTAGCCCCCTCTTCCCACAGAGCGCCATCACCCCGCTATCGGGGGCAATGAAGACTCGAACTTGGAAAAAAAAATGCTGCGTTTGGCTGTTTCTCAAGTCTGCAGACTCCCGTGGACGGCTGTTCAGGGAACAGAGGGCGTCATCATGCCAGGCTGTGGGGCAGTTTATCTTACTCAGCTCCGAATATCTTCTGCCATTCCCGTGTTTTCCAACATGAGAGTGTGGGCACGAGCACACGGTCATTATGGAAAAAACAAACTCCCTCCAACACCTCAGCAGGCCAGTAATCATAATAGAGATCACTGTCATGCCCGCGCCAGCTTCCTTTGAGGACCTGGCGCCGCTGTGCACACGGGAGCCTAAGATGTTGGTGGTGCCACTTGGAGAGACGACCACACACCATTCTGAGCCGGACTCGCTGCCAGTACACGGATGTCGCAAACCTGCCAGGGCCTGAGACTCTGCTCCCCTCCTGAAGGCTGTGGTGTGATTTTTAAGACTCTATATTCACCACTGGTCAGCCTGAAATTATTTTTAAATAGAATTTAAACTCTATTTAGATTTTCTGTGATAAAATTATTTTGTTAATAAATAATTAACAAATCCAGATAATACGCTGCTAAATTAACCCAACCCATCAGCTGTACACATACCACACATATGCACATGCATGCATGTCCACATCCACACACATACTAATGTGCATGTACATGTGTGTGCGCACATACAATCGCACACCACACACATGCACTCGCACGTGTACATTCATATATACACCTACAATGACACGCATTTGTGCACACATTCACACATGTGTTAGTACATGCACACGTGTGCTTTCACAACACACAGGCACACATATGCATATTCACAATCACACATGTGAACACATACAAAAGACACATGTGCACATACACATTTATCTGCCAGAGGTGAGTCCAATATTCAAAATCATCCTGAGAGGTAGCACTTGTATAAAAAGATGTTTTGTGCACAATCTTAGTTTTAGAGGGTGAGGGAGGAGATCCAGACAGCAGCACCGCAAGGCTGCATTTACATCTTTGTTCATTGTTATTACTGCATGAAACCATTTTCAAAATGTGGAGCCTCGGTCCCGAGGAGCTTTCCTTCCCTGAGGACCTGCTCACTCCCATCCCTCCATCACTGAACTGGTCCAAGGCACCTTATTATGAGACATGACCTGTCTTTCCCATGACAGGTCCTCACTGCAGCCAGCCCTGCCCAAGGACCTCCAAAGACTAAGAATTCCATTTTTAAAAATCTAGTTAACATCTGAAAGAGCAGTAAATGTGCAAATTGCTGTCCTAAACCTTCCTTTATGGCTTTTTCTTTTCAGACAAGCTCCGGCCCGGCCCGGCCCCCAATGAGGTTACTCACTGGAGAGAAGACCCAGCGATTTATGTCCTTCAGATGTTTACCTTCAGTAAAGACACTTCAAAGAGCAGGCATGGGGCTCCCCCTGCCCAGCAAACACTTAAAGCCCCTCGCCGTGATGGATGGGGCCGCTCCCAGATTTAATAAATATCAGCAGCGGCCACTTCCCTTTCAGGGCAGCTGTTTCCTCAGTGGGCGCGCAGCTCCTGGGTGGCCTGGCCGGCCCAGCGGGAGAGTTACAGGCTGCAGGGACGCCAGGTCCCTCCTATTTCTCCCCAAGTGCCCCTCTCCTGCAGAGGCTGCTGTGTGCCTCCCGCCCAAGCATTCCACTATCTTGACTTAATCTTCCTGCAGACGATGATTCTCACAAAGATTGCTGTTCCTCTTCTCATATCGAGTTGCCCAAGTGGGTTTGATGAGCATCCTCATTAAGCATAGAATGTAGATAATCTCAAGGTTACCTCACCAGACACATGAAGTTGCTGAGAGACGGGACCACATCACTAGCGCCCAGAAGCCTCCAAGGGGCAGAGTCCCCATGTAACAGCAGACATGCAAACGTTAACCAATGTTGGTTCAGCTTCTCTCTGGCTGCTACCAAGGACTTAGGGAAAATGCATGCTCGGAGGAGGGCTTGGAGGGGGGAATGATGGTTTTATTCAGGCCACAAATAGCATTATTTCTCAGTGCCAGTAATAATAATAGCAATAATAATGCTATGGTTCACATTGCACCAAGAACCTTTTAGGATGGTCACTAATTCTCCCAATCGTTATATGTTCTTTGTCATGTTTTAAAAATAAAGAGATTGTGCCTGGCCAGCGTGGTTCAGTGGTTGAGCATCAACCTATGAACCAGGAGGTTGCAGTTCAATTCCTAGTCAGGGCACATGCCCAGGTTGCAGGCTCAGTCTCTGGTGTGGGGTGTGCAGGAGGCAGCTGATCAATGATTTTCTCTCATCACTAATGTTTCTCTCTCTTCCCCTCCCTTCCTCTCTGAAATCAGTAAAAATATATTTTAAATTAATTGATTAATTAATTAATTAAAATAAATAAATAATAATAAATTAATTAGTTAGTTTTATTAATAAATTAATAAACAAACTGCAGCTCAAAGAGGTTAAAAAACTTGGCCAGCATCACCCAGCAGACTGGTATGTCCACCAATCTATGAATATTTTCACCTAACAGGGTGACTTGGCCGGGATCACTTGGAGAGGCAGCTCCTCCAATCACCACAGAGTGAGGGGAGGTCATGTTCAATGCGAGCTCAGTCTAATGCACCAGACAGAAAACTTCTGTCTCACACGTGTCTTTTCCCCAACAATGCTTTGGAACAGCCAGGGGTGCACAGTGTCTCAATAGAAAATCCACATGAATTTGTGCTCTTCAAAGTTGTATTCGTTTCCTGGCCTGAGCGTTAACATACAGCTGACGGTGTAAGCTGCCTGGTGCTTCAGATGTTTCTGTTCTAACTGAAGAGCCAGGGTTTCAGGAAGGACATGAAGCCCATTCATCTAGAAGGTTCCCCAAACCCAACAGCCCAGGAGGGTCCAGGCCTGTGAGACCCTCCCAGACTCGGCACTGAGGGGCAACAGGGGAAACCCATTAAGAAATAAACGGCGCTTTCAAATCAACTCTGCACACTAGTTCTATGCTATTTGGAAATAAAACTAACTGGGAGAAAAACTAGAACTTGATCTACTGAGTGAAAAACAAAATGTTGACCATTTTCCTCAAACGTTGAAAAAGATCTCTGGCAAGTTTCTCCCGAATGTGTACTCACTCAGTAGGAGGGGCGTCGGGACCACCGGCTCCCAGGTCACGGGCAGGCTCCCATCTCTCCAGGGAGGATTCGGGTCCAGGGTGCAATCCCTGAATTTTTGTCGGAGGTTTTTCCAAGGAGTTTAAGAGTGGGAGCTGCATGTGTGTGTGCAGACCAGGAGACGGAAGCCACTCAGTACATGTCCTTGACTCCTCTGTCCCCTTAACAGGGGTGGGGAGCCTTTCTTCTGCCAAGGGCCATTTGGATATTTATAACATCATTGGGGGCCATATAGTTATCAGCTTAAAAATTAGCCTGATAGGTTTGGTCAAACATTCAATGAACTCGCCCCTAATGCCTGGGCAGGGCCAGACGAAATGATTTCCCAGGTCTCATACAGTCCCCAGGCCAGACGTTCCCCACCCGTGACTTACAAGGTTGTAACTGCAGTGACACACCTTCCAAGTAGTAACGACAGCCAAGGGCACTGCTCCCCTGAGTCCTCACAATGACCCTGGGAGTGTGTCTCCCTCCCCACCCCCGCCCCATATTTGACACATGAGGAAACTGAGGCACACGAGTTAAGTGGCTTCCTGAGGTCACATGTCTCGTGGCAAAGCCAGGATTTGACCCCAGAAGTCTGTTCCAAAGTGGTTCACTGAGTTCACATCTGAGCTGCCCTATTTGTCTGAAACTCCTGTACATGGAACAGAAGGATGCCATTGGGGAACCTGCTTCGAGGGAAGGGCCCGAATCTCCAGGGGTTGTCAGGGTTACAGAGCTGCTTGGAAGGGCACATGTGTCTGCCTCGCTGGTAACAGCCGTGTCTCCCTCGATGGGAAGAGCTCATGTGGGGCTGTGTGGCTATTCTCTGTGGCTACATGTGCACGTCAGTGGTTTTTCAGGGTGTGTGAACCAAGAGGCCTTTTTTTATCCTCACCCGAGGACATGCTTATTGATTTGAGAATGAGAGAAACATTGATCAGTTGCCTCCCACATGGCCCCCAACCAGGAATCGAACCCAAGACCTTTCAGTGTATGAAAAGATGCTCCACCAACTGAGCAACCTGGCCAAGGCATGAGCAGTCTTTTTAATTCTCTCAAGGGACAACCCCCAGAGGCATCTACCCTCAGAAATCACCTATTGAGTTACAGGAACGTCCCCAGCACTGTCCTGTTCGGCTGCCCTACAAGCGTCCACTGCTGAAAGGGCTGGGCTGACAAATCCATGTTCAGTGCAGGAGAGTAGCTGCATTCTTAATGCACAGCAGCAAGTGAGCGGCATGAAGACAGAGAGCTGAGGGCTGAACTGCAGTCCAGGGCCCCGAGGGCCAGGCCCGATCTGTCTGAGCCCTGTGCTGAGTCCTGTGTCCTTTTCAGGCACAAAGGATGCCCGCCCTTCCGTGGAAAGTGGCACCTCCATCCAGTTGCTCCCCAAAGTTGGACGGGGAGCTGGGTGTCCCCCCACATGCTCAGCATCCATGTCTTCTTTGCTCAAAATGCATCCTGGTCTATTTCCAGAAGGCCGCTTCTCATTAATAATGCCATTGTCATCAAGAATAAAAAAAATGCAAGAAATGTAAAATTCAAACATCCAATTGTGGCTGCAAGATAATTATTAGCTTTCTGATTATAACCGTTTCTTACCTATAATCCTGGTTCCCTTAGTCATTAGTGTCGCTATTATCGTCATCACTGAAGTCTGAGATTAGGCAACAACGAATTTCCATCCAGTGAAAGAGCAATTAGCTGAGCTGTGTCCACTTGACCACAAATAAGCCCAGGAAGGGACCCTACACAAGCTTAATATTGGTTATTTAAAAAAAGGGGGGGACACAGAAACGTGGTTTGTGTGGGAGGGTGGAATCAGCTGTCCCCCCACCACCACCACCTGTGAGTTTTTATACCTGGGGGCGAGTGTGGAGGTAGATGACCTACAGATTGCACCTTTGGACAGAGGCGGCCTCCTTTTAGATGTCTATTATGGCTAACTTTAAGGAACAATAGGTTCCCACTCGGCTCTGATGTCCTTTTTGTATCATCTGATGGTGGACAAGGATTCTCGGGTTTGCAATTTTGAAACACCCCTCCCTGCAGAAGTGGGCGCCGCCTCCATCCTGCTGGAGAGATGGATGAGCTCATCAGCGGGCACCGGCGCGCTGAGCGCCTCCCCTTCGCTGGTCCTGCACCCCATCCCCAGCAGCTGATGACAATTAAATCTATGGGTGGAAGGAATTCACCTCGCGCCACTCCACTGTAATTACAAAGTTGCTGCCGACTTCCAGCGCTGACAGGCTCCATCTCGTCTGCCCCTTGGCGCTGTGGCATTTATTTACAATCTGCGGAACGTCTCACAGACGATGGATCCCACTGGTGCCACGGATGGGTGATGGATATACGGTGGAAAGTGGGCAGGGGCCAGTGGTGAGAGGCAGAGGCTGGGATCATGGACACTTATGTAAATTTCACAGGAGACTTTGCAGCAGTCATGGGTGTGGAACGCTGAGACAGCCGAACACGGAGGAGAATCGGGAAAGTGCTCGATGGAGCCACCAAGACGTCCCAAGTTCTGCTGAGGTCACGCCTGGTGGCTGGCAAGCTGTTTACATCGTTTTATCCAAGTGCTCGCTTCATTCCACATCAAACATCTCTGCAACTTATCCACCCAAGACCTGTGTTGGCCACAACCCAGAAATACAAACTCGGAAACTAAACGCCAGACACAGGGTCCTGGCTTTGAGTCACTTTCTCACCCTCATCTCCCTTTTCTGAAACGCTCTTTCTCCGGGTTCCTAAGCACAGGAACTGCAACGCGGAGCTCTGATGAGTGATAGCGCCTCTACCTTCCACAGGGATTCACAGAGTCCTCCCACGTGGGCCAATATTAAAGACACCACTGTGTCATGAAGAAATGACCCCGAATGCGTCTTTGGCTTGGGGCAGAACCCACAGGCCGAAATGAGCACCAAAGCTAGAGGAAGTGACTGCCGCCATCTTCACCTTAAAGACGGGGACAGACACAAGCTGTACCTGGGACTAGTCGTCAATAAAACCCGAGCAATGTAGTATCTAAATCAGACATTTGAATGCTCAGTCACTTGGTTGGCTTATAAGAAAATGTGCAGTTTATGTACAACATCCTATGTTAAAGAATTTATTATTTAAGTTTTGAAAATCACACTTGACCAGATAATGTCATCCATAAATTGCTCTTATGCTTGCTGCAATCACATGAGCATATTTGAAGCGTGAGAAAGGGACCGTGACCTTGTAGGGAAATGTGCTAATCCGTGGGTGAGTTCATGCATCTGTGAAGCCGGCCCAGTGGCCCCGGCATGGATAGCACTCAGGTGGGCCTCTGCTCTGGGCGGTGCCAGAAATGGCAGCCGCAGGGTCACTGGGGAGCCTGTCGCGGTAGCTGTTCACTGAGCCCCAGTCCACCCACTGAGCCCCAGTCCGGCTCCAAGGGGCAGCCATCTGTTTTAAAAGCAGGAAGTTAGGAGCGCCCCTAGAGGTGGGAGGCCATCTCTGCACTCTGTAACCACAAAACCCACTGAGGTCAAAGAATATTTGAAATGGGGGAGTGTGTACAGTACATTACCTACTGAAACAGGAAGCTGTGTTCCTGGTGCTGTTGAGGTCTCCGTAGAGATACAAAGCACTCCGTCGGTTTCTCCCAGCGCCTCTGTGCATGTGGGCGACCTTCTCTGTGCTCTGCTACATGCCGACACCTGTGCCGGGGCCACGGGATACGTGTGTAACGAGAAAGAGACAAAACCAGTGTTGTTGCCTTTGTTTTTTAAAGGCACCTCTCTCTCACCCTCTGGCTTGAGTAAAACCCCCTGGATTTCTGGGTCACTGAGAGATAGATATTCGTGTCAGGGCTCTCTTACTAGGGGGGAGGCGGGAGGAGGGAGTCAAGATTACCTTCCTCCCACCTTAGGAGGAAGTAGAGTCTACTCCCCAGCAGGTGCTTTGCCGTCTCCTGGAGGGTGAGGGTATGGGGCTGGGAGGGTGACAGTTGAGGTTTCTCCTGGGGCTAGCAGAGACGGTGAGAGAAGGGTAGGCACTGTTCCCATGAGGGGAGCCTGGCGCAGTCACTGTGGCCTGCTCCACGGTGACACCTGCTTCAAAGCCGGCCACAGGTGCAGGAGGAGTGGATGGCATGGGTCAATCCGGACAAGACCACCTGCCAAGCATCCACGCCCTTGCTTCGAGCTCCAGGTCAAAAGGCTAGGCAGCTAAAGGAAGGGGGAACGGACACAGAAAACACTCTGCCTTCTCCCAGCGCACAGTGTTCCCAAACCCCATGCTGCCAGGCCCCCAGGGCTGGGACACTGGGGTGTCCTGCGGGACCCCAGGTTTCTGGGATTAGGGTGGGGGCATGGAGGGTGGCTTCCTGATCGGGTTGAGAAACTGATTCATGATAAAACAGACAGGGATTGTCTCCTTGTAAAGCAGTAAAGATTCCTGATGACAGTTACATTCTTAAGGGAAATGGGTGTTAATGGCTGTCTAGACATTTTATTACTACAGAGAAGCACCGGCCATTGACCATCTCCTTCCTCACGAAGCTCGGGGTCAGCCTGAACTGTTTGTTTCCAAGGACGACAACAGCACAGGCTCAATGTGTGACTGATTCCTGAGCCCACAGTGGAGAATATTGCCAGGAAAAAGCAGGGGATGCGTGGCTACAGGCACTGGGGGCGAAATCTGCTTCGTGGGCATAGATTTACCTGACTTGTGAAATGCAGACTAACCTACCGTGATTTTTGAATAGATTCCAGCAAGCATGTGACTTTCTCTCTGCTCAGGTGCTTTTTTCTTGTCATTCTTGTAATGGTTATTTTTAATCACTGCACAACTACTTTCCACGAGAGCCATGGCGTCATTGGAGTTTGGGATGAAGTCGGGTTAAAGTGGACAGAAAGGGGCCCTGGTCCTGCTAACCCCAGATCTCATGTGCGCCAGCTCAGCCCAGCTTGTGCCGGGGAAGCCGGGCGTGGTCCCTCCTGGCAGCACTGACCCTCCTCAAAGCCCAAGCTCTGGCCACTCACCGGAAAGACCACATTTGGCCTCCGCTTGCCCTCATGCAGGTTTCTGCTCTCACGTGACTGTTCATTACACACAAAGAAGCTGGAAGGCCCAGAGGGAGAGAACCAGGGAGGCTTGGAGGGGAGATTCTCTGCAAGAATCACAGACATCACCTTGGCACACACGCTTTGGAACCAGCAAACACAGAACCAAAGAGGTCAGATGAGCCTCAGAGAGAGTCTAGAGCGAGCTGGAAGGTGTTCCTTCCATGCATGTGATGGCTCTTCCGTCACTGCCAGGCCCTGCATGGCCCCTGGCCAAGCACCCAGCTCTGAGCTGGGAAGGATGGCACGCCTCTCTATGGCCAAACAATATCCCATGGTGTGAATGCACATGTTTCATTTGTTCACTCATCCACTCGTCTGTGTTGTTTCTTCTCTTTGACTATTTTGCATAATGCTGCTGAGGCCTTTCTCCCACAAAGTTTGTGTTCATTTCTCTTGGGCATTGGAAGTGCTGGGAAATGCTGGGTTTTGAGGAATGTATGTTGACTTTTACACCTGTTGAACTTCAGGACCTCCCAGACTCTCTCTCTCTCTCTCTCTCTCTTTCTCCCCCCTCCCTCTCCCCCTCTCCCTCTCTTCCTCTCTCTAGAGCAGAGCTACCACCTGCAGTTTTCATTCTCATTTGCACAGTGCAAAGCCGCAGCAGCGCACTCAGTTCCACCCTGCACAACGTTTCAGAACGCAGAGGGGCACAAGTCTCAATTAACCCGAGTTAGGGCCGGGACAATGGGTGTTGTTTTATTCCTTAATCCCCTGAGGGCCCCAAGACTGAGCCTGGGTTTGAAATGACCTAAGAGGCACTTGTCCCAGAGGCCAGCCTGCAGCATCGCGGTGACCACGGGCTTTTCATCCCAAAGTGCTCTGCTCTCCTTTTATGCATAATCTGTTTCTAACAAGGTACCTGCTCTGGCTAATTCTTTTCTCCTGAAAAATCAATGAGAAAGAGTGGTTGTTTTACAAGCCTTGTTTGCAGGCCAAGAAGAAAATGATTTCTCAACAAGCAGGAGAAGAAAAGAAATGGGGTTGCTCCACCTGAACATTACATTTGTAAAACCAGGAGCTCATGTCTGAGAATGCAATGGCTTCTGAAAATACGTATTTTCACTCACCACCTTGCAAAACAGCTCCTCTGATTTTCAGAGACGGTCCCCGCTGAGTCCTGCAAAAGCCCTGCTCAGTGGGCATGCCTGCCGTTGTGCGGCATGGCGGGGGGAGGGTGCAGGGGGGACAGCTGCTCCCATGTGGGTGAGATGCTGCTCAGCTATCCAATGTCAGATTTTTTTTTAACCAAGTCAAGCAAGTGAGTGAATAAAATCATTGTGTGAATAAAGGCCACTAGTCCTGTGATGTTGCCTATCAGAACCAACAAGGACAGGCCACCCACACACCAAATCTGCCCGAGAAGCAATTTGGGAGAGTGGCAGGCCACCATGTGTGGTTTTCCAAGAGCCAATTTGTCTCCTCCGCCTCCCCCACCCCCCGGAGCCATAGCTCTCTGGAAAGTCAGGGGCATCCAGCGCTGCCAGTCCCCCCAGAGGTGAGGCAGGCCCCCTGGGGATATGCCAGTCTTTGCTCCCCTCTGGCATCCCAGGCCCAGGCCTGTCCACTGACTCATCCTCCATCAGGAAAGCCCAATAGCAGCCATCGGACCAGGTGCCTGCCTCACGCCAAGTCAGGGGATGATGGCTCCTGTGATTCACTCACGTAGCAGGGTCCCCACCCACCCACTAGGGACCAGGATGTTGGGGCTCATCAAGTGCCTCCTCCTGACCTTATGGAGTTTGTCTGTTGTCGTTTCATTAGGCCCACAGCTAGTGTGAGTCTATAACCCGTCCACAGGCAACAACGACATCAGTAACACCTTCTGTTCATATTTGTTGAGTATTTGCTGTGTGTCAGACTCCACACGCCTCATCCCACTTGATTCTGGTAAAGACCCATGACATGGCTATTCACCAGTCAGCCTTTCTCGCATCCAGGCATGTTCTAGGCTCTTGGGGGGACAGAGTGAAAAGGACAGAAAGCTGCACCCTCACAGAGCCCATGGTGGATGGACATGCAATGAAGTAATTACCAATTCTGTGTTGCGCTGGAGAAGTGGGAGGTGCGATGTGTGCTGGGAAGGAGGATCAGGGGAGCGCCCATCATCCTGCCTACAAATGAGAAACCGGCCTCAGGGCCAAATGATCGCCATGAGCCCCCGGGGTGCAAGTGGAGCCGGGACCCCAAGGCCAACGTGAGAGACCCATGTCATCTTGTGCTCCCACAGACACTCCTTGTGACTCCTGGCCCTCGATTTACCACCTGCCTTCATGATTCATCCAACTGCTCTGAACTGTGTGACTCTGTCTTCTCATTGTGTGTGTGTGTGTGTGTGAGAGAGAGAGAGAGAGAGAAGGAGAGTGTGTGTGTGCATGTGTGTGTGTGAGTGTGCATGTGAGTGCATGAATGTGTGTGTGAGTTGAGTGTGTGTGTGAGTGTGTGTGAGTGTGTGTGTGTGTGTGTGTGTGAGTGTATAAGGCTGTGCTCACAGGCTGTTAAGGGCTGGGGCCTCTCTGAACCCCAGCGCATGCTGGTCACTCACTGAGTCCCTGACCGAGCCCAGTGTTACAGGAATGAAGCTGCACAGAGGGACAAACACCCTGTGTACTAATTGTGTAGCTGCGTCCACAGAACTGACCACAGGCCCCAAATGCCTGCTGTGCAATGCCCTGGAACGTTTCTCAGCCCCAATCCCTGGGCCCAGCTACCGCCATAGCAGTTACATTTCAGTGTCTGTTTATTTCTGATGACAGCAAGAATTCTAGCTCCAGGACAGTGACAACTGCCTGGCTGCCACCTGTGACCCCGTTCTGTCACAGCAGCTGAGCTGACGACAGCGGCCTGGCCAAGTCATCTCTGCCATCGATGGAACTTTCTGGATAACGAGGTTCTAGGGTCCATGTGTGGGTGCCAGAGCTTGGAGAACAGTGGACGTGGAGGCCTAGGTGGGCCATGTAGGATGGCATCCACATCACAGGTGGAGACGGTCATGGGTGGAACCACAACAGCAGGAGACACAAATCTCAGACGCTGTATAAAGATGAGAGAGCGTGAGGCCAAGGTGGTGACCAGGCCCCCATGTGGACAGACAAGACGGAGAAAGAGGAATGTTCTGGCCCCATGAAGAATGACAGAAAGAAAAGGCAGCTACAGGACTGGGGTGATGTGTGCACCCATCATCTTACCTCAATGACGAGACAGTGCAGGTGGCTGGTCCCTTAGCCGCACCTTCCAGGTGAGAAAACCACTGTCAGAGCATTCAGAGACCTGCCCAGGGCCACACAGCCAACAGGCAAGTCCAGAGTGGAAGACAGTCAAGGAGAAATACAACGAGGCCTCAAAATGTGAGCAAGAAACAGTCTTCCCCCCTGGAACCTTCCACTGGGCTTGGAAGCTAGCGAACCTTCTACAGCCCCCACTGATTAACCACACGCAGAGAAGGATGAATCCCCAGGGCCCAGCTCCGGGTTTCAAACCAGCCCCCAGTCCGGCTGTCTCCATCCTCATCACCTGAAAAGTCTGCTCAGGGGCCAGCAGGACATCCTGAAGGACAGTAACCTGACACCTCCCTCTCCCTGAAGGAGGCTTAGCCCCCTGCAATGCCCCGAAGTCTCCACAGGGCCTTCCCTGGGCAGCAGCCTCCTGTCCCCAGCACCTGTGTCAGAGGTCAGCTCTCAGGGAAGATTTGTCCTTGAAGATGATCACCTGCGGTGGGTTAGCAGGAGCTCCACTATTGGATGACATCGGGGTAATATCAGGATCCCCCGAATGTGTGTCAGCCTCCTACAGGGAACCCTTCTCCATCATGAAGACCACAAATATTTCGCTCCAGGTGCCCCATGCTCGCCCTAAAAAGCTGTCAGAAGCAGCAGATCCTCTGAAACAAGCGAAGAAGCTGATTCAGCAGGTGTTGAGAATCAGGAATCCAGACAGCCCTCAGATGCCACACCCCTCAGATGAGGCCCTGAGCAATGTCTGCAAGCCTCAGCTTCTTCAGCTCTAAAATGGGCACGTTCCCTCCCCGGGCATGGATTAGACGTTACATTCATAAAATCCATAAACAAGGGCTTCCATTACTTCATCTTTATTACATGCATCTAAAGCAATTCTCCGAACCTCTGAGAACCAGCTGCGCGCGTCTGAGATGCCCTTTCATAGCAATGGGGGAGATTTCATGACGACCACGTTTACAGCACACTCTGGAAGAGTGCAGGCAGGTGCCTTCTTTAACCTCAGCAAACGGTGCATCCACATGCCGGGCCTCACAAAGGCGGTGCATGCCCTGTGTTCCTACGCAGTTAAGGTCAGGGGCAAAGGTCCTGGGAGTTCCCTGCTAGATGATAATTTTTCCAACTGCACTGCAGACGTTCCAGCGGGCCGGTGAGATGTTTTGCCTTGTGTGTGGTCCAGTTCATCACATGGAAGACTTCGAGCATGTTCAAAAGTGTCACAGAAGGGAATTCCCTGTCCTTACAACTGACACAGATACATAACAGACAGCTTTTCCCGTGAAGGCCAGATCATAAGTAGCTCCGGCTTTGTGGCTCAGGCACATCGGTCACAGCAACTCAGCTCTGCCATTGTGACCAAAAGCAGGGCAGGCAGTCCATAACTGAACATGCAGCTGTGTGCCAATAAAACTTTATTTGCAGACACTGAAATTTAAATTGTACATGGTTTTCGTGTGTCAAGAAATTTGATTCTTTTCTTGCTTTTTTATCCATTAAAACAATGTAGAAGACATTCCTAGTTTGCAGGCCATACAAAACCAGCAGCAGCTGCTTCTGCCGTCCCCCAACAGAGAGGATTATTTACCACAGAACCAGAACCTCCATAATATTCCCCTTCTATATTTGCATGAACAAAAGAATGTCACTTATAAATTAATTTATGTAATTTGAACATTTGAAATGTCTTACGATGTATTTCAGTTATCCTGTTACAGCCCAAAATAAGCACACCCCTTGTCTGGGCAGAATGGGCTCTGACTTGGACCTGAGGGGTCTCAGGTGGGTCTGGTTCAGGAAAGAGGGGTTTGGGGGAGGGGCAGCACAGGGGTGAGCGGTAGCTGGGGAGGGGGCACCCGGCCTACTGGGGCCCTGCCCTTGGTGTCTTCCCTGGCTCTCCTTGCCTCTCAGAGCAGCCTCCAGACTCCAGGTGTCACTACTTCCTCTCTAGCTCCAGGCACCACCTCTCCCAGGCCCCACCCCTAAAGTCCCAGATAATGCAATCCAACCTCCCTCCCAAACCTCCCTCCAGAGGCACAGGCCAGGATGCCAGGGCAGTTCCCCTTGTCCCCTGACACTGCCGTGCCCTGTGGGCCGGTGCCCTAGAACAGTAGAGGCATCTGCACATCCCCAGCAGCTCGGCCTGTGTGTAGACAGACACCCCACCTCCTTTGCAAGCCTGCGCGATGACCTCGGTTAAGGCAGAAAAGGTTGAGAAAGCTTTGCTAAATGCGTTAATTTTCTAAAATGATTTAGCCCTGGGATATGGAAAGAGCTCAAGAGCAAACATTAATCAGAAAAATATAAAAGAAATTAGACTGAAATTTAAGTTGTGTGGAATAAGTCTCAACCATTTTAGAAGAAATTAGAAGAGCCATGCTCAAGCACCATCTCCTCGGAGAGTGTGTGTGAGTCAGCATGTCTGTCTGTGTGTGAGGTCATTGTGTGTGAGGTCATTGTGTGTGAGGTCATGCATGAGAGGTCATTGTGTGCGAGGTCACATCTGTGTGTGAGTTCACATGTTTGAGAGTGAGTTCAGTATCTGTGTGAGTGCACCATTTGGGTGTGATTCATGACTCTGCGTGTGCCTTGGTCTCTCCTGGATCACATCTTAGCTGTGTGCTGTATGGACGACACTTGAATTTGAAAGCAGAGCTCATGTGTCCAGCATGGCTTCTAACTAGTATCAGACTCACAGACAGAGACAGAGAGACCGTGCATGGAGGCTGGGATGGGACCACAGTCTCTGTTTAGAGAGACACAGCCATGGTAGCCCTGGGGCCTGTCTTGTTCAAAGGGTCTGGCAGGAAGCCGCCCCAGGGCCCTTGGTCAACATTTGGCAGGAGAGAGGGAAGTGGATGTGTGCTTCCAGCAGGCAGTCTCCCCACACAAGGAGGCTCGGCCAGGGACCGGGTAGGCCGCCACCCCTGCACCCTCCTGCATAGACGCCAATCCTCCCCACAGCCAGCCCCCTCCTCCCACTCTCAAATCCAATGCGGAGGTACGTCTGCATTAGGAATTAATGGCTTGAAAATGTCTACTTTCAGAAAGAAAGCCATTTGTGCTCAAGAAGTGGGGGATTAGCCTCAGTAACTTTTCCAAAGTGCCTTTCCCTGGTAGGTAAGCTCGGCCAGCAGCACCCATGGGTAAGGAAGTGCTGACGCTAATGGTTCCTTCAAGACCACGTCACGTGGAAGCCCTGGTGGTGGGAAAACACCTGAAACCCTGAGTTGGCCAGCTCTTAACTATTCTGCTTCCATCAGGGGGACGCTTATTGCCCTGAGGTTGTTCGCCAAAGGGGGCCCGGGCATTGGAGCTGAACTCACTGTGCAAACTTCTGAAAGCCTTTCCTTTATTGCCCCGAGGAGGCCCTGCCTCCCCACTCCCGTCCCCCATCCCCACCCCTGCAAATTCACTCTCCTGCAGCATATGCAGTGGTGACTGCGTGCACACATGGTCACTTACCCAATGCCTGGCCCCACCCTGGGAGTAAAGTGACCCAAAGTTGCAAAGAAGCAGCTCATGGTTTCACAGGTGCACATGGCCACCTCCAGCCAGAAAGATCCTCCGTTTCCACAGAAGTGTGTCCTCAATCGACTGGCTAACCATGGGTGGGTGATGGGGCCTCTCTAGTGAGACTGCACAAGGGACAGTGGGAGCTCAGGAGGCACTCTGAGGGGACACCCACTGAGGAGACACGAGCACCCACCGTCCCCAGACACAGGGCGAAGGGACCCTGCAGACGAGGCTGCCAGGTGGTCTGAGTGTCTCTAGAGAGGTGGCCCCATCTGGAAAGCCTGCATCGCCTCCCCGCACATCCTGGGCGTCTAGGAACAAGGATGTGAGCAGCAGAGGCTGCACCACAGACCTGAAGGCGGAGCCCACACAGTCGGCAGCTGCTCATTAAATCTCAGAGATGCTGACTTTGAACCTGACCTGCCGCTATGTCCTCCACCTCACTGCCTCTTACCAGGCGCCCCTCACTGTGACAATGGAACAGGAAAGTATGGCAGCGTCCTCCAGGGAGGTGGCCCCATTGTGGCAGACAGGAGCGCCCATTCCCCCAGCACCTCCTTGGTTCTTCTCCCTGCGCTCTCACTCCTGTCACACTCACATTTTGTCAACCAAACACTACCGAGCACCCAGGGCAACAGGATCAGGAAGGACGGGGTACCTGTTGCATCAGTAGCGTGCTGATGGATTTTCCTCGCAGACGAGCAAACGGCGGTCTCCAAGGAGGAGAAAGGCGCCGGCCCCTCCAAGTGGGTAAAGCACATCTTCTGCCAGTGGATCAAGAAATGTGAGCGCATTTGTGCTGCCCTTTATTTTTGTCCATGGTGCATGCTGGTGTCACTGTCCGTGACTGTCCCTTCATCCCCCCACCCCCTGTGGACATGGAGTCACCATGACCGCCCAGGAGCAGTGTCAGCTTGAGAGGCAGCGAAGAAAAGCCAAGAGGCTTAGCTGGGCCACAGATTAACTGCCTCTTCAAAGACGCCACCCCAGATGTGGTTGCGCCCCTGCCTCCCCGACAACAGCTGGGAGCTGCATCCCTGCTCCTGCCTTCTGTTCCCACCCATCTGAGCACATGAACGCTGCCTCCTTAATGGCTGGGGTTAGTGTTGGAGGCATAATTGTCTAGTTCCATCACAAAAGGGAAAGCTTTGTGTGTTTTCATATCTGAGGGGGATAAAGATGAGCTGCTCTGGCCTCAGTAACCCTCCTCGGCACAGGAGCCGCCTGAGTCAGAGTCGGATTCAAGCAGTCCCTGGCACCGCCCCCCTTCCTGCTTCCCCCTCCCCCCCCCACCCTCATTGTCTCTCTGCTGCCATGGGAAGTCAGAAGTGGCTGCTAACATTCAACTTCACATTTCTGATCAGGGCAGGTTAGTTTGTGAGGACAAATAAAAGTCCATGAAGAAATAAACCTGGTTCTAGCCCAACACAAGACCCAGAGGGCCTCTGAGTGTCACTGAGTGTGTCCACATCTGTGACACAGGAACAGCCATGCTCCTCCTCACAAGAGTGTCCTAGAAGCAGGTGCTATCACAGAGCAGTGATCTGAATGGTACACAAAGTTTATCTGTTATGATGGACAGAAGGTGACTCATCTACAAAGCAAGGAGGAGCAATGTCAGCAAGAGCTCTTGTTACTTTCCTACTGGGAAGGCTTTGCACGCATGTGCATGTGTTGCTGTGTATGTGCATACATGCCTTGTGTGTGCGTGCATTTCCTCATGTGAACATGTCTTATGTGCACGTGTGTGGTGTGTACATGTATGTATATGTTTGCATGGCTTGTGTGCATGTATGTACACATGTATTGTGTGTGTGTGTGCCTTATGTCCATGTGGGTTTGTGCATTGCCTGTATGCATGTGTTTTAGTCATGCATGTCTGTGTTTATATGTATTGTGTGCACGTATGTACATGTGTGCATGTGTGTATACAGTTGTCCCTTGGCACCCATGGGAATTGGTTCCAGGACCCCTTGTGGATACCAAAATCTGAGGATGCTCAGGTCCCTTATATAAAAGGCATAGAACAATACATGCTGTTCACTCCATGGAAAAATAGTCGTTGGTCTGTAATAAGTTTTAGTAAGTTGAACCTGCAGGTGTGAAGTCAATGGGTGTAGCATGCCTATGTGCATATGTATATGTGTAATGCATGCCTGTGTGTATACATGGGCATATGTATACATGCATGTGTGTATGTACTTGCATGGTTAAGCATTAAACATGTGCATATACTTATCCATAGGAGCTACCTGTGTGTATGTGTGTGCATACATGTTTTGTGTGCTTTTATGCATGCCGTGTGTGTGTTCATGGGTGTGTGTGTGTGTGTCAGTGTGTATGCATATGTGTCTGTGTTGTCCTGTGTGTGTGTGTGTGTGAGAGAGAGAGAGAGAGAGAGAGAGAAATTATCGCTCTGTGTGTACATGTGTGCATGGCCCCAGCAGGCAAGGTGAGGATTTCCTGCTTGGGAAGACCTCCTCAGATGCATTCTTCTGGCTGGTTGACCTCAGTGCCTTGTTCTCAGCTTGGCAATGTGTGAACCCCCAACTTCTATACTCCTCAGCACTGCATCCCACAGCTCTGTTCCCCGCAGCTCTGCACCCCTGGGAGCCAGGGCAAGTTTGCCTGATCTCTCCCTGAATGGGGCTGCAATGCAGGGCCAGGGGCAGGGGCTGTACCAGGCAGCCCAGGAATGCTCAGCACCCTGTGGGGTTCCTGGACCTTAAGGGGAACTTAGTTAATAAGTGACAGCTCGCATTTGGTTTCTGTGAATGTACAATGTCCTCGCCGGGCTGGGGGGATACATTTAATAGCTAATGTTTTCTTGGTCCCACATCTGAAAGATTTCAAAAGATAATTAAGGAAAATAAAAACAGAATGGACGGTTAAGAAAGGCAAATTGGAGGGTAAAGACAAATTTAATTATTCTAATAAGATGTCTCTTTGAGAGTTCGTTTCTTCATCAGGCCAAAACCTGACTATTAATTAAGTTATCCCACTAAAAAGGAGAAAAGAAGTCACCTCTAACTTTTTAAGGGCCACTTTGTAACCTTCAGTCCCTCCCTTCCTACTGTGGGCTGCAAGGGCATAAACCTGTAATTAACAACTTCTTTATGGCCGGGCAGTGGTAATTGCCATGTCTAGCCTCCAGGTAGTAAGAATAAAAAGTCCCTCCTGCCCCCTCCCCCTCTCCTCCCACAGGCAACTGGCCACTGGTGCTCACTGGGTCTCTCCAAGGTTTCACCTTTCAGCAAACCTGTGTGAGTGGCCTCGCCCGCCTCTCTCCACTGGGACCGTCCACACACTGTAACAGCCCCTTCCTCCCAGAGCAGCTGGGAGAGAGGAGAGAGCAACCAAAACCATGCAGGCTGCGCTGAGATTAGATTATCAATTATCACAAAACTGTCTGCAACTTCAAAGGGCCAGGGAGCTGGGGGAAAACCGTTTATCACGACTGGGAGTCCTGCAATTATCTCCGTGTCACCCAGATGCAGAGCAGTGGGCCCTCAGCTCCAGTCGTGGCAGCGTCTGTGAGCTGGACCGTGGAAAAGCAGCGTCTCCTCTGGGACGGGCACGGGGATCGTGGGTCACATACTATCCACATGCAGGATCCTGACTGTGCTGAATGCCAGCACCTCCATCAGCTCGTCTCCATGGGGCCCTTCCTCCAAAACTCCGGTGTTTACACAGGTCAGCAGACGCTGACCTCGCATCAGAGAAAGATCCGGGACTGTCGTGGGGCCCTATGATCCGGGGCTCGGTCCACGCCAGACGGGCTTGCGCCTGAGAACACACAGAAGCACAAACACACACACACATTTGGAAGCGAAACTTCAGGGACTGACATCACTTCCTGATTAGACTTCAGGGGACGTTTTTGGGTTTTGCTTATTTTGGGATTTTTCCAGTGGGATTAATGAGACTTGAATTTGACCCACAGTATCTTAGAACTAACCAGGACAATGGAAAATGAATGTAATGTTTATTGATACAGAGAAAAGTCCTCTGGCTAAAATGATACTAAATAAAAAATAATTAAATTCTCATGTGGTCACAGGACTAGTTAATATGTAACTCTTGGGCTGCATGCAAGCCCCAGAATGAAATTCTTCACAGGCCCCTGCCCGCCACTCTGGATCAGCACCGAATTCCCAAACCTGCCTACCATCCCACGTGCCCCTCTGTGCCTCGTCAGGACCCATGGGGACACCGTGAAAAGCGATTTGGGCTCTGGCATCCCTGCAGTTGGCATCTTTCTTCTGAGCTTCCTCCTGGGAGAGGACAGCAGCCTTCACCTGCCCTGGGCCTCCCTTTAATTTTCACAAAGTTAAATTCCCTAATTATTTTTTTAACAGCATAGCCTCCAGGACGAAGTGGCCACATGTTTTTAATTCATCACATGCATTCAACTTTTACATTCACATGATGGTGTCAATGCCCCTAAATAAATGATATATACAAGTTTTCCTTTCTCATTTTATTTTTGAGGTTTGAGGAAGGATCTCTGCTCTTATGGTAAAAAATAACACAATTATTTCAAAACACTGAGAAAGGATAAATCATCATTCTTTTTAAGATCACCCAAAACCCCAACGTCCAGAGGCAATGAATGTCAATATTGTGTGATGTTTCTGTCTTCTTTCTGTATATTTCTACATTTTGACTTCATATGGTTCTTATCACTTTAATTTGACCTTGTTTCATGACCCTTTCTTACATGTGCAGTTCTCTGTGTCCTTGAAGACCCTTCAGATAACTTACAGGCCACACAAAGCCCGTCGTAGAGGAAGTCACCGTCTGAACCCATATGGCTGTGCAGGGTCACCTACCACACTGAGCAGCCACTGTGCTGGGCACCTTCTGTGAACTAAAAAGGACCCAATGAGTTAGGTACTATGGCCCCCATTATGGATGAAAGAATTGTGGAGCAAACAGGTTAATACCTCATCCATGATCTCAGGACCGCTATCAGTGTCTACAGCTCCACAGCCAGCCTGGCTCTCTCTTGTCCCCCAGAACTGACTCCACTCCTTCACCATCAGTGAACAGTGGCACTGTTTCCAGGTTTTCACTGCTGAGGCCTCATTGTACTGTATCTGACTTGTTGCCACTACCCAACATGGATCCATAGCTGTGAAGATGTAGCAAAGTTATTTTATTTCCTGTCTCATTTGCATTGCAACAGTTAATTCAATGCCGGGTGGCATAGAGGCAGGAGAGAGAGGCAGACGGAAGCAAAGAGCCCAGATGTTCTAGGGAACAAAGAAAGGACACCCCCCCCCAAAAAAAAAAAAAGTCCTTGAATGAATAGAGGCTGGCACCACTTCTGGCCTTGGCAAGTTTGGTTTGTGTTGTGTGTTTTTTTAAATCCTTATCCAAGGATATGTTTTTATTGATTTTTATAGAGAGAAGAAGGGTGGGAGAGAAAGAGAGAAACATCGATGTCAGAGAGAAACATCGATTGGTTGCCTCCTACGTTCGCCCTGACTGGCAATCGAACCCTCAGTCTTTTGGTGCATGGGACCACACTCCAACCTGGCCAGGGCAGCAAGTTTTAAACTCACTGCTGCAACCTGTGGTCGGACAATGGCCTCATCACACATGGGCCAGATCTTCTGTGACTTCCTAGGGGAGAAAGGGACCCATCTGAGACCTGCCAGCTCTGTCTGCCAGTGGGCTTCAGGGTCCGCCCCAGAAGGAGAATGTGGGGAGAGGTCTCACCTCAAAACATCTTAACTCCAGTTCTCACAAGGGCCCACCAGCTAGGGTCCCGTGTGTCCAGAGGCCATTGCCACCTGAAAGTTCCTTTGGGGCGGGGGAGGGGGTCCACATCATAAAAACCACAGTTTAACGGCTACTAATTAGCATTCTAGTTAGCATTTTAAGAAAAAATATTCAAACAAGTGGATTTTCCTTCACACTTTAAAAATGAGGACCCACAGCCGGAAGACAACGTGGTCTGCTGACCAGGCAGGGACTGTCCTTCCCCAGCCTGGCTGCCATCTGACGTCTTCATAGCCCAAACTTCTTTAAAAAAAATGCCAATAAAAATTAGAACCAGTTCTCTCTTTCGCAATGTTTTTTTGGTTTTTTTACTACCTATTAATGAGTCAAATTGCAAGTTTGGACATGCTAAAGGAGGGGCCAGTGCCAAGGACAGAAACCTTTGGCTTTCATGCGTATACGTTTTGAGATAAAATGAAATGATATGTAATCTTGGATTATGTCACAGTGCACAAAGCTGTGGTTTCCTGGAAAATGTGGACCTACTCTGTTATTCATTTAGGAATTAACGATGGCATCAATTGTCAGATTAAACGCCTTTAAAATTCTCCGCGTCCTTTCCTTGGAGTTAACACTCTCAGTATACTGAGCCCTTTGTGTATATTTAAGCAGGAAAGATGAGAAGGCTTTCTCATGTGCCAAACGGAAAAGAAAACAAAAGTATCCTTTGCCACGTTGTCAGGCCCACGCTTGGTGATTTGCCACAGTAGCTCAGACATTCAACGCCGCAGAAACAAGCTCGGCACATGTGTGTCCAGCAGACAGAGCCGGCAACGGCTCCAAACTTCCAGACAGAGGCTGATGTCAGCGGGGACGGGGCGGTCGGCTTCTGTGTGTTCTGTGCAGGTGGGCAGCCACCAACCCAGAAATCTCTGATTCTAACCCCCATCCACACTCCGGCTGTTAAGACGGTGTCTTAGGGAATCTCATTGCTTCAAAAGTGGCAAATCTTAGCCCTTAATTATTTTAAAACATATAATCTAGAAAATACAAAAGATTATGATATTTGTTTTTTGGCAGAGATGTTATAATTTCCTATTGTATCATGCCCAATAGCTCTGTATGTACAGGCATTTTTATATTGCATTTCCATCATTGCCTACTTCCTATTTTTTCTCTTGTATCTGTGTTTGGTTTGGCCACTTGTGTTGAGTGTGTTCTGTGCCAACCATTGAGTTAAGTGCAGGGAAACATACAACACTAGGACTTGCAACTGAGAGCTGTCCCAGCAGAATGGGGAAGAAAAGGCATGTGGGGTTTTGTGTGTGTGTGTGTGTGTGTGAGAGAGAGAGAGAGAGAGAGAGAGAGAGAGAGAGAGAGAGACTTTGTATAAGCCCAAGAATCATGGATGAAAATTTTAACTTAAACAAAATGTTTAAAGCAGCTAGAAATGTTTCAGAAATGTCTGGTCTTTTACTTCTTTCCACAAACATTCACTTCAGTATTTCTAAAACTTTATCGTATCTATTGTGCTTTGTGCAAATACTTCCAGGATTTTCTTCCAAGTCCATGAGCTTCCTGAGGGCAGCCTGGCTGTGCTCCACCCATTCGTGTGGCTGGTTCCATCAAAGCTCCTCTACTGTTCCCATCTCCCCAGGATAAACGCCCATCCCGGCGCCTCTGGCAAAGGAGTAGCAATGGATGCCATGTGCCTAAGGAGTCAACATTACACAGGAGTTTTCTTTGTGACTCTTTAATATAAATAATAACCCCCACATGCTGAGGGTGATGGAATTGAAACAGCTGTTATATCTGACCTACAGGGTCAGAGCTTGGGGTTAGAGCTCAGCTCGTAACGCGCCATCCTGGATGTTCTAGCATTTAGAACAGACGTGTTTGTTCCAAGTGTATCCAGCTCGGTATGTGGTGAATGGCTAATGTTTCATACCATCTACTGAATGCTTCCACGTGTTACCTCACTGGACCCTCTCAACAATGCCACAGCTCGGAGTCATCATTATTCCCGTTCTGCCCACGTGCCGCAGAGTGAGACCGCAGCCCCGATGCCTGCGCGCTGGGCGAACCCCTCCCCACGTGCGTGTGCCTTACCCACGTCCCCTTGGAAACCCCACAAGGTGCATTGTCACTGTGCACTGGGTGCTGATTCCAGGCAAGCACAGCCCTGGGCCAAATGAGGTCCCTGCTGCCTGGAACTCCATCAACCCCTTTGTAACAAGCCCTATGCAGGGGCCCTCTCCGCAGCCAAAGGGAATCTTCTCCCAGCAGAGGGCGCCCTGGCTTCAAGTGGTACCTGGTGCAGCACTCTCAGTGGTACCAAGGACTGAGCCTCCGAGGTTTTCAATGGTGGATTTGCTTTTTGAAAGCACCTGACCTACACACGGCCCTGAACATCAAGAGCCGGAGGAGGAGGAGGAGGAGGAGCAGGAGGAGGAGGAGGAGGAGGAGGAGGAGGAGAAGAAGAGGAGGAAGAAAGAGAGCTCTGGTAAAGGCATCAACTCCACTGAGTATCCACCAAGCTGTCAGCTGACAGGCCACAGAGAGCCACACACATGAGAGCTGGCCGCCACCCTGCTTTGGGCATATTTAGGACCAAGCCCTGTGCACCCTACGCTGAGCAGAGAGCTGGGACCTCAGGGTGGTGCAGCTCGTCGCAGCTGCACCTGCGCCTGGCCTGGGGCTTGGAGAGATGCTGCTAAGAAGAAAACCAAGAGTTCTTGGCTCTACCTTCATTTAGTGCCCTGTTATAGCCAGGAAGGTTCCCTTCTAACCCTGGGAGAAAGAGCTCGGAACTATGAGAAGTCTGATTCAGCCTCCTCTACCGCAGTGAGACGCACAGCCCATAGGTCCATCGGCCGCTGAGTCACCTGCAAAATGGAATGAACTGTGGAAAGTGTGAGGCTGGCGGCTTCATCGCTGTCACTGCCGCTGGTGACCAGGACTAGAGCAGGTGATGCTGGGTGTGGGCAAGTCCCCACTTCTCCCGGGGCCTGTACCCCGGGCCCTTCCTGCCACACGCCACTTCGTCGTCACTAAACTGCCTCAGAGGGCGCACTTGGGCATTTCCTTCCCTGAATTTACACATTTCAACAGGAGCATGAGTTGATTTTCTTTTCAGTCTAAAAAGCTTTTAAGTTTGAAATCCATGAACGCCTGAAGACAGAATTTCAGATGTACACAGGACATGAAGTTATGTCTTCGGTTCCATTTAATTAATTTCAGTGGACACTGTCTATAAATGATCCATGGTTTCAGGAGGTGATGAGACAGACAGATGAAGGCTTCTCCCCGCAGCTCCCCCCCACCCCCCGGGGAGTGTGTGATTTAGGGAGGACGAGAGAACACAGGCCTGTGAGGCAGAGGGAGATAAATGCACAAGAGGAGGAGGAACAAACACAGGGACCTTGGAGTCTGAGAAGTCATGTCCAGGCAGAAAGCACAGGAAGTGTGGACAGAGTTGACAGGAGCCTAGGCCTGAGGGAGTGAGATTTCCTAAATGGAGATGGAGGAGAAGGGAACAAGAGGCAGAGGCCCCAAGGGGCAGCCACCCCAGACCCACCGGCCACATGAATGACCACAAGGGTTCCCACCAGAGACTCCTTGTGAGCAACAGCAATCTGGCAGGAAAACGCAGCAAAGGCGAGAAGCCTCAGAAATCATAGATGAATGAAAAGTGCAGAAAGTAGGTCTTGTAATACCCTCTCCTCACCCAAACCCCGCCCCCTGCATTCATCAGAGGCAGGTGTGCTTCCATAGGATTGGTGTTCTCCAAGATGCCACAGGAAGCCTGGGTCTGGTTCAGATCTCCTACTTACTGCAGAAGGAGAGACGCTACGGGGCGCCATCACAGGACCACTTACCCGCAGGGAAATGTTGGCTGCGGATTTTCCGTGCACAAAGCATCTCCTCAACCCTGAGCAGAACGTGAATGCCTCACTTTGCACCTAGTCATGCCGAGTAGTACACAGTTTGCAAATTTCAGGGGATTGTGGCAATATTTGGGGTCATTGTGAGCCATCTTTAAAGGTGCTCTTAATCAGCCTCTGGCAGCGGCGGCCCCAGACGGGACATGGCTGCATTTGCTGAAGCAGTGGTGGTGTTTGTGGTGAGAGGTGTGGGTCAGGAGTCAGCCTGGACCCAGAAAACACACATCCATATTCGGTACCAAAGGCCAGCCAATGGCAAGCATGCGGCATTATAGAGGTGGCCGTACTTCCAGAATGGAAACTGGTCTCAAGTATTTTCACCACAATTGGCATCATAGTTTGTAAGACTTACCAGTGCTCATTCAAGTCGCCCAAAATACAACAGAGAGCTTTATATTAATTGGAAGATTAATAATGCATTTCTAAGCTAAACGATGTCCTTGAGACTTCAAGGGGAGTTTCAGAAATGCCTGGCTAACACGCTCTGTGCCAGACGGGCTGGGCCCTCATCAGGTATTCATTTGAATGGATTTTTCCTCCAGAGTAGCCATGGGCTCTCCGTAAATTACTGGATAAAGCAAATGTATGCATGTAAACTGGTTTGATTAGCACCTCTTGCCCTTCCTGATGCGGGAATAACTTTGTGTGATTCTCTAGCAGAAGCTATTTCAATAATTTCTGCTCAACAGGCACGAATCCCTGAAAGATTAGAGCTCTATTAAGAGCTAAACCATGACATAACCCAGAACATTATACAAATGGGAAGGGGCCTTTAGGGATTCCTTCTTCTCAGATGCCAAGAATCACTTTATCAAAAATAAAAAATAAAAACAATTCCAGTTCACTGTCCTGTCCCTTGAGAGCGCACGGAAGTCCCCAAGTACGAGCTTGTCCTACCCTCTGTGGGACCATTTTCAGCCTCACTCCTTCTCAAGAGATGTCGGTACTTTAGAGAAGTCACAAAATCACAAGAAGGAAGGATAAGAGGCAGGAGGACTCCGCCACCAGCACAGAGAGATGCTGATTAACAGAATCGTCAACTCAACTTCAAAACTGTATGTCATTTCTATCCATCTTCACTTTTTTAACACTTTAAAACATCTAGGATAAGGATCTAATAGCAGCAGCATTCATAACAGCCAACAGGTGGAAACAACCAAAATAGCCACCAGCTCGTGGATAAATGAACGCACTATCTCCACGGGGTGGAGTGTCATTCAGCACAAAAATGAGAGGGCATGAATAAAAGGGCATAAATGCCCAAAATGGGCGAACTTTGCAAACATTGTGCCAAGCAAAAGGAGTCAGTCAGAACAGACCACAAACTCCAGAATGGGCCAATTGACAGGCAGGGGCTGGAGTTGGGGGGTGAGGAGGGGGAGCCAATGGCTCAGGTCTCTTTTTCAGGGGACGAGAAAACTTTACAGATGATGGCAGTGAGAGCTGCCCCTACCCGTGAACAGGCTAACACCACTGAGTCATACCCTTTTGCAGACGACCTGGACGGTGCATGAATTGAATCTCAGTGAAGCCACTATGAAAATAAAGGTGAACCCTCACGTTCTTGCAGCCTTGTTGGGGTGACCACTACCAATCGATCTAGAGCAGGTGGCCTGTCGGGAAGGTCTGACAAACGTGTTTTTCTCATGCATTATACATCTAACTCCCAACAATTCTAATGGGCCCTGGAAGGAGGGCAGGTACTTCCATCACCCAGGGGTGTGAGCTCTGAGAACTAATGGCAGGACGGTTCATTGAAGCAGGTAATGCATTTGTCTGTGAGCACAAGGCCTCTTTGTGGGAGCACGGTGATTGTCTCGTCGCCTGTGTGCTAATTGGTGCTGGTTTGAGCAGGACTTCACCTGCTTTTAAGAGCCTGGAAATCGGGACTCAGCAAACCTCCTGGCCCAACACTAGCGAGGACCTTGAGGAGCTTAAGAAGCTCAGTGCCAGCCGCTTTCAACACAGTTGAACGTGGACGTCCGTCCAGATTGCGTTTGTAATTTGAACCGCACTGGCCCTGTGGATGTGAGTGCAGGCAGCAGGGTTCACACATGGGTGCCGTGTGCTTGTGTGTACACCCATGGGCACACGCGTCTTTGGGGTGGGTGGTCAGGCCGCCTCCGCCGCCACCACGCCTGTGTCCTCACTGTGAAGGAAGTTGAAAGGAAAAACTGTCCAACCGGCTCCGTGCGAGGGACAGAGCGTGGCCATCACGCCTGAGCAGATAAACACAGTCTGTGGGCTCTGACAGCCGTGAGGTTGTTTCCCATGATCCCATTCACCAGTGCCAAGTTTGTGTTGGTCTCAAGGACCCTCTGGGACGGTCACAATCCAAACGCTGGCATTGAACTGCTTCAGTGCTCTGATCTGACTCATCCCCTTAGCTCAGTGGTCGGCAAACCACGGCTCACAAGCCACATGCGGCTAGCAAGCTGCGTTTTGCCGCTCTGTTGACTAATGAGTTTGCCGACCACTGGACTAGACTAAATGTTACCGTGTAGTTGGAAGCTGTGAGGATTAGGCAATTGTGGCATATGTGTCCAAAGAGGTAAAGGGTAATATATGACAGTGGTGGGCAAACTCATTAGTCAACAGAGCGGCAAACCGCGGCTCACAAGCCCCATGTGGCTCACGAGCCGCGGTTTGCCGACCACGGCCTTAGCTTACCAGCTTTTCTAAGCCCTCTTATCCAGCCTGTCAAGGAGAGGCACCCCCTAAGTGGGAGAGCAACGTCACAGCACTCTGAAAACTGCCCATGGGGTCACTGCCCCTCGGGCGAGCACCTGTGTGCAGCTCAGCTTCGAGTGTTTGGACCTCAGACACTTTTCAGAACAGGACACTCTGCCCTGATACCCAAATGACCTCAGCGTCCGCCTGAGACAGCAGCACTTCCAGAGCCCAGCATCTCTAAAGCCACGCCCATCCATCCAGGTTGTGTAGATCGGTGACCAAACGGTCGTATCTCTGGTTGTGCAAACCCTGTTCTAAAAGTTGGTTTATTTCAAGATTTCACACATTTCAATGTAGTCTTCTGCACTCTATCAGCAAGCATAGAAATGAAGCCACTGCCAACAGCTGCCCTAAATTATCCCTCAAGCTCATCTTCCTGGGTTGCAGAATGTGCACATTTTCTGGGCCCCACATTCTCTCACAGACACTGCTGTGAGCACTGGAGAGTGCGGTTAAAAATGGTTCTCTTTCATTTCTGAGTCTTTAATTTCATGTTTGATCTCTGCATCAAAATAGATTGTAATTGCTTTTTGACAGTAATAAGCCTAAGATTGTAACTCAAAAATATGAGATATTATGTTCTTTTGTAATTGTATTCAAAGAAAATATGGTTCAATATGGAACTTAAAAAACATCCCCAGCTTGTTCAGCATCTATATGCCACTGACACCATTAAAGTGACAGCTGAAGTCACTTTTCTTGTCTGCAGCCTCCCGCTCTCCTGACTGGCCAGGTCAATAAATATAATCTCCTCTAAACTGCCGAAGAGCATCACCTCCTCAGGTACTCAGAGTTTGCCTAGGACTTTTTTATTAACAAGGAAACAGGTGGTTGTTGTTGTTACTAAAATGGACAATTTTGAATTGTAATAACTGTATCCCCTGGATGTGTCCATCTGTCTCGGAAGCGGATCCCCATGGCTCTGTCCCCGCCCCCTCGGTCTGGGTGCAGCTCAGATGGGCACCTGAGAGCAGAAGCACACCAGAGTGCTCAGGCTAATTACATAGCAAGGGAATAACTCCTAAAACTTTACAGATGTTAATATAGACATTCACCTCAGTTTCTCTGAAAGTTGAGCAGGAAAAGATAATTCTCCCCTTACAGGGACCAAATGCCCACTTTTATATGGAGGTTTAACAGTGTAGGGGATTGCAAATTGGATGCCACATCCGGGCTGCAAATGTCTCTCCTTGGCATTGAAATATCACCACTGTTAAAGCTGCAGTAAAGTGTCACAAAAGCCCTGAGTATTTCCAGCAAAATTGGGAGGCTCCTCGGGGCACTGTGAGCTGAGGGGTGGGCACCCGCTTCCATCCTTCATTTTTATTATCGGCTCAGCACTCTTTCAAAACACTCCGTCCTTTGAGTCCCTCCGCGTGGAGTTTGGTTCTGCGGGGCTGGTACTGATGGTGAGGAACACCAGGGTTCCCACCTGTCCAACCTGTGCACCTGGACAGGTGCATTCCATTGCTTCCCAATGCTGGGTAGCACCTGACTTCAGTATTAGAAATACTTTTCCAACTTTCTCACCTTTATATTAGCAAACCGGTCAGGAAGCCAGCATCTCCTGAGTGCTCAGGGTTAGGGGTAAGGACATGCGGCCAGTCTCCAGCCTCAGGAACTGCATATTCTCACGAGGAAGAGGGACGTCGGTGATATCCAGCAACATGGCAAGTGTCACACATACTTGGTAGGAGAGTAGGATGAGGGTCAGAGAGCAAATGTGCGCACACAACGTGGGCACCCCCAGAACAGCCCACCTATCTCCTGACTGAAGGTGTGACCCCATGAGGTGTGCCTCCTGCTAGCGATCGGGAGAAGGGCTATTCCAATCCTGGCCTCCATGTGCTCTGTCCCTATTGAAAGACAGCCACCAAGATCCACCAGGTGCCCTCGAGGAGCCTGAGAAGCCTCTTCAGGTCTGTCCTTACTGTGGGTTCTGTGTCCAGTCAGCTTCGAGACCCACTCACTCATTGTGCAGTCCCCCACCTGCCACTGTCCTCCCCGTGGATCCACTGACTGCGTGGAATGCAGCTTCTTTCCCACCATCTCCCCCCCCCGCCCCGCCCCGAGTTACTTTCCACTCATATAGAATATTCTTAAACGAAATTGTTCATTTCATGCCCCCACTCAAAACCTATCATCTGCTCCCATTGTCTTCAAGATAAAATCCAATGACAGCAGGCGGTGCTGTCCCTCTCTGGGTGCTAACTCACCTAGGCAGGTTGAGTCTCTTGTCACCACAGAGAGCAACAGATGCCCTCAGGGCCTTCGGTGGGACCAGCCAGCCCAATGCTCGCTTCTTCAACCTATCTCAGCAATACCTGGGCATCGTCTTTCAATATAGAACAAACCTGGGGAAATTAAAATTTAGCAGATTCACATTGATGTCTATTTGTTTTTCAAAGAAGTGTGCCCTGGCCAGGTGGCTCAGCTGGTTGGCACATCAAAGGGTTGCAGGTTCAATCCCTAGTAAGAAGCATGGGGGGGAGGGGGGTAGAGTGGTAGCTGCTCAATGGTTCTCTCTCTCTCTCTCTCTCTCTCTCTCTCTCTCTCTCTCTCTCTCTCTCCCTTCCTCTCTCTCTCTCCCTTCCTCTCCTCTCTAAATCAATAAAAACATATCCTTGGGTGAGGATTAAAAAGAAATGTGATTTTTTTTAAAAAAGCATAAAAGGCTTAGTCAGTAAAGCTAGGAAAGTTCTATGTTGTAACATCAATGATTCTCTAAAGCAAAACCTTAACCAAGCAAAAAGCTCTGGATGCCATCACTGGGACCGACACCAAAGTTAGCACCAAATATCAGAACCCTTTCCTTGCGGGAGGCTGTGAGGCCATTTAATTGTTTTCCTGAGGAAAAGAAAGAAGCCCTGCCAACCGCACGAGTTTTCAGATAAGGCTAAATCAGGCACTAACATGGGCTGTGGAAGGGCCTGTCACACCCTGGGGCAGGGACCCAGTTTCCTCCCTCCCTTCCCATCACTAATGGCCCTGCTCCCTGCTATCATTGGCGATGCTAAGCTCACCCCTGGCGTTCCCAGGACACCCCAAGCTAGGTTCCAAGTGTTGCAAATTGATCTAAATGGCACACATAGGACCTGGGGGAGGGCCCTATTGAAAGGAGAGATTTCTTTTCCGTCTATTTTTTTAGTACCTGGTGTGTCCTTTCAGGGTACTTCCGTCTAGGATGACAGTGAAATATTGGGTGAGTATATCTGCAGTGGAGTTACAATTAGACATTCAAGTAATATGAAATTTAAAAAATACAAATTCTAATCCGTTTTTTTTAATTTACCACTTCCCTTAATTCCTGCCACACTATTGAATCTTTCCCACAGACTATTGGGCTTTAATGATGCTCACCTGGGTTTAAAAGACACTTGTCATACTGAAAAGTAGAAGAAATGCATTTGGTAATGTGCTCAAATGTTCCACAGTCTTATCGTCACCCAGCTGCACATTATGAAAGTGAAATTGTATTGATGGTTTCTGATACAATGTAACTCCCAAGAGGAAGATAGACCTAGAACGTATATGATCAATCTGGCTGTGAAAGGTTTTTATAATCATTGTTAAGCTGCTTTCTAGGAATTTGAATCTCTTAAGTTCAGTGGGAATTAGTCTTCATGAAACGCAATGTAACCACCATGGTCAGAAGAGGCGTTTTCACCGTGATGCATCAGATCGGCTCTTTGGTGAGCCCAGGCCCCAGAGGTGCCGAAAAAGAAATGTCTGGCTGCAGGCAACAAGGTGAGGGGACAGCATGAATTGTATTTACTGTTGGTTTGGACCCCTCCACTCACATGACCTACCAACATCACCCCCACAGCCGGGGCTGACCCTCTTCCTCCTATCTCCACGTCCATGTTTTCAGCTGTCAGTGGGGACTCTGCCAAAGTCAAAAATGGCTGAACTCACTGTGGTCACCCAACCCGAGTCTCCATCTTCCACCATCTTCTCATCAAGGCATCATCCTCCCATCGCCCTCCCAAGCCCAGCAACTCCTTGCTCTGCCAGAGTCTTCTTCAGCAGTGTTGTTCCTCCCCTGTGGGACATGAAGCAGGCCTGGACCCAAACCATTTCACCCTGAACCACTGGGCAAGTTAGCTTTGCTAAAGGGACACTATTTCACTCGCTCATATAGGATTTTCCGTGTCTCCTCAGTGTCTCAGGCTGGAGAATTTCTTTCTAAGCAGGACCACAGAGCCAGACACAGTGCACCCTCTGCAGTAGAAGACAACATGTTTATGTTAGATTTTAAACCAGTAAGAACAATAGGAACAGATAGCACTATTGAATTGGGGGCCACGGTAAAAATTTGCATGTACTAAAATTTTAAAAGGGGCTTTGGTTTTAAAAAGAAGTTTTAAAAGAAAACAAACAAAATAGTATTTTGAGATATGACCCTACTTATTTGAAAGTGTCTTGTGGGCCCTGGAAAAACCCTCTGAACAGAAATGCTAGAGGCCGTTATCTCTGGATTGCAGCACTGTTTTCTTTTTTAGTCGCTTTGTTTGTTCTCTACGTTTATCTGTGTATTTTTAAACTTTCACACACAGAAATGTCTCCCACTTTCAAGCTCACATTCAAGGCCCTGGACAAAGTCCTGCCTTTCCAGACGTTTCTCCCACATGGATCTAACACCCCGGACGCCTTTCCCTGTAACCAACTGAACTTCTTCCGGCTCTCACTCTCCCGTCAGCCCCTCCCACTACCTGCAGGACCTCCACACGCCCACAGAACTCTGCCTGTCACAGAGACCACGGCTGCAGGGTCCCGCAGAGGACAGGGAGGGGCTAGGGGACCTAGGGGACCCTGTGTGTGAAGGTGCTTGGAGTCTGAGAGATAAAGATGAGAAGTACGTGAAAAAGAAAATGTTTGCTAAATCAGAGCCATTTCAGAAACATGTTCACCACTGGTATTTGAACCTGCATTTCAACATCTGTCTGTAGCATATGCTGCAAACGGAACCAAATTCTACCTTAGAAATGAAAGTTTCCAGAGCCTTACAAAGAAATTTATGTCAAATTAATTTCTGGGACTCAATGAAGCTTAAAATGAATTCATAATGAGGAACATTTAAGAGGTGTAGAAGGGGTTTGGAGGGGCTGATCGGAGAGGTCCCCTTCCTGCCGTTAACTCTAATTTCGTGGTTATGACACGTTTTATCCTAGCACAACACGGAATCTAAGAAATGATGAGCTTTTACAATTACTGTATAAACAGAACATGTGACCAAATGGAAGTTGAATATTGCTACATTATTATTATCATTATTATTATTATTACTGAGTATCAACAATGTGCACATTTATATGAGACATAACACAGCTCCTGAGTGGGAGGTTTATATTTTAATTTAGACATACTTATCATTCTAACATCACACATACAACCTGAGGAAATGACTGTCTCCGAAGTGCACGATTTCCTAAAAATGTGTGTTTGTGGTTCCTAGTGACATCATCTGCTTCCAAATAAGTGCTCAAAAGAGTAATATTTAAGGGGCTGTGCCTTTGTATAAAATAAGGCACTTTCCCATTCTTCATACGCAAATGTTAAAGGATTAAAAGCATACCTCACATCTAGTTTCTTCAGCAAATAAAATGCAGAGTGCTATAAAGGTCCCAAAAGCGTGCGCAATTTCCTAACCCACTCACCTGGACTTCATAATTATTATGTTTGGGCTAAGAAGCTAAAAATAGCATACAGTAATTCATTCAACTCCAATCAGATTCCTAATGGCATATACCAGACGTATGTCCCTGCGTACTCACACGACCAGAAACACACGACACCAACTCACTTCATTGACTGTGCAACTGGGTACACACACCACACCCAATGCTTCTGAGAACAGTGTGCACACCACCTCAGCACACGCCTGCCTTTGGCCAACTGTCACTGGCATGAGTGACTGCATTTTGGAAAATGACAGACCCTTTTATATATCTGAAAATTAAAACATTATTTCTAGGAACCAGAACATGACACATGGGAGGGAGGTTGGGGGGACGACAGTGAGACATAACATCCATGAAATCAGCAAATCAAGGCATAAAATATTTACAGACCTACCAGTTGCCATGAAAGAACTATCTGGACAGGTCCTCCTGACCCACTTGGGCTTCCCCAGGTCCCCTATCCTGCCCCAAGCCCCCTCATCCTGCTCCAGGGCCCCCCTGTCCTGCCCCAGGGCCTCCTTGTTCTGCCCAAGGACCCCCTATCCTGCCCCAGGGCCTCCCTGTCCTACCCCAGGACCCCCCTGTCCTGCCCCAGAGCCCCCCTGTCCTGCCCCAGAGCCCCCCTGTCCTGCCCCAGGGCTTCCTTATTCTGCCCAAGGACCCCCTGTCCTGCCCCAGGGCCCCCCTGTCCTGCCCCAGTCCCCCCTGTCCTGCCCCAGGGCCTCCCTGTCCTACCCCAGAACCCCCCTGTCCTGCCCCAGTCCCCCATGTCCTGCTCCAGAGCCCCCCTGTCCTGCCCCAGTCCCCCTGTCCTGCCCCAGGGCCCCCTGACTTGGAACCAGGACTTGGAGCTGGTGGCAGAAGCAGCTTCATTTTTAGCAATTTTTCACTGCAACAAGATAGATATTTGCCCAAAACATTCTTAAAACGGGAGCCAGTAAAAATATGCTTCCAAAACAGCTCTGCCTCCGTAATAGATAACAAACACTAGCCCGAAAACCAGTGTCTAACACTGCACATCTCCAGTGTTTAGGGTTTACTGGCCAGTGTCGGAAGCTGCTGAAGCTGCTCACCATCTAGAGCAGGTCACTGCTGCTGCCCCCACCACTCGCTGGGGGCAGAAGGAAGGCCATGAGAGCCGGTGTCTCTGCAGGACTCAGGGATTAGACCTGCGTCTCCTCCTGCATCAGGGGAACAGGGTGTGCAGAGGGGCCAGCACCCTGCCCATCACAGTCAGGACCCTGGACCTGCCCACAGCACGCTGTCCCTGAGGCTCCCAGCCCAGAGTGGGGTGGGGTATAGAGAGTTCTAGAACCAGGCCAGATAGCTTTCTCACCACCCCTGGCCCTCACCTGTCACAGGTGTCCCCCCAGTAGAACTTCTGGTGTCTCCTTCCCAGGTGGCCCAATGGCACAGATAGGCAGATGTCTCTTCTCACTCACCAGCCTCCCGCTGGGATTCCGACGCCCCTTGATGACGAGGGGCTGCGAGCACGGTGTCCTGTCCAGCGGCCCGTCCCTACGCTTCTGCAGGTAACTTGTCGACGGTCTGTGAAGCTATGGCAGCCGCAGCACCAGCAGCTGGGTCTCATTATATGACCACGAACTAAAAGCACATACAGGCTTCGTTATATGACCACGAACTAAAAGCACATACAGGCTTCATTATATGACCACGAACTAAAAGCACACACAGGCTTCGTTATATGACCACGAACTAAAAGCACATACAGGCTTCTGTATGAGGGGCTTCTAGCATTTTGATAACCGTATTTCAGTGCAACGTGTTCCCCTTGTACGCCTTAGTATTTTACTTTGTGCATAAAGCCTCACCAGACACCCTAGGGCTTCCACAGCAAGGGAAGGGTGAGGACCCCACCTCAAAGCCACCACATCCATGTCCCACTCCCACAGAATGCCTGGCACATGGCCAAAAAGTGAACATGGACACAGGCTGCACAAGACGGGCAGGAAGGCGGGAAAGCTGTGTCCTTCGTTCCTCTTGAGCTGGGCTCCTGCTCAGGCAGAGGGTGGCCCAGGCTCATTCCCAGCTCCCAGCTCTCAGGTCTCCGTTTGGCACTTGCCCATCTCCACCAGCTGCTGCTTACCTCGTCCAGAACCCATCAGAGCCTCCCAACCTGTCCAGCCGCTGGGGTCACAGGTTGTCTCTGTGCCTACGGTCTCCTCCACACCGTCTGTGCCCAGGTCCCCAGGTGCCGCAGGGAAGTCTGTGCGCTTCGGGCAGTATCTCTAGTGATGCCTGCCTCTGTTGGAACTGGGGCTGTTCCTGGAGGGTGCACCCCGCACAGCAGTGAGCAGGTCACTGGCCTTGCAGGCAAAAGTCAGCCCTTCCCTGGTTCATGGAACTGGTGTGCAGATGTTGCTGAGCTAGCCACCTTGTGCAGGAGTGAGGTTCAAGCCCCCCGCCCCCCACACACACACACCCCCCACACCTGGTGGACAGGTCCCGCGCTACCACAGGTGTGTAGCCTGTGGAAGGTTACATGAAGCTACTTCCAAATTCCAAAGAAATCCTGGTGCATTTATCAGATTAGAGTCAATGTCAAGTGATAAACGGTCATACGAAGTAAATGTTCATCTAATCCCTGATAAGTGACTGACGTTTTCTCTAGTAAAGTTGGAGAGGAGAGGAAAACCGAGCTAAAGCCCAACTATTGATGACTCTTTATCATCCACAACAGATAAATTTCTCCCGAATTCCATTCAAACCAACCACCTCAACAAGCCCCGTTGACCCCAAAGGACCTGCAATTATTCACGTCAAATTCTTACTTCCTCCCTCAAATGGTGGAGAAATTAAAAGACAATGAAGAGGCGCCATATATTCTCCCCCACACCTACAAACCCTCCTCCAAATTAGATTCCCCGTCAACGGAAAGAATTGTAAACTCATTCACTGGGTCAGTTATCTATGAGGTGATTTCAAAAATGAGATTTACTTAGTCCTGTTGATTGTAACCTCAATCCAGAGAAGATAACTTCTAGTCTGCACTTTCTAAAACCATGTATATGAGTCACATGGGGCCTAAACTGTGATGTCACACAGCCTAAACTGTGATGTCACACAGCCTAAACTGTGATGCTGTTTTGAGGACCAATTGTGATGCCCACTGTAAAAGTCTGTTTTCCACACCATGTTATGCTCTGATTCTGACTACAGCAGTCAGAGGTCCACAGAAGCCAGACCACTTTTAGGCAAAGGAATTCTCAAGTTAATTTAGTTTAATTATGAGAATTGAAAACTGCTACAGATTCTGCCCCGTTAATGACGGATCCTGGTTAATTAATGATTCTGGTTAAACTGTAACTCTTTCACCAATCACTCTGTTTATTACAAACTTCTCAAAAACCTGGCTAAGTGGGGTGAGCATAGAACACATGGACGCACCTAAATTCAAAAAAGGTGCTCGTGCACACACGTGCACACACACACACACACACACACACACACACAACTGAGGGGCAGTGAGGGTGGGTGGAGTTGTTAAGATTTTTTTGTTCAAAATCATATTAAATGCAACCACCCACCTACACATTTACAGCCCTCAGCCATTCCCCCCACATCTGACACTGTGGCTGTGGACCTGGGTCCCGACTCTCCTTGTCCTGACTCCCTCCCAGCTCCCATGCCCTTCGTTAACACTCCTCATTCATCCTAAGGTGGGAACCACCTCATTTAAGCATCTGCCAACTGTCTTTCTGCATCTCCTCTAACTCCACTCAGCACCACCCACTGATTGACAGTCTTCAGGTCTCCGTCTGAAGCTTATGCAAACACCCACCTTGATGCCCTTCCCCAGGGGAATCTGAACACATCCCCACAACGCAGGGACATCGAGCTAAAACCCTGGAGCCATTCCTGGGAATACCCTGACCCTGGCCCCCTCCCAACATCACTTGGTGATGGTGTCATGTAAGTTCTAACTCCTAATTCCCCTTCATTTGGTCCTCCTCTCCATCCCTCCAGGCCTCTGTGGTCTCTCAATTACATTGTCAAGTGACCTCCTAACTAAATTCCGCACACTATTCTTGTCTGGATCTAATCTATTCACAACCCCCCCTCCCCCCCCCCCCAAAAAAAAATCAAACATCAGTAGGGCCCATAGCTCTCTCTTAGGTCTCTCAGGCCCTCAGAGTAAACCCAGGGTAGAACTCAGTGCAGGCCTGGGTCCCCAACTCTCTGCCCTCCTCCAGGGCACTCCCTGCCTGGAAACCAGCATCCCACCAAGGCCTGTTGCTGCTCTGAGGTCACTGCTCCTGGATCACTTGGGCTTGGGATTTTCTCTCACTTCCATCCTCCACATGGTATCTCAGGCCTTTGCTGGTCTCCCCACCTCCACTGGGGCCATGCACCCACCAGGAACCTTATGAGCCTGCTCCCTCCTACTGAGTCGAGAAGTCCACCCACGGGTCTGGAATCCCATGTCCTCACTGTCACCACACTTAGCACATGGAGTTATTGCACATGTGTACTTGCCTCCTTCACTGCATTCTGACCAGACGGTGACCTCTGAACCATGTGGGCCTTGTGCTTCTAATTACCACTTCATGCCTGAAACATAGTAGTTGTTCTATGAAGGTTTTATGAGAGAATGAATGAATGAATGAACGAACAATGGATGGATGGATGGATGGATGGATGGATGGGTGGATGGATAGACATAGGGACAGCTCAGCAAGGTCCACCAGGAGGGACAATGTCCTAACTACCACTCCTTAACATCAGCAGACTCGGGAAGGAGGGAGGTAAAGAAAATCCTGGACCCACTTGCATCTAAAATGACTCACTTTCAAGAGCTGACTGAGATCACACTTTCTCAATGGGGCAGAATCTGTGCTCAAAATAGATACTTGGTAGAACTGTACTAGTAAGAAGAGGAAGTTGACTTGTCCAGAGTATGATTTTTGTAGGTTGGGTAATTCTGCCAATGGTGCACAAGCAGGCAGGTGACCACCTTCACTCTCGCTGTCTGCAGTGAGCAGCAGGTCGAGACAGAGTCGGACAGATTTTGTCCTGAATCTCCCTGAGGTGGACAGGGAGAACGTGGTTGAGAGGCCTGAGGCAGGGCACCAAGGGGAAGGCGGTCTGCCGTGGCCCAGCTCCCACAACTGTCCCAGGCCTGAGCCTGACCATGTCCCCTGGTCCTTGACTCATGTTCATTCAGAAGTGGGAGAAGGAACAAGTCGTGAGCCTCCAATCGGTGGCTCTGCTGTGAAGAGGCCCCTGGTCACCTAGAAGGAAGCTCCAGGATGTACCTTCAGGAGAGTTTATGCCAAACCTACCACCTTCCTGGGCCCAAAGCCTCCTATCTACTCAATGCAGCCTGGGCCAGGCCCGGGAGAATCAGGGGAACCAACATTGACATCAATGCAGTGGATGTAACCCTGCCGTGGACAGCCGGACAGTAGCACCAGAGGGGCAGGATTCCAGGGCTGGAAGGCCCCAGCCACCAGGACTGCACAGCATCCTACACGTTGTCACCAGGACCAAAGGCAGGAACATGCAGGGCTGAGGCCTCAGTGCCTGTCATGGCTGGAACTTACCTGTTCCCCCAAAGGTCTACTCTATCACTCCCCACAGTGCATGAAAAATAATGAGCATATTGTTATGAATAATTAACAGCATTCAGCAAAACAAGACTCCTGTCGTCTGTTGCATCATTGGAGAAGAAAATGAAATGACCTGGTGTTTTGTTTTAGGTGTTAATCATGTAACTTGAGCTGATAACTCAAAGATTGTGAAATAAGATGCCATTTTAAGGCACTCTAGCACAACTTTCTTATAGACATAAGCTACAGACCTCACCTGGCTCATTTGGCTCATTGTTATTATTAACTAGTGATCCGGTACATGAAATTCATGCACATTAAAAGGGAATTAATTAGAGAAATATTTTTTAATATATTTTATTGATTTTTTTACAGAGAGGAAGGGGGAGGGATAGAGAGTTAGAAACATCGATGAGAGAGAAACATCGATCAGCTGCCTCCTGCACACCTCCTACTGGGGATGTGCCAGCAACCAAGGTACATGCCCTTGACCGGAATTGAACCTGGGACCTTTCAGTTCACAGGCCAACGCTCTATCCACTGAGCCAAACCAGTTAGGAAAGAGGAAATATTTTAATATTGTTATTTGCCCTTTCTCTATAATAGAAGTGTCAGAGATAAAAGAAAATTAGTAAAATGTATATGAAAATCTTCCTCCTGTCAGAGTCTGGGGCATGCTAAGGAAACCAGAGTCAAGTCCCCGTCCACTCACATACACCTTGAAATTGTGCGAGACCCAGACCCGGCTTGCCCCACGCCCATTGGGCTAGATCCAGACCCGGCTGGCCCCACCCCCATCAAACCCCGCTGGGTGGGGGGCATGGCCTCAGGTCACCTGGCCTGGTGCCAGGGTGGGGGCATGGCCTGAGGTCCCTCGCAAAGCTCTATGGGCAAGGCGCAGGCCTGAGGTCCCCCATCAAGCCCTGACGGGCAGGGGGTATGGCCTGAGGTCCCCTGTCAAGCCCCAGCAGGCAGGGGGTGTAGCCTCAGGTCCCCTGCCCCAGCCCAGTGCCACGCAGCCTCAGGTCCCTGCTGATTGCTTGTTAAGACTAGTTATGGGAACTCAGCCTCCACTGTGGGCACAACCATCTTGTGTTACGGGATCCCTGCCTCTGCTGTGGGTGCAGCCATCTTGTTACGGTGTGATGGTCAATTTGCATATTCCCTCTTTATTAGATAGGATTCCACTTCCGTTCTTGAAAAAAAGTTCATGGATTTTGCTGAAGTAACTATTCACATAATCCCTTTTCCAAAACACAGACTCTCACTGCAGAGACTGCTGGGAAAGGGCCCCAATTCCCGATGTGCCACATGCAGGGACTGGGAGAAGGAGCCCTTTCACCCCCCCACAGGGACTTGGGCCCTTGGAAAGTGTGATTTACAGGCATCTTGTCAATGGTGGCTACCAGGGAGTCAGTCTCCTAAAAACAATGGTGGTTTGAAGAATATTTTCACATTAGTTATATAGAGATGGATCAGATGGAGACAGAGAGGAAGACAGAGATGGAGATGGAGACAGATTTAGAGGGGGGAAGAGGAAGGTAGAGAGAGGAGGATATAGACATGCATATGGGCTTGTTGAGCTGCATTTTTGCTAAATGTCTACATGCAAAATCTTTTTCTTCATTCACAAGTGAATACCAAAGAAACAGCCCCTGCTCACCAAAAGTCTCAGAGAATGATCTAATGCAATTCAAAGGAACAAGCAAAGAATCGTTAAGAGTCGCACCTGCCGCAGTGAGTTATTGGCTCCTAACCGTCTCTGCCCAGCGCGTCTCCGATCCCCCTTATTTACCCTTAAGGCACTCGGCAGCTGCTGAATGGTGTCTGTGGCAGTTTGGTGGAAACAATAATAATACATTATAAATCAATGAAAATGAAGTTTTTGCTGTGATAATCTGATATAGATTTGCTAACATTTGTATGAAATTCAATTCTGTTTGATTGCATCAGCATATGTTTCATTTCTTCCAGCACTATTGATTTTGAAGGTTCTTATCCATATGTCTAAATTATTTCTATTACATCTTTGTATTACTGTTTAGAAATAACTTGGGTAAACTGAAACCATTTACTCCATTTTCAGTTTTGTTTTGTGTGTTTTTTTACCCTCTTGCTCATCCTAGGTACCAGTAAATGTTCAGGTCTATATTTTCAATGAAAAGAAATACCTTTTCCTTTCTTTCCTTCTTTCTTTTTTTTACAAAAGTCTTCCTTCCTTTGCCCATAGTCAATGCTCAGCTATAATTGTGAAGTGCTTATTTCTATTTCAGCATTTATTGTCATCATTGTTAATATTTTCATTGTTATTTTCTTAGAGCATCTGTCTGTCACGAGGGGTCAGATTTTCAAAGAGCATGTTAATGGTCCTGGAATCCATAGCTATGTATTAATCTTCTTGGGGGGAAAAATGTGTGATTGTACATCTTACTCAGGGCCAATTAATAAGTGAAAACACTGAATTTCCATCACTAGAGTCAAAAAGAAAAGGAAACGAAGGGGGGAAAGTTGTATCTGTACAGCTCTTTGACATTTTCAAAACTTCTTTGCAAAACTTCAGCTCCTCTGACAACACCTTTCCAACAGGTGGAGCAGCATGCTGTGCTCATCAGGTAGAAAAGAGGAGGGCAGTGGCGGCTGGAATCGGCTCACAGACCCCACTTTCTCCATTCAGTCTCCATTGACTCACCCAACAGGCTGGGAGTTTGCAGGACAAAGAAGAGATAATATGTTCATGTAATGAGGCTTTTCTGCTTTTAAAAAGTTGATTTCTAAATAATTGCACCAGGAAGGTAGCCCACCATGTGGCCTTAAAACATTTCTGAGTCTCCAGTTTTCTGAAAGTTACATAATGATTTGCCCAAAGAGTGGCACTTTTCGCTCAAACTTAACCTATCTTTTACAAGGCCACCCATATATTATAATAAGGCAATTTGTTTAAACTGTAACAATAGCCTTTTAAAGTCATGAGAACAAATCACAATATAATAAATAATACATCCACATCCCCCAGAAGTCCAGGGGCAGGAGGACCTCCTCCACCTCTGGAGATGATCCCATCAGTTCCCTTTGAGTGTGAGACAAAGTCAGTGCATGCGCCCCAGCTCACCTCCAAGCCCCTGTCTTCTCTGAGACACAGCTCGCTAGTAAATGAGGTCAGACACACGGTCATTTTCCAAAGTCCCTTTGCTTTTCTATTGTGACATCACTTTCAGCCATGGCCTCTAGTTTTTAAATTAAAAATAAAAGCACAATCCTAACAGTCAGCTTGTGTTCTCTGCCTCTGAGGGGAGAAACCCATCTCAGGGCCCTGCCTGGATGAGAAAAGCTGGACAAATGGACAGAGGGCTGCATGATGGAGCCGGAGTGGGAGGAACCAAGAGGCCAAGGGTCCAATTACCAAACGTAATTCAGCAGAAACAATGCAAGACAGATGGTCGTCTCTGCTGCCATCACACATCTCCACGGACAGAGTCCACCAGCACCCTCCAAGTGTGTTTTGGGGTTAAATGAACCATTTTCACCTGGGCTGCTTGGATCCATGAAACCAAGCTGGAAGTGTTCAGAAAGTAAATATCTGAAGCCACAACTTGCTGAGAAAGTTGCCCCCTCTTCCCATCGTATTAAGGATTTTCAATAGAACTGGGGACGGGGCCACTGGCCTTTATTTCATTGGATAATACGGCATCAATCTCTTTGCAAAATAAATTGATAGCATTGGCAAACAACATTTTTAAAGTCTTACATTTACTTTATTTAAAGGAAACTTTAATCAAATGAGACCTGTGTACATACGTACACATACACTTCTGTGAGAACTCACCGGAATTACTTGGGCACTAACAGATCCCTTTCATTGATTTTAACTGGGGAAACAGAGCTTTAAAATTAAAGAAATGTTTTGTTTTGTTTTATAAAAGCATCACTTCTTAGCTTTTGGGCTAACATCAAGTGTAAAAACACCCAAAAGCATGAAGTTTCATCATCAGGTTTAAAGGTTCAGATATTTTTTTAGAACAATGCCTGTGACATCTATCTATATTTAGTAGTCAACTGTGACCCTGATTTTTTGACATTAGTCCTAACTTAAGGTTTAATTTATGCCACTTCTGATTCAACTTCGTAGCTTACCAGAACCGTTTTTTAGGGGATTTTAAATTAGAATTTCACAAATCATGCTTACACTCCATTCATTGATTCATTGATGCAACAAATACTTCCCAGTCGCCTGCCTGGGGCAGTCACCCTGCAACACCTACTGTGACATTGTGCACATGTGATACCGCCACCGGTCCTGTCTCCACGCGTATGGACACCGAGGCACAAAAAAGTGAGGCATGCAGACAGCCAAAGGCCTGAACATGTAGAGCTGGGAAATGAGCAAGTTCTACATGCCAGGCTCCCCAAAGACTGTGTGTATGTGCCCATGCATGGGCATGTGCATGTATGTGCACATGTGTGCATGTGTGTGCGTGTAGTGTACAAATACTACTCCCTGGTGTAATATACATTTCATGTCCTGAAATTAAACCTAGCACTTGGGTGACACATGCATTGAATGGGCGTGTGGGCAGCACCTCATCCAGGGTGTGTGGTGCCAGGCTACAGTCTCCTCCTGGGATGGCTCCAGGCAGGCCCACCTCCCGAGGGGATGCAGTCATGGAAAGTGCCAGGCTGCAACCTACACACCGCAGGTAGTGTCCTGTGAGAGCTGGGCTTGGTTAGGCCTTGGGTTCTTGCGAGATGGCCTATGCTTTGTGGTCTGGCATCATTTCGGGGGGGCGGGAGGCATTCTTTTGGTCATTTCAGAAAAATAATAAGACAAAGGCCTTGACTGCCTGCTCTTTGCTGGGACTGTTGCGCAGTGTGTGAACTTTAAGGAATGTGCTGATGGGTCACCTACACTGAAGACACTTTTTCCTCAACCTTGGCATTTTTTCCGTTTCTCACATGCACTTCCTCACTTTCTTTGCTGCCTCTCTCTCCTTTTTCAATCTTTCTCATCTGGCCCTTCCATTGTTATTCACCCCGTTTATTGCTTCAAGCAACCCTGACACACCAGACGTCATCTGAAACCACAAACGACAGGAAGCAATAAGCCCAGAGAAGCAGCAATCTGAGGAAAGTTCTTCATTCACTCTTGCTCCTAACTCTCTGTCTTCTTATCCTACATAGAAAATAAAAAAATCAATACCGCCGCACAAGGCTTGATAAAAGTGCCTGCCGAGTACAGCAGGCACGCTGGATATAGTAAATTAAAGTGATCAAAATTTTCCAGCCAACTCTGCCTGGGCCCTACGTAAACTAACAGCCCTGTCTGCCGGGTGTCTGTCAACTGAAGCTTTATTTTATCGGGGCCTCTGATTATCTGGGGAATGAACACATACCTGCCTGCTCTGGAACTCTCTATGCCTGGGTGTGAATGTGTGTGCCTGGGAGGTCACATAGGGCTGAGACGGGCCAGGTGCAGGTATTCACAAGTGAGCAGACTTCACACCCGGATGCAGGCTGTGGGGTACATGGGGAACATTCGGATAGGGCACATAACTGTGGGAGAGCAGAGCGGCACTCGGTGTGGTAGGTGGGCCGTGGAAATGGGGCGTGGAATGGAAGGTATGGGCTCACCAGTACCCCAGCTATGCCCCCATCAGCCGTGCAGCCTTAGATAAAGGGCATGATCTAAGGGAGCTTACCTGTCTTGTCTGCAAAATAACAAGAGCAACAGAAATAGTAATATCAAAGGATAGTATTGCAGACCTTACGCTATTTTTGCAAGAATTTTAAAAACAATGTATATAAAATGCCTAGAACACCACAGGTGCTCACAAATGTTGGGTTTCTTCCCTTCTCTGCCAAGGCAAACACACCCACATGCACACAAGCACATGCATATATGTACATAGCACATGTAGACATGCATATACACATGCACATGCATACACCCACATACACACATACATACACCCCAACAAACCATGTGTTCTTCTCACTAAAAGACAATTTTCCATCTAGGTAGACAGATTAACATTCAGTGTACATATTCCCAATAGACCAAATTATGAAAAAGTATCAATTGCATAGCAGCTTTTTACGTACAATTCACCAACACAGAAATAAGCATTCCATTGAGCTTGGAGTATAATCCCTATTAACCTGACTGAGCCTGCCAGGTGCCCCAGTGAGAGACGGAATGTCTGTGTTATCCACGAAGACAGCTGAGACATCGCTGGCATTGCCACCATTAGCCCAACTCTCCCATCAAAACTCGTGACCCTTGTTAAGCAACTGACACCCGTCCAACGTTGCAAATGAACTAATAGTTTCCATCGACCATCAGAGAAATGAAGGAGGAATCAGAGAGCAAATGAGCACGCCCCAGCCAGCCGCAGAAATCCTGGGACGGCGGCCGGCAGCGCGGAGGACAGGTACAGTTAATGGGGTAAATTCCACCTGTGAATGCACATGCACGTTTGCAGGCTCTGACTGCGGCCCTAATGCCTCGCATGAAAGGACTGAGCTTGGATATTCCGTTCGCCCCACCTTGGCGGCCCCTCATTCCATTAGGCGCTGTGCTGTAATTTGGCCGGGTGAGCCCGACATCTGTGGGGATCATGATGGGCTCCAGCACTGGTGGCCCATCCCAGGGAGGCAGCCATGGGCCAGAGAAGGCAGCAGGTCCTGGGGCCAGGAGCTGGGTGCTCGTCTGGCTCCGCCTCCCTCAACAGCTGCTCCTGGTCAGTAGGGACCCTCTCAGTCTACCTATCTTCCCATGTGAACTTGGTAGCAAAGCTTGCATTTCGGTATTACTGAGGTTAAAGTGAACCTACGCAGCAGGCCTGGTATAGTGTCCAGGTTCAGCGAATGGTAGCAACCCTGCTGCAAAACTGAAACCTCTCACTGTACTCTGAACAGATGTACCCGGAGCCAGTCGCTGATGCCCGGCAGGAGCCGCAGTCATGTGCAAAAACAAGCAGAGACAATGAATTTTCCAAATGTGTCCTTCCCAAGGAGCACACCTGGGGCCAAATGCACGAGTGTGTGGAGGAAGGAATGGGCCAGTGGGGACCCAGGGGCCAGCAAACGCTTTGATGGCAGCTCTGTCCCCAGGGGTAGCGGATGACCTTCAGAAAATAAACGTCATGGAAAGGCTCCAACGGGCATCAAAATAGATTAAGAGGGTGAAACCCATGTGGCCATCATGGCCCAGCCTCACGACTGTCAGCCTCACAGTCAGCTCTGTGGTGTATCCTCCTTCTCCCCCTTCCCTCCGTTTCAGACTCCAGCCTGAGTGTCGGCACAAACCTCCTCAAAGGTTCGATTTCCTATCTCAAATCCTGGGCTACAGCAGAGAAACCCACACACAGACGCGCTCTCGCCATGGAGGCCTTCGGACCAGAAACCATGCCCCTGCGTTCCCAGATGAAGACAGATCGAGGCGCTCCCTCCGCGCTCAGGCCTGTCTGGAAGGCTTGACGGGCCCTTCGGTCTTATTAGCCGTTTCTCCAGCTGCAATCTCCTTTCTCGCCTCTTTTTAAAGAAAAAAAAAATTCTCCCTGGACATATTGAAGGCTCGAGTCAAACTCCCCTAATTTTCCCTTTACCACTTTTTATTCCCGTCTTCATCCTCTCCCTCCACACAGTCCAGGACCCGCCATGTGGTTTCAGAGCACGTCACAAGCTTGTCCGCACCACATCTGCCAGTCCAAGGACACAAGCAAATCCGAAAAACACTTCTGTGAAAAATTCCCACGCTTGCATTTTTAACAGACTCGCAATCATGTGTCCTGAAAGGTCCTTCTGAGGGTCAGCCTTCCTTCCATGCCTGGAAACGCATCACCCATGAGCGGTTCCCTGGTCACAGGCTCAGATGCTACAAGGTGAGGGTGGTGTTTGTTGTGGCTTCACTGCCCCGAACCCCTGGAGACATAAATATCTATGTTTATCTGATTATTTTCTTAGGTTAAAGTCTAAGAGGTCAGGTATTAGGTAAAAATTGGGGTGCTTTTCGCCCTTGATGCCATTTGGTTCTAATAAGTGAAAGCTGGTCATTTCCCTGACTCCTTGGTGACCTTCTGTGGGTCACCTCCCTGACTCCTCTGTGACTATGAAGCCTGTTGTGCAAGCTGCTCCCTCTGTGACCCATTTGGGGACAGACTTCTGCCTGGAACTCTGGTGGAAACCTAAGGACTGAAGCTGCCAGCTATCTGTGAACCCACAATTTCCCCCGTGACTCCCCACCAGGCAATAGTCCCATTAACTTCTGGCCTCAGGAAATCTAATTCATTGTCATTCCCCATGGCCATTGACCACAACATAGGGTCCCTCAGTTCCCCAAATGAGAGCCAATGACCAGAAACAACCTGGAAACATAGCAAGCTGTCCTGTCTCTGCAGGGTTGAGAAAGCCCCTGAGCACTTTTGCTCGTGTCCATTTGTTTACTGGGCACCTCTTTGTTGAATCTGCACCCCCAACACCAGCCACAGCCTGGAGAGACTGTCCCAGGCTGAGGAGCTTAGGCATAGTCTCAACCTCCCAGCTCCATTTTGCTAAAATCCTCAACTAACATCCTGATGCATGAAACTGGTGCTTCGCCCCAGCTGATTTGGCTAAGTGGCTAGAGCAGTGGTTCTCAACCTTCCTAATGCCATGACCCTTTACTACAGTTCCTCATGTTGTGGTGACCCCCAACCATAAAATTATTTTCGTTGCTACTTCATCACTGTAATTTTGCTACTGTTATGAATTGTAATGTAAATATCTGTGTTTTCCGATGGTCTTAGGCTCTACAGCAGCGGTTCTCAATCTGTGGGTCACCTAAGACCATCAGAAAACACAGATATTTACATTACAATTCATAACAGTAGCAAAATTACAGTGATGAAGTAGCAACGAAAATAATTTTATGGTTGGGGATCACCACAACATGAGGAACTGTATTAAAGGATCGCGGTATTAGCAAGGTTGAGAACCACTGGAGAGCGTTGGCCTGCTCTGAAGGGTCCCAGGTTCGATTCCAGTCAAGGGCACATGCCCGGGTTGTTGGCTTGCAGTGGGGGGCGTGCAGGAGGCAGCTAATCAATGATTCCCTCTCATCATTGATGCTTCTATCTCTCTCTCCTTCTCCCTTCCTCTCTGAAATCAATAAATATATATTTTTAAATAAACCAGTGCTTGACTGTCACAGAGACTACAGGTCGTAACCCCTGGTGACCTCAAGTGCCTTGATGTACCCTCTTTCTGCAACACAACAGCCTATTGAAGTAGATATCACAGACACTGCTAAACATCCCTCACAAGGACCTCACTTGACTTTGATTGGCACCAAATTCAATAAAAAAAAAAAAAAAAAAACAAGTAACAAGGAAATATGGGAAAGAGGAAAGCCAGCCCCAGAGAAGGAGCAGGCTTCCCTGGGACAGACCGAGGTCGCTTGTGGGGACACCACCTCCCAACACGGGTTCGCTGGGTGGGAGGTCTGTACTACAAAAGATCCAGCTGACGGCTCATGTCACTCTCCCTCTGAGGGGACAGGGAATAGCGGATGGAAAGCAAACAGAGGACAGAGAGGAAAGAGCTGGTGAGGGAACTGGCTTCAGACAAACATGTGAACAGCCCACTAGGTCCTCCACACAGACGCTTTCTAGCGTCTCACATTCTCTCTGTCTTCCCTGCTTGTCTCTGAGCTTCCCAGGGGCTGCAACATCTAGAAAAACCTTCTCCTTGATGAAAAGTGGGTGCCAGGGGGGAGGGGTCAGAGGGAACTAAGGAAGCAGAGTTGTGAACAGGATGTAGGAACCGGGTGGTCCCTCCAGGCGTTTGAAAGGAAGACCTCTATTTGTCTCTGCAGAGAGTCCATCATAACAGCCCGTGTCACTCAGCCACCAACGGACATGTAGGAAATGAAAAGTGTGACCGAAATAAACATGGATCCCCAACGTTAAAATTATTTTTAAACTCTTCCTCATCAAGAAAAAACCTTCCTCCAAAACCACATGAATGAAGACTGGGGAAGTGATGGTCTCATTAGACACGTCCATTTGAAATTCCTGATTTGACTCAGCAGCAAAGAGCCTGGTCCACTGTCAGGAGCTCGCTGGCTTTCATTCCAAATCTGACCCACACGCTCCGGGCAGCTCTGTGCTGCCTGCTCTGAGCTGGCGGCTTCCCAGCAGGGACACTGACAACTTTCTCCTGGTTCAATCTGTTTTACCCCCTTGTCTGATATTTCCAAGGGTTTTTAATCACAATGCTAGCGGACTGATCAGTGACAGATATGAGCAACAACTTTTGCATGCTAAGGGTGCCGGATTTTTTATCTGAGATAATATTTCTCCCTTAAAAAGCCTTTGCACAGCTATGTATTCATTAAAATCTAAATACTAAATATTGATTGATGCGTTATCAGGCCATAGCAGTTGGGCCCTGCCACATTGATTTTTTGCTGTGATTTATTATCATATTTAAGAAAAATCATTTTGTGTGATTATACGAGGAAATAGACTTTAGTGAGGGTTTAATTCTTTTGTATCACTTTTGTTGTGTGGCGGTCAGGCCAATTCCTCAACTGTGGCTCAGATGGCCGATAGCCTTCGCGGCGCCTCTCCAAGGCCGCTGCCACTAATGCGTTAAGCCTGCTTGGTCTTGTCGTTAGGAATAATGGACGTTAGACCTTCCTCCTTAATCACACTGAGATTACAGGCGGACGAACCCAAGTTCTTAAAATTATCTAGTTATTAAGAAGTATTTCTTTTCATCACATTAATAACATTGTTGTGAGGATTTTTTTTTAACGACTAGAATTGAAGCAAAGCCCAGAACAGTGTCCCCAGGGACCCGAGGGGTGAGCATTTGTCATTAATCTCTTGTCTTGGTGAAAAAGACACGGCTGCAGTCACACCTCGCTGTGGACAGACAGGAATGCATGTCTGCGTGGGGCAAGACCAGCACGGGCGTTAGAGGTGGCACCTGCATGTACCTAAACAACGCGTATACAAACATTAGTCCCCAGACAGTGAGGGGACCCGCACAAAACTGGCCATGTGAAAATACTGGCATTTGGATTCCAGATTAAAGCAGTAATAGAAACGTAATCATCTGAGCCATCTGAATTATTGAGTCTAAATACTCCTTGCATTTTATTTTCTTCTTATTCGTTTTCTGTATTTGTCTTGAGAGGAAATAGACTTTTGTATGAGTCAGATGCCAGAATTATTCATTGTTCTCCCTGTTGACCATTTCTTTCCAACATAGGAATAGAAATGAAAGAAAACAAATGTACTGTCTCTAACTTCATATTTGTGAGTTTTTGTTATATCCAATAACCCTTAAATGTATGGAATTTCCTTGATGAAACCTCATTCCTACTAAGTTCGCATGAACTCCAGATCATGGCTTCCCCCACTGCAAAGCCTGTTTCCCACCAAACTCCCTGGTACCTCCTCAGGTCTGTGGTGAGCAGACAGGGTACAGACCCGAGGGCTGGTCATAAGGAGTGTGTATTTATGAATGTCCCAAAGCAAACGAATACTGGACCCAGTCTCCTATATCAGAAAGAGAACAGACCCTGAAGCTAAATTTGTGGGAATTATTTTATAGGAAAAACACTAAACTCGGTCCCACCTATAAAAACCCTGCTTCTCTCCCTTGCCTTCTGAGGTTGAATTATGGAACCAAACACTAGCGACTTCAGCCGCCATCATTCTCTCAGCTGCGCATGGCATGCCGAACAATGGCAGGTGCACAGGGGGCAGGTGCGCAGGGGCTAGGGGGGCAGGTGTGCAGGGTAAGGGCAGGGATGGACCGTCACATCATCAATGGGCTTGCCATCACTTCACTGTGCTTTTGCTAAGCAATAACCCGGGAAAGCAGCTTCATCCACCACAGCGTCCCTCCCGCTCCAACACAGCACCTTCCAAAGGAGACACGCTTGCCCGTCCTTAACACTAAAAACACGCCTTTGCCTTGGTCCTTGTGTTTAAGAAAATCCCATTCTCAAAGTTCCCACTTTAGTGCAGTGGAAAATACGCCCTGGATTCGCCCTAAATGCTCTTGCGTGGTATCCAGCCCTCCTGGGAAGCCAGGGCAAATGTCTGAGTCTGAGTTGTCCACCGTCTATCGGTATGAGCTGACCTCGCCAGAGAGCAGGTCTAGGCCTGGGACTCGGAGCACAGGACAGTAGGGACCCAGAGGAAGGTGCCCAGTTGGTATTTGCAACCAGCCCAGGGGCAGCCAGAGGGAAGCAGTGCCTTCGCCTGCCCCTGGGGGTCAGGGCACGTAGGGCCAACACCACCTGGAGCAGGAACAGGAAACAACCCCCCCCCCCCCCGACCCCGGTCTTTCAGAACAATGGGCCTTGCCCTCGACATCTCAGGAGTCTGCGTCGAGTGACTTGGCATATAATGACCAATCCGCCATATTCATAACATTATGTAATACGGTCACATCAAGTGCATGTAGTTAACCATGGCTGTGAACTAGCCATGGGCATTGTCAACTGTGCGCAAATGTGAGTTTCCTTAAACGTCACTCCCGCAAGGCTTGCACGGGGCCTTTATGCTGAAAAGCCTCGAGGTTGCACCTGCCCCTGCAAAATGCCCTCATTCTATGACTGAAGGAAGAAGGTCCATGGTGATGACGCCAGACTGGAAGCCCCAGGCAGACCCTCGGCTGCCAGGAGTCAGGAGTGGAACCAGTGGGGCCAACCTGGCATAGGCCCCTCAGGATGCTGGCTCTGCCTCCCACTCCAGACCTGCCCGAGAATTAGCATCTGCAGAGATGAGCTCTGGGAGGAAACCCCAGAGCCGGACAAGGAGTCCAGCAGCCCTGATGACCCCACTCCTGGAAGACCAGCGTTCTTATCGAAGATGGCTTCCTTCTGAATGATGCACAAACAGACAAAAATGGGAAGTTTTAGAAACATGTCATGTGAGAACAAACTGTAGGATTTTCAAATGTCTCTGACCACAGCTTTCTCATCAGGTGACATCTTGTGTCAAGTGCGGCCTTGCACAGCAATCCTTTTCTGATAAAACCAAAAGTGATGCATTCACTCTGTCAGTCACCTCACCAAGAATAGATTCTTGATCTTGAAAAAACGGCAGATGTAGAAGAAATCAGGTTTGTTTGATTATCCACATATAAACAAATACTTTGTGCTCAAACCACGCAGCTGCCCGTTCTTGGTACCCATATCTGTGGGGTTCCAGAAGAAACCTCTAGAAGTCATCGTGCCTCAGTGCATCCCCCATAACTCCCAAGTACAGCCTTCCTGAGGCCTCTCCTAGAGGCAGACATGTTCAAAAGCTAAGGGCACAGTTGGTGTCAACTCCGGACGGGTGGACAGGCCAGCAGTCAGGACAGGCAGGTAAGCCAGCAGGCAGGATAGACGGACAGTCCATGAGAGGGAGACAGGCCGGCAGACAGGCCAGCGATTGATTAGCATCGACTCCCAAAAGGGATAAATGCGTGGACACTGAGAGCTGCCGTGGTCTGAGCACAGGAGCAACGACGGAGGCTTCAGGAAATGCACTGGCTGGTGCCCAGCACAAGCACACCTCAGATCTGGTGGAATTTTGTAAAAAGTGCAATGTGATATTATTATAATTCTCCTTGAAATTGGTGCATTGTCACAAAATAATAGCAATCAAATTATCTCCCTGCATTGATATGACCAGAACGTGCTGGCCATGGAATGTGAGTAGTTAGTATGTTTGTGTTTACCATGACTTCGTACAGCCCAGGCTCCACGTGACTGTTGGAAAACAATTCCAACTAATTTGATATGAGTTATAATGAGTTCTCAGCAAGAAACAAGGATTTCGAACCATGTGTTTGCCTGGCCTCACATGGGTGTAGTTAGCACAGTTAGCAGGTGACATTGTAGCTGACCCACAGAGAGGCCCAGCACAGGGCCTGGGAACTGGAGGGAGCACCCCTGATTTTTAGAGCAATTGCCTGAATATGACAAATTTTTTGAGAGCTCAGTTCTTAAATACATGCATGCAAAATAAAATAAAAAATGCCCATATATTGTGCAATTTATATTCTATACATTTTATATTACACATTCCATACTGAAGTTTTCCAGCCAATATCTAATTTTCAAAAAGAAAAAAGGAAACAGTACAAGCAACATGAAAGAACAAATAAAGTCAATAAGGCAGAAAATTCAAGGAAAGCAAATTTTTATTTTTTAATTTTTAAATAAAAATGAGCGTGTGCCTTTATCAACTTAACTTTACACATGTAGGCATAGTCTGATGTTTTGAAAATACATGGTGTTACTTTTGAAAGCAAGGGTTGGGATTAAAGTATATTGGGGTATAAGTCAATTAGCAATTCTTCATTTATCTGCCTCATCTAGCATCTTCCCCTGTGTAAAAGACTAATTACTTGCCTTTCAAAAGTTCAAAGTCTAAAGAAATCGACCAAAAAGTGAATACAAGGGTCTACACTCTGCAGAAAATATTAGCATTTGAAATTTTCTTTTCATAACATCATACAAAATTGGCCTCATTTAATAAAGGAATATATCAACACAACAAAAAAAAAAATGGTTAAACCAATTAGAAAAAGATTTGGTAAGTTAGATGCCACATAAAGGACCTGAGAAGTAATTGTATTTCCTGGTCATTCTTACGTTTATGTGTTGAATGTGATTTACATCCTCTCCTAGCCCTCTCCTGGCCCCCTCTACACCCAAATAAGCACCTAGCTCTGCTCTTGCTGTGTCCCCACAAATGGAATGACACTTACTTTTACCAGGTACTTCTGAATTTACTTTGGTCTGTTGCCTTAGTACTGTGCATGTGGCCTTCAAATGGTTTGTCATCTCCTATATGCTATTTAATAACTAATGACCTTGGGAACTTATTTCAAATGCTGTGGGAGTTACCTCCTAAGATTTAAAACAGTTTTATTGATAATATTAAATGAAAGTATTGTATGTAGACTCTTAATTTTTAAAAATCATATTATTCAGTACAGCTGTTTATGCAAAACAGTGTGGAGATTCCTCAAACAAATTAAAAATGGAACTATCATATGATCCACGGATTCCATCTCTGGGTATTTATCCAAAGGAAATGAAATCAGGATCATGAAGTGATATTGGCATCCCCATGTTTGTTGCATCATTATCCACAATAGCCAAGACACAGAACCAATCTACGTGTCCACTGATGGATGAATGAATAAAGAAAATGTGGTAGATCTATATATATAAAGGCCTAAGCTACCATTACAACCGAATGACCGGAACAACCAGAACGACTGGTCGACCAGGCGCTATGATGTGCACTGACCACCAGGGGACAGATGCTCAACGCAGGAGCTGTCCCCTTGTGGTCAGTGCACTCCCACAGGGGGAGCACCCCTCAGCCAGAAGCCAGGCTCACAGCTGGCAAGCGCAGCTGCCGCGGTGTCAGGAGCCTCTCCCAACACCCAGCAGCACTACCAAGTGGCAGTGGCAGGCACAGCAGGCCGGGATAAGCATGAGCAGTGCAGTGCCCATCCCTGGCTCAGGCTCCTCCCTGCCTGCCTGCTGCTTGGTGCACTGTTACATCCCCCAAGGGGTCCCAGATTGTGAGAGGGTGCAGGCCAGGCTGAGGGACTCCTCACCCCGCACGAATCTGTGCACCAGACCTCTAGTATAGATATAAATAGAGATAGAGAGAGATGACAGAGCTATAACGAATTATTATGCAGCCATTAAAAAAAAAAGAAATCTCACCATGTGCAACAACATGGGTGATCTGGAGGATATCATGCTAAGTGAAAAAGACACATACAGGAAGACAAATACTGTATGGTATCAATTATATGTGAAATCTAAATCCTACATTATAAAAGGCTCATATGCAAATTGATCAAACCGCGGAACAATCGGTCGCTATAGCGCGCACTGACCACCAGGGGGCAGACGCTCAGTGCAAAAGCTACTGTGAAACTGAATAAAAGCTACAGGGAAACTTTTCTAAATACCATGATAGGAAGAAGAAATGTTAATTTAATAAAAGTCTGTCCATATGTGCACACTGCTTAGCAATGAGCAACTGTTTCTTTCTCAGCTGACATAGAAAGTGTGACCTTGGTATAGCCTTCAGAGGGCAGTTACCTCTCTATCAAATGAGGTTAAGAATGTATTTTCACCCTAGTCAGTTTTCTCAGTGGCTAAAGCAGGTTCAATTCCCAGTCAAGGGCACATACCTCAGTTCCAGGTTCCATCCCTGGTCCTGGTCGGCGATCATGCAGGAGGCAACCAGTCGATGTGTCTCCCTCACATCCGTGTTTCTCTCTCTCTCCTTCCCTCTTCCCTTCTTTCCACTCTTTCTCTAAAGAGCAATGGAAAAACTCAGATGAGGATTTTAAAAAAAGAATGTATTTTCTCTTTCTCCCCCAAATGTTTGATATTCAGGAGTAAATGGCAATCTGTGACATTTCAGTTAATTTAATAGATGTATTTCTGAAATGTGTGGAACAAACTTCTATAAATTATATCAGATTTACCCAATGAGCTGCTTTATAACTGAAGATATTTATCTTACTTGACTCTTGGTCTTCAATTTGAAAAATCTTATCTGCTTCACCCATCTTCATGCTGCCCAACACACACACTCACACATACATTCACATTCACACACTCACACTCACTCATACTCAATTCATATTTACTGACATACAGTCACACATTCACAGCATCCCACACTCAACACACACATTCACACACTCACATTCATTTACACAACACACATTCACACACTTACTGACACACACACTGACACACACATACACAGTCACACACTCAACACACACATACATACTCATATTCACACACACGTACTCCTACACATACTCACACTCACAACTCTCACACTCACCCACACTCATGGGAGAATAACTCAGAGTGGGTGTGGCTCAAAGGAGGTCACCAACCCTGTGGTGTGTCCCCAGGTGGCTCCCACCCACCCAAGTGCCCACACAGCAGTCAGCAGTGGCCGGGTGCTAGATGATTCAACTGCATCTCCGTCCATTGGTTCAGATGTTGCTGGGATCCTTCTCCCAGGAAATGAATGTTCTCTTTGGCCACAGCCATCATTAGTACATTTATTATTGTCTGCATTTCTCACATGCCTAGACCCCTCTTCCATTTGCCATCCTTAGTTATGCTACCATGAGGCCTCTGCTATTTTGGACAGATCACTGGGCAGGTAGGGGGAGCAGAGCAGGCCCTTCCTAGTGAGGTGATGGATTTAAAACAACCACACCACTTGTAGGACCTCCTTAAAGGTCACCTTTCAAAATGTCCTCACTCCAGAGAGCCACTCACTCACATGTCTCCTTCAGGGAGGCAGGCAAGCCTGCTGTTATGAAATTGCTGGGTCACTGTAAACACGGGACACTGATCACATCCCACAGCACCGCCATGAAGTGAAGAAGCCTTCATAAAGCAAATAATGCCCCCTTCCACTTTCTGGTCTACACGTTCCTATCCAAGCAAACATTTCCAGACTTTAGACAAATCTTCTTTCCACCCAGTGATTAGGACTTCTATGAAGGACTCCTTTTCTGATTCAGTGTCTTTGGGGACAGTGTACCCTCCACTGCAGGGCATGTCCTTGAACAGAGCTGCACCGCGTCCCACATGTCTGCTTTCAAGCAGCGAGGCCCGGATGAGTGAGTCCAACGCTCAGGTCAGGGATGGGATGCGTTACTAAGCAGAGCCACGCAGTGGCAGTTAGCAGTGCAGACCAGACAAGCAGCAATGCTGCGTGTATGGAGGTTTGACCCCTCCCAGGGCATGGGAGCTCTTTAGACCTCAGTGGTCCTCTCTGAAGGCCACTTCTCTAAGGTAAACAAACACCTCATTCCTACAGTTCCCTCTACCTGGCCAAGCACAGACATTAGCAAGCGGGCGGCCCTGCGTCTGGACATTCCTATGGATTTATTTAGCTCATCAATCCTACTGCATGGTTTGAGTGTGAGACTGTTCCTTCTACTACCATGATTTGATTTTTATTTTTCTGGAGAGAATGTGAGGTGACACTAATCTGTGTGATTTTTGTCCTCCTCTCCAGTGCCTGGCCTGCCAGGACAGCCAGGATGGCACTGCTCCGCTACTACCTGATGCATGAGGCCACAGGGGAGATCTCGTCCTAGAATGAGAGCAGGACCCCGCACTGGGTCATCTTTGTCCCCATCACCGTGGTTCAGAGCCCTCGGGTGAGAGCGGCACCCCCAAGCCAGCTTTCTGCAGAACTTCAGCTCTGTGTTTTTCAGAGCTTGGAGTCAAAGAAATGACACTGTGATGAGGAGAACGCCGAGAGCGATGGGAACCGCCACATCAGAGTGGTGCCCACTCTTCTCAAACTCCTTTGACCATATTCTGCAGAGCGGGCATACTCTCCAGAGGGAACCTGGGACTCCCAGGGGCGGGACCTGAATTCGCACCCCAGGCTTGCTTCCTGTCGGCTCTCCACCCCACCCTGGGAACCACACTGGACCAACAGCCCACAGGCCCTCGTCCAGGGGTTTGGGGCGGCGCGGGGTGACGAACCTGCTGGTGGGTTTCACCTCAGGCGGTCCTGGGCCAGCCATCAGCGGAGTGGCCCCGCATGGAGTGGGCCCTATGACCCCAATAAGTTAAAACCCGGCGTGGGAAGACGCTCTTCGGGGACAAGCCTGGACCGGTCTCAGGCCTGACATCCCCTCTCGAGAGCTCCCACCCCCGTGGGTGCCCCCAGTCGTGAACCCGGACGCCCTCGGGCCGGACCCAAGGGGTGAAACAGCATTGAGTCAGGGCAACTGAGGAGCCGCGCCCCAGCCCAGTCTCACCTCGCAGATAAGAAAACCGGGGGTGGGGGGCGCGTCCCGAGTAAAAGCCACACTCTTTCTGTCACTTCCCCAGTTTGCCCTCGACCTCTGAGGTCGCAGAAATGCAGGTGGGAAGAGATTGGGGCTGTCCCTGAAGGGGCCCTAGGAGCCCACGGCACGGGCGTCCCTGAGGACAGCCAAGGTAGGTGCGGACACCGGGCCCAGGAGGTTCGAGGAGGCAGAAGTGGGGATCCCTCTGCGACCCTCCACGCACCCCTAAGGCCCTTTCCTCCTAAAACGAGCCCAAAACTCGGCCTCGACACCAACGGGGGCGCCCACGCGCGGGCACTACCCCCAGGCGCGCTCAAGGGTTGCCACTCCTTCCCGCTCCCAGGCGGCCCGGGCTGGCGCGGGGGGCGGGGCGGGCAGGAAATGGCCTTAATTGGGGAAATGCGCGCGGATTGCTGGGCAGCCTTTGATGTGCGCCTGAGGCAGCGCGGCCCCTCTGCGCCGAGAGCCTACTGGTGTGCCCCTCTCTGCTGCCCTCCTGGGAGCGCATCCGCCCAGCGCCAAGGACGCGTGACATTGATTTCCACCGAGCAGGAGGCCTTAGGTCTCATTCTGTGTCCAATGTCAGGCAGCTCACGCCGAGTCCCGTTCGTCTCTCCCCGACCCCCTGGGCCTCCCAGCCCCCATTCCCCGGGGTAGGGGTGGGGGCGAGCCGGCGGAGGTGGGAGCGCGGCCCGCCGATCCTCCGTAGGAGCGGCCGCCTCGCCTAGGCCTAATATACGTACACATATAAATATAGTGCTCGTCCAAATGACATTCCGCTCGCTCTGTCCTCCCGCCCCCCCCCCCTTTCTTTTCATCATCAGCAAATAAAGATTAGCTGGGAAGATTATAGAAAGCGTTTTCAGGCTGGTGCTGATCTTTATTCCAGAGGCTTTGTGATGATATTGATGATGATGATGGTCAAGTGGACAGTTTGATTTTTGTGTTTGGAGCTAGTTATAAAGAATCAATATTATATCAAGGGGTAACTTTCGTGATAAAGGACTTTAACCACTCTGGCTATTCATCATAAGTCTGTAGCAAGCAGATAGGTCAAAAGAAATTATATTGCACTAAAGAGTGAGTCTTCTTATCTCACCCATACCAGGGGAATAGGGACAAGCCGATCGATACAGTAGCTGCTGTATACTTCTTGCAATTATCAATAGCTGATTTCGCCTTTTGAGGCCTGCATCTAATAATGCAAGCTAATAATAATCGTTTGAGCCTCCCTGTAGGGGAGGGAGTCAAAGTTTTAGCTGGCCAGCATCACTCATGCCATCGTACCTTTGTGCCCCTCATCTCTGTGTGCAGCCTGGATACTATGGGAAGGGTCATAGAGAAATACCTTAACAGCACTCACACCCCTAAGTGCGAAGATCTTTCCCTGCTTGTGACATGAAAGCCATGGATGTTTTTGCTTGTGACGCCTGCACAGCCTGGGATGAACATGCAAGGCTTCCAGCACACAACACTGCATAGATGCATACACTCCGCACTTGGCTACCTATTAAAAATATTTAGACATTTATCGCAATAGGTTTGAAAGCAGAGTGAGAGACAGGAGAGGTGTGGGCAGGGCAGTCCGCTCTGTGCTGGTTTATTTAAAGAGATCATTTTATTCTTATGGGGAAAGTTACCTTCAATAAACCATAAATATAACTTTGGGCTATATGTTTTGTAGGTGTCCCTGCCCGCCCCCCCCCCCCACCACCACCACCCCCAGCGTAAATAGGAAACAACATCTTTATAATTGGCACTTGACAGGCTGGTTGGACCTGGCTGTGGTGCACTGACCACAGATTTCCAGCTGATGGAAACATTTATCACTGTGATTGCTCCAGAGTGGCAGGTGGTGTTATCAATTACCTCTTCTTACCAATAATAATATTAGCATGGTAATATCTTTGCTCAAGTAGGAACCAATTAGTGGTCACTTGTCACAGCATTAAAGACATGAAACCAAGCTGGATGCAACTGTAAGGATCCTATACAAAAGTTAGGGGTGGGGCGGAACTGGGGGGAGGGGCGAGGCCTGTGAGGGAGAGGCACTTTGATCTGGGGGGAATAAAGGAATGAAAGGAGACAGAAAAGAGAGCTCTAATATTTGAATACTGCTTTTGTATTAAGTGGCTGGGGAAATAAGCATATTGTAAATAAAGTGTCAAAGGTACCTGATGTAAGACTGTCTTGTGGATCCAGAGGCAGGAGGCATCAATATACTGGGACGTTAGAACAGAACTAACTCCTCTACCTCCCACTGTCAAATCAATCCTGTAGATAGGCTGTTTTATCTGAATAAATGATACAAATTAAATCAAACACCTAATTATATGTTTCACTAATGTAAAATATACAGTATTAATTTGTAAATAATATTATTCAGCGGAAAGAATAATGATGTGACGCCTCTTGAGATGAAAACATTACAAGAGGAAAAACAATTAACAAATTAGATTTAATCATAGGGGGAAAAAACAACTTCTGTTTTGGCGATAGTGTTTAGGTATTACAATATTGTAACAGGCAGCGGTCATGTGATGGCGAGTATGTACGAGCCACCGGCGGGAGTCATGTCCGCATCTGGGAAGCGCACCTCCGTGTCCTTCACTGTGGGCGAGACTGAAAGAGACATCTTGTCCTCACCCGTGAAAATATTCCGTTGACACCTTTTCATCTCGAAATAAACCTATTGTAGCGGCTCAAGCTTAAAACGCATATATTTTCATTAAAGCTTGCTGCCTTGAATAAAAACAAAAGTTTCGGATCGTAGTTGAAGGAAGCCCAGAAGGGAAAATAGGTGAGTTAGGAGGTAATGCGCCTTTGGTTTCAACCTTTACTTTTTTTTTGGGGGGGGGGAGGTGGGATCGAGGGAGAGATGTCGTTTCCCCAAGTCGATTTGAAAAGGGCATGCCACTAGATATACTGATCTGCGCCGTGGTAGCAAATGGCAAGAATTTGTGCAGGTTCTGTCTCTGACCCTTTCCCCTTGCAACCTCCCTGACCCTTTCGTACCAGTCTTTGCTCGATTTTCTCAACGAAATCCCAGGGCAGCGCGCGCGGAGGGTGCCACAAAGCCTGCACCTGCACCCACAGGCCCACCCGCGGCCCTGCGCGCGGACTGCACCCGCGCAGGGCTGGCCGGCCCACGAGCTCCGCATCCGGCATTCCTGCGGTTCGGTTTGCTTGAGCCACTGTGTCCAGCACAGCGCCGAGCAGCCTGCAGGATCTTCCCACTTGCAAAGCACATCGCGGCTTGCGCGACACCTCTGCAGTCTGAAGGCTTGCTTCTTGCAGATAAAGGGCCGGGGTCTCAGGTTCTCCCTCATTGGAGGGGCTTTAAAAAACTCTCTCGACGACGACACCTCTTGGAAAATGCAAAGCAAGTCGACGAAATTAAACATCAATGTTTGGAAGTCCCAGAAAGACCTTGGGAAATCGTGCCCGTGTATTAGAGAGCGGGTGGGGGAATGGGGGCGTGTGAACCGCCTTAGAAACTAAACGGTGGGAATCCTGTGCATAAAGTGGCCCAAAAAGGAGTTGGTGCCCTGAGGGCCAGGAGGCTGCAGGGAGCCAGACTCGGGCTTCCTCCAAAAGCTTCGGACACCAGGAGCTACAGGCTTCTCCCCAAAGTGTCGAATAAAGGAGAATGAGAATAAGAATAAGAATAAGATTATTATTATTAACCAAGTCACAAAAAGCAGTGCACCTCTAACCAGGGACCCACCCACCGCTGATGGTTTTGCGTTTTCTCTTCTAGAAAGTAGTCACCGACATCTACCTTTCTACTGTGGTTGTGCAACGTCTCCAAAGTCTGTTCTGTAAATTAGGTAAAAACCTCCACTCTGTTACCACCCCCACCCTCTTGCCCCTCTTGCCCCAGGAAAGTTTCTGGCTCCTACTCGCCCCAAAGACTGGCTGCAAAGTTTTCACTGCCGAGCGCTGCTGCGTCTGAGGCAAGAGTGTCTCCAAAATGCTTGCAGCCTTCGCGAAAGTTCACAGCGTAATGGCAAAGTAAGGTTATTTCTCCCAATACAAGCTCTGTCGTGTGTGTGTGTGTGTGTGTGTGTGTGTGTGTGTGTGTCAACTCTAGTTTTCAGACACCTCATATTGGTCATTTTCTCTCTTCAAAAACAAAATCACCTACATGAATACGCCTGCCACCAAAAAACAAAACTAAAACCAACATTAAGGGATTTTATTTTTATTTTGCAAAAGTGGTGGCGGTGCTGTTTGCAGACGATTCCAACCTGTGCGCTTCGTTCCTTGGTATGATTTTCCTGCGCTTTCCTGGAGCCCAACGCTATTGCTTCGCGAAACTTACATAATTAGACGCTGGCGGGAGAACGCGAACTGGGAAGAGCGAAGATTCTAGAATGGGGAAACAGCCAGAGGTGAGCCAGGGAAGCGGCTCAGGATCAGGATCCGTCCTGGGGGCTGGTGTCCCACAGCTAAACCCAACCCCACCCCCAGCCACAAAAGGAGCTCGCAGTGCTCCCAGCACCCTGGGTGGCTGGTCACCGCCCGTTGCCCCTCCAACTCACAACACTGGGGAACACGCCGGGAGGCCATCTGTGCCAAAGCTACGTACTAGACAGGGCCACTTATTAGGACAAAATTAAGAAATTTAGTAAATTTAAAAGACACGCTGGCGAGGGACGCGGGCGCGGTGACGGCAGGGCCTAGGCACATCCAGCCTGCCGCTCTGGAATGGAAGACACGCGCGGGAGTGGGCGAGAGCGCGTGTGCACCGCTGCGGGTAGGGGTGCACGCGCGGTTGCGAGGGCGCGTGCGTGTGACCGCAGGCGAATAGTGGGTGCGTGTGCGGGGAGCGCGCGGCGTCGGCCTCTGGAGGGTGTTGGTCCAGACGTGCGCGACCCCCTCACCTTCCCCTCCCCCACCAAGTCACACACCCCCAAAGCCATAGCACACAGTGGACTGCACGCGGGACTTTCGTGGACTTGGAACTTTCAGTCGCGCGGCCTCTGGGCACCCTGTGCCCCTGCCCACTCCCGCAGGTGCCTCGGCACCGCACCCTTCGGGAAAGGAAAGTGGGGGGAGGAACATCGGGGCCCTGCCATTCCCTCCCTTCCCCGGATTTAAGGAGCCGCTGGCAACGGGGAGGCCCGGCGGGCGACCGAGGGGGCCGAGGCGGCCCCGGTGGTGGCCGCGGGCGGGGCGGGCGCTCTGGAGTCGGAGGGGCCCAGAGGGGGGAGGAACGGGGGGAGCGGAGGGGAGGGGGACCCATACAGGGGAGGAGAGGGGAGGAGCCGCACGGTCCGCGCCGCTTCCGAACCGGAAAGTTGGTCTTGCCGAAGTCCTGCCACCCCGGCGTGCGCACTCCGCTCCGCTCCGGCCGTGAGCCTCCGAGCCGGGCCGGCCGCCTTGGGAGCTCGAGGAAGGGACAGGAGCTGGAAGAGAAGGTCCGGAGAGAGGGGGCACCCGTGCCTGAGAGGGACTGGCACGCCGAACGGCGCTGCGACCCGCTGCCCAGGAACGAAAGCGGCCGGGCAGCCCTCCGTGCCCCGGAGCGCAGGAGACGCGGCGCCCGAGCTGCCCGGGAGACAAAGGCGCCGGCCGGAGCCCTGCCCGCGGCCGCTCTCTCCGGGAGGGGCGGCCGGGCGGCGGCGGGGGGGCGCGGCGCGGGGCGCGGGCGGCGGCGCAGACACTCTATAAAGGGGAGAGCCCGGCGCGCCGGCGGAGACGGCGCCGCGCGGACGCCGCCAAAGTTTGCTGCCTGCGCCCTGGGCAGGGGCGGCCGCCGCGCCCGCCGGCTCCGGGCCGCCAAGCCGCACCTGGGCGCCGCGGAGCGCGGAGCCCGCGATGTAGGCGGCGCCGGGCGGCGCGCTCCCAGGTCCCCGGGCGCCGGGCGCCTCCTCGCCCGCGCGGCCGCTAATTGCAAGAGCGGTCTCATTTGCATAGGCCGCCGGAGTCCGCTGGAGGCCGGCCAATCGGCGCGGCCCTCCGCTAATGGACATGCATTATTCACCAGCCTAATTACTCAGCCCCATGCGCGGCCCGCGCAGCCGCCGCCGCCGCCCGCGTCCCGCGCCCCGCGCTCGCCCGGCCGCCCCGCGCCGTCCCCGCCGGCCGCCCCGCTGATGCCGCTGTCCCGCGCGGGGCCCGCGCGCCGTTAGCAGCATGTCTCGGCGCAAGCAGGCCAAGCCCCAGCACCTCAAGTCGGACGAGGAGCTGCCGCCCCCGGAAGGGGCACCGGAGCACGGTGAGGGGTCGCGAGGTGGCGGGGGGCTGGGGATGGCTGGGCGGCGAGTGAGACCGCCAGGCGGGGGAAGTTCCCTGGCTCCAACGAACCAGGGTCCGCCGCGCAGCGCCCAGCCCGGGCAGACGGGCTGCAGAGACCGGTTCTCCACCGGAGCGCGCTGCGCGGAGAGTTTCGGAAGAAGTAAACTTGGTTCAGTTTCTGGGAGTTGGGGAGCTGCGCGCGGGGCTGGGCGGGGGCTGGGGCGGGGGCGGGGGCGGGAGGGGTCCGCGCCACCTATTCCGTGCCGCCCCCCTGGTTCCCTGTGCCCAGACCCGGGGCAGTCCTCGGCGACCCGGGCGTACCCTGGGCAGGGGAAGCGGCGGGGAAGCGTACGAGGTTCACCTACCGCTGGGCGCGGGCTGAGCACCTTTGTTCGACTCTGGGCGCCCTGGGCGGTGCGCGTTCGGAGAGAAGCCACCGGCCCGACCTCGGCCTGCCCCTACCCGCACTGTCCTCCTCGTGCGCCCTGAGGCCGCAAAGCCGGCAGTCCCGGCGCACTGACAAACTAATGATCTGGTTCCGGAGCGAGCAGGCACTGTCGCCTGGCCTTGCCTAATGGCCGCTTGGGACTTAATCCGCTCGTCCGCGGCACTGGGGAGTGTTACTTGCACGCGGCGGACCCGGCACGTCTAAGCGGCTCTAAGTTTGCTCGGCCTGCTGGCGTTTCCGCGGCACCGCGGGAGTTCTCCTTGTCCCCAAGCGAAGGTAGCATCCGCGCAAGTAAGCCTGGCGCCGGCGGCCCGAACTCCTCTCGGGAAGTTTTGGGCCAGAATCCGAGCGGTGCCATCCTGGGCCTGCGGGGTCCCCAGGGTGCGACACCAGGACGCAGGACGGTCCGCAGCTGCACCGCAGCTCGGACGTCAGATAATTCATTCCTTAAAAAACACGCCGCCCAACTTTTGGATTAACCGATTATAAATTTAGAGACCGATACGCATCCTTTTATGAGAATCAGGCTTTCTGAAGAAAATCACAGGAATGGGGATTGATCACACGGTGTTGTGAAGTTTGACGAAGCAGGTACACTGCACATCGGGAGAAAGGGAAAACGCTTAGGACACGGACGGGAACTCATTAAATAAAATTCGTCAACTGGGCCTTTCTGTCGCTCAGAGGTGAGGCCCCGGTCCTGTGCAGCCCCGTCACCCAAGATTGGAACCGGAGATATGCTAAAAAGAAACGCTTGCATATGGTGGGTGGATTAGGGACAAAGAATCTTTTTGTCATGGAAATGGATTTTTTTGTTTTGTTTACTTCATCACATAGAATTTCTCACACTTGGTTTGTTTTGTATTGCCCTCAATGACTACATGATCAAATGAATGGATTTATTTCTGCCGAATGAGAAAGACAGTCTTCCCTTCAAAAGAACTACATTGCATCCCAGTGAGGAATTTTAAAGCTTTATTATTGTGGCTCCTGAATAGCTTAAAATCGGCTTTCACAGGCGCCCCAAAATGCAACAATGTAAATACTTTTCAGCTTTGTAGGGTCGTTATCAAAATGTGCAATGTCTCCTTTTATTAAAGCATATTTTAATTAATAGAGTAAAAACCTCTGGTATTTAACAATTAACAAGCTGAGGCTCTGCTATTCATTTTTAATTTCACTTCAGAAATATGAGCTTGGTGAACCTAATAGTGTAAACATGTTAGGGGTATATAGCCCATATTTGAAAACGTAGGATGGAATAAATTATTTACAAGTTCTTTTGAATTCCCCCTGTTGTTACTGAATTTATTCAGAGGTGAAACATTCAGGTTTTATACCTACCATAGGATTAAAGTTTCTGCCAAACCTGTGTTTTTATGCCATTCAGAGTTGTGTTCCAGATATTAACACAGTTTCTGATCATATTTTGCAACAGGCCAAAAACAGATTGTCTGGGGCTGAGCCTTTGTCAAGTAGTGTGTTTCCTCCATTATTTTAAGGATAGTTTAGGCAAACTATTTAAAAATAGGTCTTTCTGATTTAATTATTCTGAAGCTGATTGTTTACAGAGCATAAAAGATACTGTGTTCTCTGCTCACTCAAGGAACACTCATGTGTTACTCTGCCGTGCCGGTCGTCATTAGTCAGATAGCTAAAATAATTTTTAAAGATAAATGGTTGTGAAAACTAAATTACTCCAGCATGAATCAGATCTTCTCAAAATTTTAACTTTTTTAAACACAATGGAAATAAACAGACTATGCATGAAGTTACAAGGAGGCTAAGTTAGTTTACATTGTTTCAGAAACTAAGTAATTCCTTTGTATCACTTTGAGTGTGACGTTAATTAAAGCAGTAGATGCTTAAAGTAAATTTGAAGGCTCTTGATAATGCATGAAAAACAGACATTATATGTATAATTTTAATATAAAAATGGGTGGCAGAGATCCACAGCCACATTCACTTACAGTAAAAATACTTTATTTCTTAAAAAAGAAATGACTTTTTTTTTCAGACCTTGGTTTTTAGGCAAGCAATGAGAAAAGATAGCTATCCAAAAACAGCTTCCATGCTATCTGAACTTTATTACTATAGGAATGAAATATGTTTATGTATTTAGAATGAGGAAAAAAGTAATAATGATTTTTGTGAAGTTGCAAAGTTATCCTGTTGTAAAATTTAAGGGTGACTGAGACTTACATTCCCCAGAAGAATCTTTTACTGTTTCTGAAAATTTAGAAATAAATGTGTTGCAGTTTATGATTCAGTTAAGTGTATGCCACCAATAATGAAATCCTGGGAGCCAGCTGAGTATTTTTGTTCTAAGAAAAAGTAATGAAAACTTCCAATGACAGATGAGTGCTTCACACACCTCCTAAGAACTTTAAAAGGTGCAACCTTGCTATCTGTTATCATATAAAACACAACTTTATAAAAATGCATTTTACTGTCGTTAGAAAGAAAACGTGTTTAAGGAAGAACAAAAGGATATTATAATTTAAAACAATTTGCCATCGTATGTTTTGTTTGTTAGCACTAATTGCTTCAAAGTGTGTTTTTATTTTCAGTCATATGGCTATCTTAAAAAATCCTTTTAAATATGGTGAGCATGTGATTTAAGAATTTACCAGTGGTATTCACAGACTGTGTTTAAGTTACGGGGAAGGAGGCCACCAGCCCTCGGTCCAGAGCTTTCCTCTTTTATCTGTATATGCATGGTTTGCCTTGAGTCCTCCCCCCTCCCCCCGCCCCCCAACCCCCCCCCCACACACACACACATTTACAATTCAGCATTCGAAAAGGAAGCAACACTGGGGCCATTTTCTAAACATTGGTAGGCAGATTGTTTTCTCTGAGATGGGAAAGGTGAAAAGTAAGTAAGAGGGAAAGGGGAGAGGAGGACTTTACAAACATTTATTTTAAAAATAACACTTAAAAACCGTACCCTTTTTAAAAATGCATCAATTGGTAGTCAACGGAAAGCCTGCCAATTAATTCCCACCTCACAGAGGAAGAGCTGATTACCTAACAGTGGGGGTTTTATGTACATTTAAACTTCCACAACATTTGATAATCCAGTATTTTTAAATCTGTTCAGAGCCAGGAAGAGAAAAAGGTATGGCCCAACAGCAGGAATTACTTAGCAAGCTGATTATTTTTTGTATACAAAATGATGGCAAAAGTGGGTCAGATTTCATTTCCAACTGCAATCTCTCAGGCTGTTCCATTCTTCTCAAGGTAGCTCTCAGAACATTTTCTTTTTCTGGGTGTGGGGGGGAGAGGGGGGCATTCAGAATAAAACCAGGGTTTTGCTCTGCACTGAGCATCAATTGGAATTTAGCATTCTTAAATGTCAGTATTGGCACAGGCTTTTATTCAAGCAAAATTAAAATCTTCTTAACTGCTAATGAGGTTATGCACCGTCTTTATGCTGCAGAACCGTTTCAGAAGGGTAATTTTTGAAGGGTTTTGTTCTCCTGTTAGTTTTTATTTGCCCACATGATCCCTCGACTAGTTGCCAGAATCAGGCCAACGTGTCCTAGTCTTGTGAAGATGAAGGCTAATGGTGCTGCGTGTGAGCAGGCTTGTAATTGTAGCACATGCTACATTGCTACACGTTTCATAAAATCACCTAAACAGAATCTGTAAAAATCCAATGTTTTAATATGGTCTTAAATAATGTTTGTGGTTTTTTTTTAAAAAAAAAAAAAAGCAAACTCATCCTTAGGTTTTTCTCTTCTAATTTGAACACCTTTATGATTTAAAATGCAGTGAGTTGTCTGTGTGATCCCCAAGCCAGCAAATAAAGCAAGGTGTGTAACAGAAAGTGTAAAATATTAATTGAAATAACAAAATAACACAATGGGCACCACTTAGGTTAGAGATTAGGGTTGATCTGTTTGTTAATTAAAGAGAAGAGTTCTCCAGGCTCAAGGATGGCCGCCTGAGAGACCGGATGATGCCATATCTAAACCTTGTCCTCGGGGGGCCTGTGTTCTCCCATGACCCCACAGTAGTTCTGCTCACCCTCCAAGATCCCTACCCCCTCTGCATTCTGGAAAGCCTTCTGCCAGCGGCCTAGGCCCTGCTGTCTGAGGTCTGGGAGAAGGTGGGGCTGCAGAGCTGGCCAGCTTCGGACCCACCCGGCTCCCTGAAGGTGGGTCTTTAGAAGAGCTCTGACAAGCCTTGCTGATTTAACCTTTGCTTGCTTTGGCCTGCCAGGGGTGGCCACTAGATGTCAAGCTCATAATACAATTAGTGCATCTGTGCTGTTGACCTTGGCAACAGGACTCAACGCTGTTCTATTAAGTGTTAACACTGAATCTGAGTGTTAACTGGAGACCTCGAGCTTGCTCTGGGCTGCTCAGCTTATCAGACGCCCATCTCGTTCAGCACAAGTGTTTATAGTTCTTAAAAGGACAGAGAACGGTTTTCTTTTGTGCAGCTATTCATCTTGAACTGTTTAATTAACCCTGCAGGTGCGGTGCCACTCGGTCTTAATTCTTCGGCATCACTGGTCCTCTTTTGGAGAGGGACCTCGCATCGCTGTTTGGGAATTCTATTGTGTGACCGTGGACATGCAGAGCCCCCGGCCTCTGTGACCGGGGCAGTGGCTTTTCCAGGATGGTTTTTTGCACATGTGTAAACTTTGCCCATAGAAATGGATCAGTGCAGTGGAGTGATGATGAGTGGAGATGATTGAATGGCTTCCCCGAGTGCAAGCAGTCTGACGGGGACAGTGATCCAGCTCTCTTTCTGGACACAGTGTCATTCCTGCCTCTCAGGGGCCATTTAGACCCAGGTGTTTGTACCTCTAAGAGGTTTTGCTTATTTCTCCGAGTTTTATGAATAGTGGACGTGAAAGATGACTAGGGCTGGGGCCCTTTTGAGTGGACGTGAAGTAGCACATTAAAGTCCATGTGTCAGATCTGCGTGTAAGCCTTCCGAATCCTGACCCACAGTGACCTGTGCAAACCTCGTTTTCACCCCTCACAGGAATTTTGATGAGATAGTTCTCCTGGGCTGACCTACTTCAGGACTGTGCTGTCCTCAGGCGTAGATAGTGATGTGTGGGTGTCCATCAGAAGTGTGACCACAGCCTACCGTCTCGATGAAAGAACTATTGTGCAACCTTGAAGTGTCACAAACATCTTATTCTTCGCCACAGCATCCAGGCAGATAGCTAGAACAAGTGGGGTGTGTGTCTGCTCTTCGTCTGCTTGTGGCCAGAGAGGAGAGTGCTCAACCGCCCGGGTGCCTCACCACACAGATTAAAAACTGCAAATGTTTCAGCAGAAGACGGTTGGTGGCTGTGCCACAGGTGGTCGTTACTTAACAAATTTGAGCTGTGGGCCACCGAGCGGAGCGGAGCAGGCACGCGGGTCCGCGCTGGCGTTCGGCATAGCGACAGTGCCCTCCACCGTCTGCTCCGGGCTCTCCAGCCTGGGGTCTGGGGAAAAGGACACAATTTTTCTGTTGCGTCTGGAATTTCTTCTACATTGTTAGACACAGTGGGGGTCTCTATTTGTCTCCTCCTGTGTCGCAGCTTGGGCTCAGTATGTGATAATTCATCTTTCTTTATGGGATTCAAAGCTATCATAAGGAGTTAAAAGGAATTAATTTGCAAGAAAATAAGTGTCTCCTGACAATTTAGGAAAACTTGAAAAATGCTTTCTAGATTTTTCAGGAATGGTAAAGGCAAAGGAGAAAGTAGGATTTTCGCTCCTAAAGACCCACGTGGCCTTTTAAAAGTTACTAATTAAATTGGGGAAGTTAACATCCTTCTCCCATACTGAACAAGTTTACTTCTTTTGTTAATGGTGGGGGGGGGGGGGTAAAATATGTAACAAAAGTGTAGCAGAGTAAGGGGTGAGCGGTTGAGGCTCAGAAACAAAAATTTTTTTAAAATGTCTATTTACTACTTCTTTGTAATTGCTTAGTTTATTTACAAGGCGCTGTGCTCCTGAAAAGAGAAAATACAAAGCCATACTAAGAACTGTAGTTGGAATTTTTTAAAGAAAGCTCTGTGTCTCCGATATTCTTACAGATGTTGCAACAATTCTTTTCCCTTGTGGCTTCAAAAAGACATTCTGCCTGTCTTCCACCACATTATTCCTTAGGAGACAGTGAAAACATGATACGTGTATAGTATATAAAAGATCAGGAATTGAAGCTGAGAGAATTGTGAAACAGTTGAGTGGGGTTTTATTTGTGGGGGGGGGGACAGTTTCACACTGAGAGAGTTTATCCTATGAATAGGAACATTTTTGTTAAACATTCTCTGTATGTTTTATTAGTGAGAAGAAGAAAAAAATCCCTGTCTCTAAGACTGTCACTGAAGCTCTATCCCTTTGTTAGGGACTTTCTCTGAAAGGCCGTTGGACCCACTTTCCCTCTTCTATGGAAGTGAGGAGCAGAACTTGCTCTAGAAGGTGTGAGCAGTGATGGAGTTAGAAAAATCTTAGATATAAACAGCCAGTGGAGGGATCACTGTAGACTAATTACACATTTCCTCTTACACTGATGGCTTTATGCTCAGCTGTGTCCTCCCTCCTGACACGTTCAGGAAGCAGATTCATCATGAAGTCCAAGACCCAACCCGACTCGACCCGGAGCCATGGGCTGGCACAGGTTCACAGAGCAGACTGTTCCCAGGGCAGCACCTTCCTCACGCTGATGCACAGCGAGGGGCAAGTCACCTGAGAACTCCTGCTCCCCAGGACGGGAGGCTCCGGGGAATTGGCTGGCATTTTTCTTCGCTTGTTCTGATGTAACCCTTACGCACTATAAATTCCTGCCTCACCCCCCGCCTGTTTACAGTTTGAAATCTTAGTCGTTGAATAGTTCAGTATGTTAAAAATAAATTGCTTTGACATTAATGATAATGTTTGCAATGCTTGTTTTTCATTTCCCCCTAAGAAAGAAAGACTTTCCAATTGCATTAGAAATAAATGTCTCAAAAGTGTACTGTTACCGTGACTCATGGAACACTTTTACCTTGAAATACAAAATTTCAGCTCTATTCACTAATGGAGGTAATAACTTCTATTTTTAGGACACAAAGGCCAGTTTAAATGTAAATTTCATTAAAAGGTGGTCGAATACATCTGAATCTGGCTTAATATCAGCTTAAAACAATGGCAGGATTAAAGGGCTTTGGAAGTTATGTGATAAAACTGTGAGCTGCATTCTGATTTTTCTCACATGTGTTTTCTTGTGGCAGAAAGCATTTTTTCAACATGAACCAATACTGCCCGACGAGCACATCCACACTGTAACACAATGCATTTAGTCACTGTAATGTGAAGAGCCATCGAGTTATAACAACTTATTGTATGTCTCGCTCTGAATGCAGCAGGAGCCATGCCTCTGCTCTGCTCTGAGTGCCAGCCTCGCTGCTTCCCAGAGCTCTGTCCCCAGGAAGACAGGCTCCTTTCGCTGATTTCCTACCAATCAATTCCGCGGAAGTGCGTATTGTTGCTGTTTAACACCGTTCTTAAAATATGCACCCAAAGTTTGAATTCCATAGTGAGATGTTAAAGTTTTTTATTGGAATGCATTTTACTTAAAGCTATCTTAGGGAATGTGTGCTTCTCCCTGCAACCTGGACGGAATGTTCATCACATTCTGATTCTGAGAGTGAAACAGTCACAGCTTGAGCAAGTAAGCAGTAAGCATAGCAACCGAACTGATGATGTTATTGAGATTGCATACAAACCCCAGTTAAAAAAAAGTATAAGTGGTGATTCTAAAATATTTGTCCAAAATAAGAAATCTGGATTGTACTGAAGAATTTTTTCCCTCACTAATTGTAGTTTTTTAAATACGTTTTAAGCAAAAGGCAAATTTATTATGAAACTTGGCTTATAAAATCTAACAATTCTCTGTTGTGTGAGGTTCATTAACATAATGAACTGTT